>VXAZ01001226.1:1482557-1522257 GCA_013399875.1 Gymnorhina tibicen
AGCGGCTGTGCGGCCGTGACAGGAACTGGGGTCGGCGGAGCCGCGGTGCATCCCCAGCGTGTGAGGGAGGGCGGCCGTGACAGGAATCGGGTCTCGTTTATCAGGGGTGGGGGCGGGAACACACAGCCTCCCCCAGCCCGGGGCTCCTCGGTGAACCTGACCCAGCGGTGCCCGGGCGTGTGTAGAAACAGAAATAATAAATACCAGGAAGATAATTGCCTGCGCAGCCTAACCCTGGAGAGACTGTGCCCCTCTCAAGAAGAACTATCCCCTGGGGTGTGCCTGCTAAGACACTCACCCTTTTAATATTTTTTTTTAATTAAATTTTTTTTCTATAAATTTAACTTTGTCTCATACGTAACCCCTTTATTTGATTATTATTAGTAGTATTAGTATTATTTTAATTCGCTTTTCATCACAGAGCATCACCGTGCAGGTTCCCGGGGGCTATAGGGGGTGAATTATAACCCTTCAGTGTTTAGAGAGGAATTATTAGCGGAATTGCGCTGTATGGAATTGCGACCCTGTGTAACCGTGACTTCCCAAGAGGACCTTTTCTCTGTACACCAGTCACAAAGCTTGCGGTGGATTAACTGGTTCCTGTGCCTGCCGGTGGCCTGAACATGTGTGCTTGGGGAATGGAGGCTTTTTACAAACGAACTTGAGTGCACTTGTAGCCGTGAATGCTAACAGAAGAGAACGTTGCTCAAGAATCCTTTCTTACCGTTACCATACCTATGGGTTAATCCCATCAGCAAGAGAAGTTTAAATGACAATCAAGTTGCAATCCTATCAAAAACCTCAATTACATTGTAGACGTTGTTCAAAGCAGTGCTGAGTATGACTTGCAACAAATGTTGCATGTTTGAAATTGTAAGTGGAAGGTTGGGTCCAATTGCTTGACAAAAATGATTACTCTATTTCTGGACTTGGTTTCTCTGACTTCTGAAAAACAGAATGAATATTGGAAGGACTTCTCGTAACTTCAGTTGTGAATATTAGTTGAATGTTTTGGGTTTTTTTTAACAAAGGAAATTAGTAACGTAAGTGTGCCAAGAGGGAATTGCATCTGTCACATATATTATGGTTTTTAGTTATAACAATGGCATTATGTTTATATCACACAGAGGTGTGTACAGATTGGTAATGTACAGCAAAATAAGACTGCTGAATTAATGCAAAGTCTTTAAAAACAGCATGAAAGAAGCCTCTTTAACATCCAGTCAGTTTGATAAGAAAAGTCAGTTTAAAATTATGTTTTGTTGCATTGGAAACTCAGCTGGATAAAAGCATTGAAACTTAACAAACAAAAAATAGAGCTCCTGAGAAACAAACATTTTTATTGCCTGCTAGTTTCCCTACTTGAATATGTTGTCTTTTAAGTAATTTTGCAACAAAATGTCTTTTTTCTTTCTTTGGTTTCCACTTTCTACCGGACAGTGACCTGGTATGCCAACTGTGGTTGATAGGTTGATTTTTGTTTCTCTACTTAAACTCTGTAACAATGTGTACCTGAGTAGGTTTATGGGACTCTTTTTCCTGTAAGGTTTAGATGGATTGCATCTTCATAAGTTTTCTAAGTCCAGGTTTTACACATGGCATGAGGTAGATAGAAGTTGAGGTTTTAGGCCAGGCAGCTTTTGTCTTCAATTCTGATATATGAGTTGAGCTAGTAAGTAGACCTTTGTGTCCATGAAGAGAATCATTAGGGTGCCAAAGAAGCACAAAAGGCCAGCTGGGTGGATTCTTAAATTTTTTAATTTTTTTTTTTTATTTTTCCCAAGGATCTGGAGTCCAAGTAACCAAATTATTCCCTTTTTAAAGCATTTGTTGGTGTTGCCTATAGGACAAAATGGTTTCCATCAACGTGGGGCAGGATAACAATACTACCATGTTTTGATGGCACTGAGAATGCATTATTTATTTATTTTGGTATTCCATTTTGAAGTTTGATGTTAGATTAAGTTGATGCATCAGCATGGTTGTTGCTGTGCAATGGTTTGTACTTAAAAATTTCAACTGTGGTTTTTTTACTGATTAGAACTTTGTCTATAAGACACTGTAAAACGCTACTTTTTTTTTTAATTCAGAGAAATATCTTTCTTTGTGTTGAAATGTGTAATACCTGATTCTGCATGTTAAACTTCACTAAATTTTACCAGACTTGCATGTGGAAAAACAGGCAATCGTATTGAAGTTAAGTGGGTTTGAAGGCCATTGGACATTAGGTTCAAAGTTGATTAAAACATTTTTTTTTAATACTGATCATGCATATTTGCCTTTAAGTGCAAATAATTTTAACAATTTCTTTATTACCTTTTATTTCTAGACTGAATTTTCAAAGCAGATTAGATTGTGGAGTTAAATTAACTTTTCGTGTATGGCAGTACTGCATTGAATGGTTAAATTGGGCTGTGCTTGAAGGGGGCTGTCCCAAGGGAAGTCCTGGATGCAGCAGGAAGTGGTGTAACCAAGCTGGCACTCTTTGGTTTAGTACTAAAGCAGTGCCCCAGCGTGGTGCCAGTTAAGTGTGCCACAGGTCAGATGTAAAACTAAGATCCTATCTGCCAGATGGAGATCCCTCTACCTTTTACACTATAATTGTTGCCAGACGTTAATTTGGTAATGTCACTGAGGATCTAAACTCTCCCTGTAGACATGGCTTTAGTATTTACTTTCTAACATAAATTGTTCTGTTTTGTTGCTTGGGTACTGAGAAATTACTGTGTTCCTCTTGATAGGAGACTGCACTGCGTATAGTAATTTTCTACATGTGACCTTTAAAGCATTTTGAAATCTTTCTGGATGAAAGATGTTACATAAATATGAGGAATATAGGACTGTAATAATTATTCCTTACTTGAACAAATCTCCTGCTGAAGTTCATTAGAAGCACAACTAAGGAATACTGAATAGAACCCTAATGTACTGTGTTACGGAGGGAACTGGTAGTGACCTCTATATTTAGGTTGCCTAATAATTTCCATTATAAAGAAATTGTGTGACCTTTTTGAGAAGCTTTGTTGTTTGCAAAAGGCATTGTAGTTTGGCAAGAGGAAAAGTCCTTAGGCTAAATAAGTGGTCTGATTTCCTTGCCCCATGAAATTGTTTAAATTTTGCTGAGACTAAATCACTTGAAAATCATCATTCCCCCTCTGTCACTCATGTTGTACAGAAAAGTCTCTGCTAGAACACTGAAAAAGCCCAGACTGGAATTGTGTAAAAGCAACAGAGGCAATGATGGTATGCTGAAAACATGGAAGGGAATTATATGGCTCCTGGAGAAGTTATAATGGGGTTGCAGAATTTGGTTTGACTCTCACAATTACTGCTTTGTCAAAAGAAAGTTGCCTCCATTGGCAAGCTACCATTTCTTTTCATTCTTTCCTTCTGTTCTTCATGGCACTATCTGAATCAGGAGTATACCAATACTGGTTGACCTTCAAGAATTGGGCTGGATTCTTGGACAGACCTTATTGCAGCATGTATTTGCTCCCAGTTTGTCTGTCCTTCAATAGATGTTTGGATTTTGCTTTCCTTGCCAGGTAACACCATTAGTCACTGTAATTCAGATGTGTTGTAAAGCTGAAGATTAAGAGTTTGTGTTGCTGGGAAGAGGTACACAAAAGGATTGGCATTCCCTCTAAAGGAATGCATATTTCCTACTCTGCTGACTTCTAGGAGGCTGCATTACTGGCCTGTTGTAATCTCTCTGCTTCAACTTCCTTGGAAGTGTTATTAATGTTCTTGTTGTTCAGTTAGCAGTAGCATCCAGATTTAGAATTACCTGTCACTTTGCTTTCCTTCATGTGGTTTTTATGCACGTGGTCTGATCTCTAGTTGCAGGATCCTATTCTTTTTTCCATGCTATGACAAACCACTTCTCCTTTCAGTGTGAATGATGAGCATCCAGGGCAGTGTAGCAAGAGCTGCAGGAGAAACTGCAAATACTAGCTTTTTAAACTTTGAAGTACCTGGAATGATATTCTACCGTGTAAACAAAGGAAAAAAAGGTACAGGGACATGTGATCAATTTCCCCTTTTCAGACTTGATAACATTCTGTGATTTTTAAATTAGGAAAAAGGGCCGAATTCCAAAGGATATTTTCAGTAACAGTATTGTCTTAGCTAGTAATAGTGGAAGATTTTTTTGTGCAGAACTGTATTTTATGATTGTTATGGTTTTATTTTATTTTTCAGAACTACTTTCATTACTTGCTTTGAATTCAGTAAAAACTTAATCTTGCCTATGAATCTGAGTCTTAGTGCATGCTGTTCAAGCCCTTTTTTGTTTTTTTTTTATTTGACTGGGGGAAACGAGGGAGAATAAGGAGATGAGACAGGTACAAATCACTTCTGTGATGTTTTTATGAGTTTTTTGGGGTTTTTTTTTGCTTAGGTTTAGCGGTTTTTTTTAAGGGATTCCGATTTGATACACATGTTGAGTGAGCTCTTATATGCAGTATCATTTATAAAATAGCCCCTGAAATTTGTAGCCAGAATGAGAAAGTCATGTTAAGTCAGGATGAATTTTTGTGGATTTGGGATCTATACCTCTTAACGTCCTTTACTGCTGAAGTAGAGATAATATATAACCAGCCGAATGGGGGCATGGCGTCCGTGTTCTATAATCTATCAATCTTCATCACTGAATTGTTCCTTTTCTCACAGGCTAAGGTATGAAAAGCCAAATTTAAATCCCACCAGACAGAAGAGTGTGAGATATAAGGAACTGGGATAGAATCTTTGTACATTTCCTTTGGTATTTGGTCTGTGCTCCTTGACTGTGCCTGAGAGTTTGGCCATCCAATATAAACATGTATTTTATAATCATATTGATGATTTCCTAAATATGAGATACAGGTCTCTACTTGGAACCGTCATGAGTTTGTTTTGTGCTTTGAGACGCATAAATAAAATGCTTAATTTTTTAACTTGGATATCAAGGTCATTTTTCTTCAGAAAACATGTGCAATGTGTTTAGTCATGTACCATCTGGATGTTTATAAGCACAAATCACTTACATTTAATCAAATCTGGTATTTGTATTTCTGTTGAAATGCAGTACTGCTGAGGACAGAGAGTTGGTACTTCTCTTGTATATCTGGTTTAACATGTCTGTTTCACAACAGCTTGTTAGGGACTCTTCTGCCTTCCAGAATGCAGCCTCTGTGTGTGCACATGTGCGTGTGTGTCAGGGGGAAGGTTGGGAAGGAGAAAAAGAGGAACAACTGCCTGTCATGCTGATTTTACAAATACATGATTGAACCAAGCTCAATAGACTCAAGAGCTGTTTGTTACTTGTGGTAGTTTAGAGAAGGAAATATTTGCAGGAATGAAGTGAGTAGAAAAGTCATATAGAGCTTGGTAAAATATAAGTTATATATTACAAGTTTTATGTTTTAGTGTTAATATTAAATTATGAAGAGAAGCAAGAATAAATAGTTCTCTTTTGCTCTGTAGATAGCCATTGAGTAAATCAAATCATTCTGGACTTCCAGTCTTATTTTTAAAAAGAGGTTTTAAAAGTAACCTTTGAAATTGTTTAGGAATTGTTTTCCCTGAAAAATACAGTGAAACTTAAGAATTCTGCATGCATCAATTTCAATGATGTTATAAAACAATGAATGAGTTTTTATTGATTGGGTGGCTCTGTTAGATGCTCCTCATGGGTGTAGCTTGTATGGGCAATAGAGAATGCAATGGGCAGCCAATCAAAAGAAAATGAACTCTCTATTTTAGAAAGGAGTAGGGGGAGGGTTATTGACTTTTTTTTTTTTTAAGGTTAAGTCTCATGTTAAATCTTTGTAGTTTTGAACCTGACAGGTATTTTAATTTGTTACTCAAAAAAGCTCATAAAAAATATAATCTACTTGATCCACTACAGTCTGGTATCCTTTTGTATCTTGTTGTTACTTAAACAAGGCTTTTTTTCATGTAATTGTGGGGCCTGCTGTGCTTTGTGCTGTCTTTTTTGGAATTCATAATTTTCATTTTGAGTCATCTTCACTCAGGATTGTCTTGTCAGTTCTCACCACCTCTCATCTTGATTCTTGTTCTATTCCTTATACCTTTGTCCAAAGTGTAATTAAAAATATTAAATAGTATGCATGTAGAACCTCACTATAAATGCTACCCCATAGATTCATGTAAATATAGCTACAGCTGGTTGTTGAGAACTATTAAACAAGCAAACCCAAATTTTGAACATTCTTCACAACTTTGTCCTCACCATAGTTTAGCTTAAGTGGGAGAATATATTTTTGATGGTGTTGCAAGTCAAGACTAGCAACGTGTATTTCTTTTCTCATAGTTAGTAGGACTACTAGTCCATTAAAGAAAGAAACTAGACTGTCAAGCCAATTGGCTTTATCCTTTAATGCTCCCAATTCTTAAATAATTTCTTTCTGATATCTTTCTGAAATTTGAGTTAGGTTGAGGGTTTTTTTGCCCATCTTGTGATTTCTCTTTTTTTCCCCTTTTTTTCCTTCTGCAGTACTTGATGACTTCTTTCACCTTTCCTGTAGTTCTCTAAACATTTTTTTCTGAGGGTGAATTTCATTAGAGGCTGTTGACTGCCATAAATAACATTCAGTGGTCTGTTTCTTATTCTAACTTGAACGCATACTCCCTTTTTTAATTTGGTTATATTGGATGAAACTTTTGTGTGGGTACTGAAGCAGAGAAGACTATGCCATCCAGTATTTACTTTCTTTCCATGATGAAGTACTTTCCTTTGGGGCATAAGTAGTGTGTGTTTTGATATATGTAGCTTTGCTTGCTGCTTTTTTTTTTTTTTTTTGGTGGAAATGTCATCTTTGTGTTTAGTGCCACCAGTGGTATTCTTATTCTATGTGTCTTTTCTAGGGAAAATTGTCTGTCGTAGACTAAAAGCTACTGGGGTTTGAATAATCACCTAAAATAAGATGAAGTATGTTAAGAGAAGATTAGCTGGTAAAAAGAAAGCTCTTGTATCACCTGTAAAGTGATGAGAAGTTGCATTTTCTGCCCCTAACTTTTTATACCAATTTTTCCTTGATTGTTGTGACAGGCCACTATGCCTGTTACTGTTCAAAACTTGATAGAAATGTCTGTACTTTTCATCTTGAAAGTCAGGTTAGGACAGTACGCTTTGCAGAACATTTCCTCAGAGTATCAAATGATGTCTTCTTGGCTCACACAGTCAGCTACAAGATACTTTTGAAGTAGGCTAGTTAGAACAAAATACTAAGTGTTCAATTTTTATACTTTTATGCAGTAGCTTATCCTGGTTTAAGTAGGACAGAGAGATCCTGGGGATTGTCTGTTCTCTGAAGTGCATTCCACTGGTATGTGGTACGCTGATGTAGAGCAGGCTTCAACTTGGAGAGTTCAGCTGCAGAATGTTGTTGGGAGGCTTTTGGCTGGCAAACTTTCCATCAGAAGTTGGATTGAAGACTAGAAGATATTACCTTGACGTCTGCTACAAGTTTTTTCTTGTTTTCTTAGGAGTTGAGGGGTGGGGAGGAAACAAGCAATTGAAAGTTTTCCCATTCTAACTTACTGAAGATTTGGAACCTATCTTTAAACTTTTCCATAATGCTTGAATATATTTCCTCTGTACCATACAGCTCATATGACAGTGCCTAGTAGAAAAAAAAAAAGTGTGAATGAGTAGGGGTTTGAAAATTAACTATGGAAATAGAGTTCCCAACTCTAAATGCTGAAAAAAGTTGGTTTGGCACATGCTGTGGAAGGAAAGTTGTTTGTTATGGCTATCATTGAAATCTGTGATTAGGGTCATGCACTAGTAGTTCTGTAATTGAATAAGGATAAAAGAGAAGGTGAGGAGTCATTCTGTGGCATCTTTTTAGATTAATATATATTTTAATGAAGAATTTTATGGAAAGTGTGTAGCCTTTTCCCCTACTTAAGGTGGACATCTTTGTGGTGGGGCTGGCTCTGAATGGAAGAAGTTTCTAGATTGCTGCAACCTTCTGGGAAGATGACACCTGCAGTGCAGAACAAATGAGATAGGTCAGAAGCAAGTTCCTTCCAGTTTGATCACAAAACTAGTTATACCAAGTATTGGCCCTGTTCAGTGCAACGACTCTGCTGCTGCATCAGTGTGAACCTCATATTTTGCATGTTTTTTTGCATAGGTGCAAGAGGTTTCACAGTTTCTGCAGGAAAGAGACAAAGGAGCAGCGTGGAGGATCCACTTCTTTGTGGGACTGGCAGTTGGAAGAGGTCACTTTCCTATGAATCCCAAGGATCTAGGGGTCTAGGAGACTGTAACCACTCCTTTTTATGTAGACTCCCAGGTACTGCCTCCTCAGAGGATGTGTTAGAGGAAATTGAGCTTCCTGACCCCAACTCATATATAGCAAAGTGTCATCTATGGAACATAAATTAGTTGATACCCATGTGTTTCTCAAGCATGGTATTTTCAATGTAGCTGTCACGCTGAGCATTGGTGCACCACAGCCTGTGGCATATGGGGAAGAATCCTAACAACAATTTGCAAGAGGTTGGAGCCTTTAAACTGGTTGTTGGAGAAGTAACATTTGATGGAGGCTTTAAAAACTATCCATGACGATAAACTTTGTCTTTCTAAAGGTCCTGATACAGTTATTTCTTAGAGCAGGCTGTTGTGTACTGTACCAGTTGTCTTCAGGAGACTTGCTGGCCTCATCTGTTAAATGTCATCTGGAAAATAGGGCATTCCCTTTAAGGGAATGATTAAATAGGGACACTGCCTCAAGGGGTGGTTTTCTGCACATTTTTACGGTGACTGATAAAACCATATGGGTCTTGTGAGTCTATTCTAATTGAATCAGCTTTTATTGAAAGACAGAATTGCTAGAAATGCACTGAATGGATGAATTCCAAGTAAATGATTCACGCTGTAAAACAGCTAGGAATATGAAAGCACAAATCAGAGCTGTCTGAAAGTTAGAATTCAAATATACATAGGTGTGTAGAAATTGCATTGCTACTCTGCTACATGCAGATGGATCTATATCATGTTTTCTCATACAGACCACTAGCTCCATTGTTTACACTGTCATAATTATTCAGTTGCATTATTTGTGGAGGTGGTGAAATGGACTGTTAACACTGTAGGATATGACAGAAGTAATGGTAATGAGAAAAAATCATTTTGGATAGCAAATTGTTGAAGATGCATTTAATCATGAACTGCTTCAATGCAGAAATAAAGACTAGTTTCTCACAAGATGGCTTTGTGTGGTGATTAGTGAGGGCATATTCATGTGACACAGCAAGCTAAATGTAGTTTAATCTGATAGTTTTTATTCTATGAGTAGCTTAATAGAGTACTGATGACTGACGGAGAGTGAGCTCATCTGTGTCAGAACCCAAAGACTGCTTCTCCTGGTAGTGATTTAATTTAATTGCTAGCAACTTGTACTTGCATTACAAGAACTGGTAGTAGGAAATATTTTTTACTTGTCATAGTAGGACTTAAACTGTTAAAAATCAGGAGTGGCATCATTACATGAGTTGCTTGCTTCTGTGTAGAACACAGTTTACAAGATCTAACTGGCCACAGCATTTGCAGTACTACTTAGTATACACAGTGTCCCTGATGATTTCCTGTTCACTTTAAAGCACATCAGTGATGTGCTTATACAGAAATGAATATTTTTCTTTTTTTTTTTTTTTTAATTAGGAGGTAAGTTGTGGCCTACTGGCACTTGATGTCAAAAACCAGCAATAGTAATGGAACAAATGTTTGTGCTGGGTTTATAGTGAAGTTGAAAAATTGTTTCACAGAACCTAAAAGCTCTTGTTGTACAAGGTGCTGCAGAAAGAGATTGTGGAGTAGATATGATAGTCAATAAAAGAATAAATGTAATTTTAAAAAGCAAATTTTGCTTATGTATCAAATCTAGAAGAAAATGTTATTAGTTGAAAACTGCCTGATAGAAGAAAATAAGGTCTGAAAACGTAGCTACTAGTCTGCAAATATATGGAAGGGTATATTAAAAGCTGTTATGCAGTTTGTATGTACGAATGCTTAACAATTCTCTAATTATTTGGGAATTAGTGTTTTACATTTGACAAAAATAGTCTTCCACTATTGAAGTTCAAAAAATATTTCATGCTTTTAAGTGTTTACTGTCAGACTAACACTTGAAAATTTCATTGTCTTGAAGCACAAAGAAAGATCAGTAAAAAAGATAGGGAATTTTTTGCTTGGTTTCTGTGCAGCCAGATTGCATATACTTACACGTTAATGGTACAGATTTAAGCATAAACTGGAATGAATGGCCTAATATGTAACAGTTAAACTTCTGTCTTGTCACTGGGGAGTTTAATAAGACTGCCACTCTGTATGTGTCAAATTGGTGGTTGATTGTCAGCATTATTACATTAGGACAGCTACTGCAGTGACTTAGTGCATGTCTTGGTTCTAGTTATTTCATTCTGTATTATAAAGAATTCAAGTTACAATTTCATGACTCCTAGGAAATTCTTTTGCATTTTAAGGCATGATGAGATTATGATGTGAAATTAAATTTGGTCCCGTTTATTTTATTTAACACTGTCAATACCATTTCAGTGTCTATACAAATGTAGGCCTCAAATGAAATTTTTCATGAATTCCTAGTCTTGAAAAGAAGACCGGTCTTTTTGAAGTTAAGCTCTTTGGAGGCAGAGGTTAGCTCAAAGCAAGGAAGACTCAGGTAGCTGTGTATATGCTTAATTTTTAGGTGAATGCTTAAGTGAAGTTGCTTACACTTTTTGTTGTTAAAACCAGTTACATTGAGAGGGAAAAGAGACTCCGGAAGTGGCATTGATACAAAAATCACTAGTGTCATTGCTACCTGTTTTGCAGGAAGACTTCTGAAAAAGAGAGAAAACATGCCTGAGGAAATGAGAGTGTTAACTACTTGCTCTTTATATAGTAACTTGTTATCAATGTATGGGGGTGGGAGAAGGGAGGTAACCTTCAAAAATACCTGGCTAATGGGTGGGAGGAATGTTCATTCACATCTTAGTAGTGTCTACTTCAAGGTAATGTGTTACTTGTTGCAGCAACTGAATTAAAAATATCTTTTTTTTCCCCCCATGCTGGAGCCATTTAGACATTCTGCCATCTAAAGCTACACCATCGATCCATCATGGAAAGTCACATTCCAAAGTTGCTGGTTGCAACCTGTTCTGTGATCTGCTGAGTGAAAAACTGTCTAAGCTCTATTACAAAGTTAGAGTTAGATCTTTGCATAATTAATGTCTTTTTGAAAATGCACAGGAAGCTTCTCATACTGTAATATTGCTACAATACTTAACTATACCTGTGCCCTGTCGCAGTTACTGAAGTAAATGCTGTAAGAATTGCTCCAAACATTCATATCTATGTGAAGGTGTTCTAATATGTGTTACAGGAGTATCCATTCCTTAAAAAAAAATCTTCTGCTTAAAACCACTTCTTCGCATCCTTCAATTTGTTTAAAAAGCTGCTTACTGTAAAATCATGCCTCCCTGTATATAGCTGCCTGCTTTCAAGATTAGGTACAACTTTTTTTTTTAATTAATTGCTCTAGTTACTGTGTCACGATATATTTGAGAATGTGGACCTTAGTAGTTAGAGAAATGAGAACATGTGGTGGAGGAGATTTGAGTAGACACTAGCTAGACTATGATGATGAAGTAGAAAGTATGTGAAGATAAGCTTTTCTTGAGATTCCAGTAATGACTGTGAACTAGAAAAATGGAGATTAGAGTATTACTGTGGGTATCAGATTTCTATTAACTTCTTGAGACATTAATATTTAGGATAGATGTGAGTGGAAAATGATCTTCAAATAAATTATAAGATATTTAAAGCCTGTACATCTGTATTGCAAAATGACCCAGTGTAGTAATGAAAGAACAGAGTAGAATTTAAATGATTCAACTTCCTTCTCAACAAGATTTTAATGCCCTTAACTGTATTCTGTTTAGACTTTAAAAAGACATATATGAAACAAACATCAGCAAATCAGGACTTTTTTTAGGGTTTGGAATGTTAACAAGGCATTTCTGAAATCAGTGCTAGATGAGGGAGTAGCAAAAGCTGGTGGAGGAGGAATGCTAGTATATGAATGATGCTGGCATTCCATTTGAAAAAAATATTGATTATCTTAGCTGAGTCAACTCGGTTAAAAACACAGAAGCTGCACAGGAGTAGATAGAAAGGAGACAGACAAGTCTGCATGGCATGGATGAGAGAGGGATACAATCATCTCTTCTATTTACACAAGGTTGCTTTTTAAGCAGTTGTCCTTCATAAGTAGTAAATGAAGAGGAAGGTGGGATTCAGGAAAACTTGAGTGGTTAGCTGGAGGACCTGACTGACTTTCTCTGAAGCCCAGTGAGTAGTTCTAGGTATTTTTTCCTACAAGCTGGTTGACCTTTTTCTTTTATGCTTTGCACAAAGATACTTAATTGGGAATGCCTGACTTTGATTTTAGAGTTTCTACTACGTGAGTCAGAACTGTGACAAGTGTTCTGGGTTCAGTCCATAATGCATCAGCATACCCTGTGTTTACAATGCAGCTTTTGGAATGATCTCCAAGACTTTCCCAAGGAGACACCTTAAAAAACTCGTATGTGGAAACTGTAAAGGCAAAAGCATTTCTTTTTTTGTACAGATTCTATTCTTTAGCAGGCAGCATGAGTTTTACCAGAGATGACATATATAGATAGTTTATTTACTACTTGTGAGATCTTTTGACAATAGCAAGTCCTCTAACAACCTGGAGAGTAAAATTCAGGGTGCTAATTGACTAGACTATAGGTTTCCAAAGAATGAGTCCTGTCATGCCATGCTGGTAGGACAGAAAGAAGCTATGTTCAGAAACATGCTGAACTCATTACCTGAGCCCTGTGCAGTGAGAGCCTAAAAGTACAAGTAGTTGAGTAAAATATGTGGGAACTTGCATTAGCTTGGAAGCATTTATTCTGTCCTCCTGAATCACCTGAAAGGGAAGAATATTTTATATTTAAAGAATAATGTGGATTTTTTGTTTTTGAGGAAAGGATTCTGTGGTAAGATGAAATCAGGGTAAGATGAAATCAGTCGGGTTTCTGTTCTAGATATTTCTAATTTCTCTTTCTTGAGGAACCAATCTGCTGCCTTGAACAAAAAGTCAATGTCTCCCTGCAGGGAAGAGAAGTATAGATAAAAGGTATTGCTTAAGGATTAGGGGTGCCTTTGTATAAAACCTCTTTAAAAATCTCTGAAGCCTGATTTGGTTTGGTGGTGGGGGTTTTTTTCCTAAGAAGTGGAGAAAAGAAAGAAATTCATGTACAAAGCTGAAATTTTGAAATGTATGTGATACCATGTAGAGATTCTACATTAAAAAAGGTGAAAAATTATGAAGAAATACCACAGGCCTTGTTTTTCTTGGGAGCTGGTTTTTTTCGGGAAAGGAAAACATGGTAGGAGATACGATATTGCTGATAAGTCTTGAACTGTTCTGATGAATAGACAATTCCAGGTATGTAATAGCTGCCTCTTCTGTTTGATAGTATCATCATGATCATAGAGGTCTTTTCCAACCCAAATGATTCTGTGATTCCATGATATTACCTGTTTCATTGAATCCTGCTGTTATTCACAAGGTAACTGCTTAGTATTTGGAAGAGAAACTTGAGTCCATGAACCCAGGATAAATCAATACCATCTTGGGCAGCTAGGACATAACATCCTTCTGCAGGAACAGTATTTCACAGAAAATTTCATCCTGATTTTTAAGACAGGGCAAGATCTAGTCCAGTAAAACTGGACTAGATTATTCTCTAGTTATTGGAGGAAAAGTTTGGCAAGTATGCTGACCAGCGCTCAATAGCAGACTTAAGTATCAGGCCTAATGTGCTATTTTAAAAGTTTTTAGGTAAGTTGTATGTGTCCCTAGCTTTAGAAGAGAGATAATTTGCCACTTGAGACAGGATGAGCTATTGGCCTGAATTGAAGCCAGGAGGTGGTTGGACTTGAGAAGAGGAAAGGGAAGGAAAGGATCACATTAAAATGGAAGCTCTGCTTGGCTTATATTCTGGATCCAAGTTTTCTGTTTAAGAACATCTTTCTGCTTGATTGAATGCTGAGGTGACAGCATTTCCTTAATCTAGACCCGTTGTGTTTCAATTGGGAAATTGTAATTTTAGTATTTCTGCTGTAGTAAAATACACGAGAGAGAGGAGGTAGAGCTTCAGGAAAGAGTGTGCCTTTGAGTATGTTGCCCATTCTTCAGAATGTCTGAACCCTCTAAACTGCACGTTATAGATGACAATACACTTCCCACAACAGATTGGAAAAGCACCGGGGTTTAGTTAGAGCATCTAGATTTCCGTATAGAAAAGTATAGGTTATGTTCTGAGATCTGTGGATAATGGGAGGATATGGGTACTGCTTCTGTGTGAAACACTTTAAGTCCAGGATGGCTCCCACTAAATCACAGCTAATGTGGTGGCTGCTCTGTTGGACTGTTGATGTCTCTGCACTGTGCTTCTCAGCAGTCTCACTTGCTTGGCTGCACTATGTGCTACTTGGCCATCTTATTTCGCTGGCTCTGGGCATTCAGGATATGTGGTGCCAAATGGACAAATCTACTCCCAACTTTACATGCAGGGGTACCTCATGCTAACACAGGACTCTCTTGAGATGTAGGCAGATTTGGGGTTGGTTCATAGAAAAAGTGTCACAGTAGGCCCCATCATGTTCCTTGTTTCCAGACTGTAGCAGATGAACCCTAAAGCTGATTGACAGATAAGTAGTTCAGGCCTGTCAGAATTGGAGCTTATACTCTGGGTAGTGCAGGAGACATTAGATGCCTTATGGACTGGAGAAGCAGCACTGTGCAAATGTAGTTGTGCTCAATATAAATTAAATTCAGCTAAACCCCAAAATGCTTCAGCATTAAGCCAGTTTGGTTGTCTGCATGTTTGATGCACAACTCGGGCAACTGAGAGTTTACTGTACTTCTGGTGCATGTGTTGGTCATTAGTATTGTACATAGTTTTTTTTTGTTTATTCTGGTTCTCACAATGGACCCACTTTGCTGTAATGAGATCAAGTTACTCACTGTATCAAATTAGTTAAAATACTATTAACATAGGTTATTGGTGAATACTAGGTGAGGGAAATCAAAGATGCATGTACTGCCGTGAGATGTCTAATATTATTTATGTGCAGGAAGGTACTGTGTTGAGCTCTGGGTCATGGAAATGACTCAGGGCAACAGTTCCAGATAACATGTCGTCTTCTTGAGTATTTTTCATCTCTAGGCATGTAAATTGCTGTGCTATAAAGAATTTTTTTAAGAGTGCCATCAATGAAAACTAGTCCATCCTTTGCAGTATTAAATATTTTCTTCCTTTGAGAGCATCAGTACAGGATGAGTTTACGCGCACAAATCCTAAAGCAAGACAAGTCTCTGCAGCCTCTATAAATATGCTTTCTAAACCAGAAGCTGTATCAAACCCTGTAAGATGAAATGTAGTCACATCCTGCAACAAGAAGACTAGAGTTAAAATGATGACGTCCTTGTTGCTGAGCATTTATGGGAATTTTAGGGAAGACAAAAACTTCATCCTTGTATGTTTGCATTAATGACTGTTGGCTCTTTAAAAACCAAAAATGTTAGTTTTCCTAATTTTTTAAAGGAGCCTATGAAGTATTTATGACCTTGAAAACAACATTGGAATTAGATAATTAATAAAACTGTAATGGATGAGGCTAGAAGAATAGATGAATGTAGGTAGAAGTATGTCTGATGTCAACTTAGAAGATAACACTGTCTGAAAAGGAAAGCTAGGTAGTAGAGAAGGAGAGGTGCAATATTCAGAGATGTGATGTTTAGAGAGTTCTTGGAAGCTCAGTAAATCAGTTTGTTGGTATGGCTACAGTGCTTAAACCATAAAGTTCACCTCTGTTGAAAAAAATTGATAGCTCTTATCTTCTGTAATAGTGTATGCCTTTCTTTCTTTCTTAGTGTTTTTCTTCAAATGACTGAAGTGGAATTACTAGGTAAAAATACAAAGCTTTTAGGGGCTGTCTAAATAATAGGTATTGTTTTTACAAACATTTCTGCTTGTAGTTCTGGATTCTTCGGTTGTGGTGATCCAATAGTGGTCCAGTGATAGAGGCAAAAATGCTTGTAATCTTACTGCAGAAGATTATAGAGCTTCTTTCTAAACACCAGGTAGCTCAAGTGCTCTTGAATATTCTTAAAGAGCAAATGGCCATAAATATAAACAAAAGGTGGTGTTAACATTGTATCTACTTAATCTGTAGTAGAGTATTACAAGGAATCTTTAACTAACTGGTTTTAAAAATGAGTACCTTAAAATGTATTTTGGCAAATCATCAAAATCAATTTCCTGTTACAGGGATAGTTTCTCTTACTTTTATCTTCTCTGAAATAGCCTTTTCTGTACAAATTTATTCATGCTTGAATGACATGATTCAGCTACCACTAAGCAGGAACAATTCTATCAGGTTCAAGCTTCATGAGTGTAGTAATCTCCTGACACCTGCATGGCTTGCAAAGTGCTTGGTTGCAGTTCGCTAGCCCCTTTTGAGTACCTGGGGAAAAAAAAATTGAGTGCTTGAAAGGCATTCCTAGTGTTGAGAGATGAATTACTTTTTTCTTGATTTTTTTTGATAGAGGAACATTGAAAGCCTCGTTTAATGAATTGGGATGTGACAAAGCAGATAATGAAATTTACAACAGAGATATAACTGATAGCTATAGAAAAAACTGACAACACAAATATGGCTCTTTAGTGGAAGGAATAAAACAGAGTGGAATCTCTTGTCACAGCAAAGCCACATAGAAGAACCTCTTGATTAATTTTTGGTGCATCTTCCAAAATATGATTTCTCTGTGGGTTTTATGTCTTTACTGACTTCTGTTCCTTGTTGAAAGGATTTTTTTTCCAGTCTTATGGAAAGTCTTTCTTGTTTTATGGTATTAGGAAAAATGTTCTAAGCCTAGGACATAGAACTAAGCTGTACTGTAACAGATATTATCTAGTTTGCCCTCAGGAACCAAAATTGTTATAAATTGAGAACCTACTTGGCTAAGATTGTTTTGGTTTTTTTTCCCCTCTCCACCCCTTTTTAACAAATTTCCATAATCATGGTGTTGTCCACAGTCCTGGGAAACAATTCATTCTGTGCCAAGAAGTTCATTAGTGTCTTAGTTCATAATAGCATGTCAGATTATTCTCTCAGGTCACTATTTAGTAATGATGGGATTGTCACTTGACTGTCATGAGAAACTGTATCCCTATCTCCTGGAGCAATCTTCAATTCAAGACAGATCATCAGTTTTCTTTATATATTAAAAGTGTTTTCCACCTGAAATTATAAGCTTGTGCATCAGTTACACCTTTGTGGTTCTTGCTCTGTTGTGAACTACTATGACAAAAGGTCAAAACAATTCTGAGACAAGTTTTCTTAAAAATGTCTTACGTACTCTGTTAACCTACACATTTGTAGTCCATTGAGTCCATTTGAGTTGTTCATTGTGGACTCAATACAGTGTGTGCTTTTCAAGGTCCTAGTGCTCTCCTGGAAAGCCTGTCGTCATATAGTTTTCAGTTGATATAACCTGGGTAGTTTTCACTTAAGTGATTTGTTCCTGTCCTTTGTCCTTCCATGAGTCAGCACAGGCTTAGTTCATGAGTGGGCAAGGGGTAGGCTAGTTTTTATCCCAAAGTTCTATTGTGTTGACAATTTATTAATAGTCTTTCTTTTAATTTATTTTAATTCTTTAAGAACTTACTGTGAAGAATCATGAAAGCTGATTTATATTAACTGCCTTTCCCACACTTTATGAATTCTTGTAATTTGGCTTTCACTCTGTAACTTGAACTATTGCGAGCATTACTGAAAATACAACTTGTTAATGGGAGCTGCCTTGATTTCTTGCATTTGTTATTTTTCTTATCTCTTCACCCAAGCAAGAAGTGCCAGTAGTGTGATCCTGTGGGTTGGGATAAATGAGTATGTGTGTGAGCTGAGAGCTTCTGTTGCTTTAATAATGGTTTTGAATTTTCAGAGTATCACAGTGCATATAATTTGTGTTTTTTTCTATTTAAAAAAAACTAACATCACAATCCAATTAACAAAACCCAAGAGCTTGGCAGGGTAAGCATTTGTTTGGAGAAGAAATTTACATCTTCAAAGTCTTATAACAGAACCTTTTTTATATATCATGACTTGAAAGTTCTTAATTTCAAAACTACAGAACAAGTAAATACACTTGCAATGGAATGAGTAAAATGTTTCATTTCAAACTAGGATCATTGTATTCCAATACGAAACAGAATAAAAAATTAATCCATTTCAAAATAATATTTTGGAAAATGTGAAAATAATAAACTGGTTAAATTCTTTTGCTTGCCATTGCTCTTCTCACACTGGTGTTTAGTATGGATCAAAACTTGGAAATGAAACCTGCACTGTGTATACTGATGGAATGCGGTCGTGTGTTTCTGTTGCCAGCTTTCAAAGTATAGGTGTTCTGACAGCTGTATCCTACTAATATTAATTAGCAGTGCATTTTTTTCCAGTGAACAACATGATAAAAATGATACACAACAGGATTTATTATTGCCTGCAGAGAATTTGTTTGAGCTGAAAATACTAAAGTTTTATTCTATAAGGCAAACAATGGCTTTAGCTCTGATACCTCAAAGGTCAGCTATGTCCTTTTTGTGATACACGTTGTCTGCTTCTGTATTGGACTAGACTCAAAACAGACCATTTTAGCATTTGAAGGAGCTGGGAGTGGGTGGTGAAGTAATTTCTGGAAGCATTGTCTTTTGGAGCTCACTCTGAGCTCTCTGTCTTGATATGACAGCTGGGAGAAGAGAGCACATTGCAAAGTATGGTCTCTAAATCCTGTAAAATAAAAAAAAAGAAATCTCATTTGTTGATAATGCAAGTAAGTGAAACAAAAGGCTATAATGGGTTTGAGTATTATATGCTATCCTAATGGAGTGTTAGCGGCAAGATATGTTTAAACGTATGTTTAAACAACGTTTCTTCCTACAGTGATGGTTAATGTTAATAACTGAAGTGTAGACAGTTTGAGACTTGCAAAGTTTAAGCATTATACATGTCTATATATATGTGCACACAGGAAACCTCGACCTGTCTCTCAGCTGGTTGCACAACAGGTTCCTCAGCAATTTGTGCCCCCTACACAATCAAAGAAAGAGAAAAAAGACAAAGTAGAAAAGGAAAAAAGTGAAAAGGAAACAACAAGCAAAAAGAACAGTCATAAGAAAACCAGGTAAAAAATTTAGAAATTTTTGCAGTATTGGTAAAATGTAATTTAAAAACAAAAGTAAGAAAATGTTCTTTGATTTTACTGCTTTCTAAGTGCTGTGGCAAACAGTTAGGTTATATATTGGTGTGAAGTTTCATTGGTTTAGGCTGTCTATAAAATGTGAAGAAGACCTGCAGTGTGTAGTTGTGGCCAGAAGATGGAGATCAGCTGAACAAAGAAAGACTTTTTAAGGGTTATTAAGGATATTGTTTTAAGGGTTATAGAAATATTTCTCACATCATACAAAACTGCTGATAGGCAAATTGATAATATTAATCTCTGGAAAAGAGAGGGGATGGGAGTGACTAGTTTTCATGCAAAATAGTAGTGGGAGGAGAGAGAACCAGTACCAGACTGCAGATGAGTAGGGAAAATAATTTGGTTATTAATAGCCTTGTAGAACCGTTTAGCTTTGAAGGGCTGAACTATGGCATAAATTAATGTGACAGGATAAGGTATGTGTATTACTTAGTGATAGAAGTCTCTGTGCTACATCTGGAATGCTGAAGGACTCTTAGAACTGAAAACATGAAATATTGCATAACAGACGAGCAGTTGTAAAAGCCTTGATCTTGCTGTGAGGAAGGAGGGTGCAAACTGCTAAACAAAAGCAGCGGGTTTAACCCCTAATTCATCATAATCTAAGCATAAAGTTATTGTGGCAAGAATGCTGTGCCAAAAAAGCTGAGAAGTATATAAGATATGTAGTCTAAGCAAATGTGGGAGGAAGTATTGATTTTTTTTTTTTTTTTTTTACTTTTGAAGCAGTCCAAAATAGTCCAGCCAAGAAATATCCTTTGGGATTAGTTATGCAGAGAAGTAGCAGATGCTTCTGTTGTGCCTGAAATAGGATCATTAGGATCAGAACAAGGGACAGACTGAGAGTCAAGAGAGAGCAGTCATTAGGAAAGTCATGGTTAGGATTAAGGACACTGAGGTGTTATTTCCCTTTCCTTTTTTCTTTTTTAAATACTCAAATTTACAAGCTTACCTCATGCAGCTGAAGTACTTCAGTTATGAAGCATTTGATGTTAGCATAGTGAGCTTTAGTTAAGCCAATTAAAAATTATAAATTGAAATACCAATGGGTAAATAGTACAGTAAAAATGCAAAAAGTGAGATAGGGAAAGAGTTAGGAAATTTGAAAAATAACTAAAATAAAATCTTGGACTGAAATAGCAGTGTTACCTTGCATTAAGAGTTGCTATTTTTTTTAATGCTTCAAACAGTTAATTTTTCCAAGAACTGTTTCACTAGGTAGGATAGTAAGTTAAGAATGCTTGATTAGTTTAAGTAGATTTCTTCAGTATTCTTTGAGAAAAGGATATCCTTTTCTTTTTGCCTTAAAATGTGTATATTATTGCTGGAAACAACCATAAAAATCTTCATGCACACTCAATATAATGAATAAGCTCCAGGTACACAGCACTTGCACAAGTTGATAATTCTGAATTTTCTCTCTATTCCCATGATGCAGATCAGCAAAATTTCAGTTTTTCTGAGGTGCTTCAGTCAGGCTGCTTCAGCCTCAGGGGAGCACAAAGCCTATCTCAGTTCTAGTGGACGAAAAGCAGGAGTTGTTTCAGCTGAAGTGAATGAGAACAATTCTACTTCAAACAAAGTCAGATTATAGAGTAAAGGTTAGGGTTTTGCTGCTATCACACCCGCGAACATGTGATGTCATTATTTCATCGCAGCTTGAGCCAGTGATAGCTGCGGAGTCAGTTCAGTGCCCAAACTGTGCTGTTCATAACTGCTTGTATGAATTCGGCTGTTCGGTACCAGTTTTTCATGGTGATCGTGGGAAAGGACTAAACTGAAAGTACTTTATGCTTGTCACTAGCAAAAATATGATGGTAAAATATAAGTAAAATTATTCTTTAGTTCTTTTTGTTGTGAAAAATCAAACAATTGAAAGATTAGATGAAGAGACTTACCCTATCAGCACTGTATGTAACATCCATCTCTACATAATTTAAAACAGAGCCTATGCCAGGAATACCAGAGTTATACTGTGAACACAAAGTCCAGTTCAAGTAGTATACTAATGATCCTAATGAGGTTTCAAAATGAGGTAACACCTGCTGCAGATTAACACTGTCTGTGCTGTTGAATTCGAAAGACAGACACCAACATCTTCATTATTTAACATCATTTTCTACTTAGAATTGTTGCTTCAGGCTCCTGCAGAGATGGATGTTTTCCTGGATCAAATTTGTAACTTTTCATAGTCACAATAAAGAATGACTTGGGTATTAAAAGTAAAAACCTTCGCGTACATATTGCTGCATAGTGACATTATTCATAATGTCAATTTCTAAATAGTTTTAGGAGAAGGTAATATGTTATACTCAACTATTTCAGTGTAAAACATACTAGGAAACACTCCACCATTAATACTTCTGGGACATTGTTTTCCTACATGTTACATGTTGCAAAAAGGAGTCTTATATACACTTTTGTTCTCCAGAGCTCCTAAAAAGTAGGAGGGAGACAAGTGAATAAGATGGTGTGTGTGCTTTTAATATGATTATTTGCTTTATTTAGGCCAAGGTTGAAAAATGTGGATCGAAGTAGCGCTCAGCATTTGGAAGTTACCGTTGGAGATCTGACAGTCATTATTACAGACTTTAAGGAGAAAACTAAGTCACCACCTGCTTCCAGTGCTGCTTCTGCAGATCAACACAGTCAGAGCGGTTCTAGCTCTGACAACACAGAGAGAGGAATGTCCAGGTCATCTTCACCCAGAGGAGAAGCGTCATCACTGAATGGGGAATCACATTAAAGTTTATTTCCTCCAGTTTCTTTAGTCTCTTCAAAACATGCAAATACATAACTTCTGTCACCTGTTACCACATTTTCATGACAGATTAGTCATGCATAATTGATACGTTGACTGGAACATAATACAGTTAAAAAAAAAAAAAGGAAAGAAAAAAAGTGCAGTGGTAGAAACAATAACAGCATGAAGCTGAGTCAAGGGAGGTTTAGTTTAGATACCACAAAAGGTTTCTCACCCAGAGGGTGGTTGGGCACTGGGACAGGCTCCCCAGGGAAGTGGTCACAGCACCAAGCCTGATAGAATTCAAGAAGTGTTTGAACAACACTCTCAGGTGCATGACGTGACTCTGGGGCTGTCCTGTGCAGGGCCAGAACTTGGACTTGATGATCCTTGTGGGTCCCTTCCGACTCAGCTTATTCTGTAATTCTATAGTAATTTAAATGCAATCTACAAATGGTTATGAAGCATCTTCAGACCAGCTTTTTAATCTTCATGGGTGCCATGAAAATGTGGTTTGAATGTTCATTATGCAGTGTTATTGGTATGTCCATTTTCACTTTTAGTTTAGTGAATTCTAACACAACTCTTGGAGTCTCTACTATTGGCATGTACTGAATTTAAATTTTTATAACATAGTTCAAGCTGCCTAAATATGTATTATTTGAGAATTGTGAAACATAGTTATATGTATGCAAGTCAAAGATCAACTTAATCAATTATTGCTGCAACAGAATTTTCATAATAATTATCTTCTTAAAAACACCTGCTGGTACTTGGTGTGGTTAAATAGGAAAAATGTTATTAAAGAAAACATTTGTATGGATTTTTGCCAATGTTTGACACATTTTACTAGATTACTGTTACTGAATTATGTTGATGGTTTTACCAATATTTTTTGACACTTAAAACACTTATTGTAATGTTTACAAGCAAAATAGAAAACACATTCTAAGCATTGATTAGTTAACCTTACAATTCAGGTAAAGTACTGCATTGTCGCTGTACACTGGTATTCTGTGTTGTGTAACAAATACTGAACCTCAGATGGTGATGCATTTGGCAAAAACTATTTGGAAATGTGGAAGTCTGGAAAAGCTTTAAAAAGAACAGAACTGCAGTTCTCATTTCTGCTCAGTGCTGTTTCCTTGCCCCAGATTTTTCTAGTGTCACATAGTCACTTATCATTTCAGTACAGGAATATCAGATGTTGCACAAGAATAAGGAAATAACAATTCTATTATTTTTTTGTTCCCAAATCAATTTCTTTAGTATTAAATTGGCCTATTAGAATATATTATGTCATAAATAATTTGAAAAAGACTCAGTATCCTACTTAATGGCATAAACTGTCAACATTTACGCACTTAGCAATATACTGATACAGAGCAGAACTATTTACAATACCATCTGGTATTATGTAAAATTACCAATAAAATATTTTTGTGAATACAGATTTTGCATTTTTGTTTACAACCAATAAGTGTTTTGATACATACATACAATTCATGTATAGATTTTAAATTATATATTCTGGTTCAGTATGAAAGTCCATTTAGCTCCTTTTAGTGAGGTAGTGCACTTACACTCCCGTGAGCCTTTTCTTTTTCATTCAAAGTAAATCTATTTTTAAGCCCATGTGAAAGTTGGATGGACCTTCTTGGTAGTGAATCCAGCCCCAAATTATTACCAACATATGATATGTCTTCTTAACAGCTTAAAACAATGGATTTTTGTAGCCCCTGACAATTGTGATGTTTGGTGGTTTCTTGTAGTAATGTATTTTTCTGTTTTTAATGCAGTACTTACAGGCACAATGGTACTGTTCTATTTTGTAAGATGCTAGTTGTGAAATACAGTTAGTTGCATAAAATGAGAGTCTGATGTGATATCTGAGAACATACATACCTCATTCCTTGGTGTTGCTGTTTAAACTTTTTAGACATCAAATGTTAATTATAGGCTATTTCAGATGGATAACTACTGACCTGTTTATTATGTATTCTGCTTTATCTTACTAAATAGGATGTCTGTTCATTGCTGTTACCTGGCCAAATTTAGTATCTGTAAAGCAATGCTTTTTAAGGTTCTTAAATGTTTTTGGGGCCGGGCTAGTGTTCAGAATAACGTACACTAGTTTTTAAAAGAAAAATACATGCTTCTCAACTTTATTTTTTTATATTTTATTTTTAGGTGGGACTATTTGCAGAGTATACTGGTGTAATGGATTACAAAAGAACTGAAACTGTTTAAACTAAGCAGTTTAAGGATAGTAAATCTCATTGCAAGAAGTTTTATGAAATATGTTTCTAATTTAAGATGTAATGAATGCTAACACATTTCAGAATTCCTTGCAAAGAAATAATAATCTATTACCAGTAATTCACTAAATGGGAAATGTATTTTTATTTAAGTTTATGTGAATAAACCACCCAGCACTGCCAACAAGAGGACTCTATCTTCAGAATTAAGTAGCCATTTGGTTTGAAAGGAAGGATGGAGTGGATTTTACTATGATTCAACTGTCTCTAGAGAATAATCTCAAAAATGTGGTACAAGTATGGTTATTGAAAAGAATGCAGAAAGTCTCACTGTTCTTTATGGAACAAGACATTGAAGAGCAATTTCTACTACAGAAGAAGAGGTCAGCAACAGAAGTCAGCTAGGATCTAAAAAGCTGTGGTGGTTTTAACTGAACTATTAGGTTTCCAGAGTTTCATTGCAATGATGCTTGTTTTAGCATTAAGCAAAGTTAAGTTTTTGCCTGTTGGTGATTAAAGGGATATGACAATACTGACAGCAGAGTAGACAAATTCTAAGCAAAATACTCCATTTGACTCTGTTCATAATATAATTTAAATGAACTTCACTTTCATAATTTCTAAATAATTTTGACTTGTAGTAATCCTAAGTCCTTTTTTTCTAACTGTAAATATATTTAAAAGCATCTTTACTCCATTTATAAAAAGTGAAAATTTAATGTTGTAATGTGTTCTGATTAGCTAATTTTCTCTGTGATTGCTCTCTGCATAAGAACTGTTATTTGTTAAATCTATATATGCACCAGTCTTCAACAGCCATACATCCTGGGATGTTCATGAAATGGTGGCCCAACAAAGACGAGTGTGATAGTGTTCCATGTAAATGAGTTCCTTTATGTGCTGATAGATTGCCTGGTTTCAGAAAGGAAAAGGGGGGAGAAATGGGGGAAAATTACGTATAAATAGTTCATTGATAAAGGGTACAGTAATTCAGTCTCTTATCTTCCTAACTTTGCCATTAATTATAGGTGGTATAAGAAAAAGAACAAATATACAGTTGAGACTGATTTCTTTTTTTCATTAATTTAAATCTACATATTGGAGATAAACAAAAATTCTTCTCAGTAGCAGGTTAAATTATGCCATATCAAATCTTGATTCCAACGGAGGAGGTAGTAATAAATTATATTTAAAAATTTAAAATTCTTGATATGAAGAGTCTTGATGTTAAGAATATGACTGAAGTTTTAACCTATTATGTGTTTATCTAGATATTTGATGTTTTGGGGCATAGGTTGTAAAATCTCAAAAATGGTTTGATTTTATAATTTGTGCACTTTACTTTTTTTAATATTATGAATAGCACATTTTCAAGTAGCCATGCAAGACAGAGTACTTTTTAGAATTTGTTTCTATTGGTTCACTGTAGTGTTTAGGCAGGTCTTCTAAACTTCACATCTTGCAACTTAGATTCTTTACTTTTTTTCTCTCCTGTCTCAAAAGCCTGACAGTTTCCTACATTTTGCTGATTGATTTTACTTTGTTATGCAGGATTGATTTGGCATGGAACTGTCTATTGTGTACTTTTTATCCAGGGTTCTTTAACTGTATCTGTTTGGGGTTTTCTTTCTGTGACATGCCTTTATTTGGCTCTTTTCCATACTAGGGAGTCTGGGTATACTTCATTCAAAATCAGAAACTGTAGGGAAATAAAAAGGCATTTACATTTAATTTCTCCAAAGGCAACAGCAAGTGCTATACTTGTAGTAAATTTAGCCTGTGCTTTCTCAGGAATAAGATAGGTAAGATAAAAAGTTAATGCTGGTTTTGGCTAGTGGACCAGTCAGTCAAATGCAGCATTTTGCAAATGCATACTTCTATCTCAATGTTAAGATTTGGGTGTGCTGGAAATACAGTTTGAGCTTTCAGAGGTTTTCCTAACCTGAAATTATGCCCCAGCTTATGTCAGAGCAGTCTCAGTTTGGAAGGTCGTTACTTCAAACCGGTAAAAACAGTACAGTAAAATCACTCTAACTGTAGAAGCTCAGATGGTTTTCGTTTGTGCTGTCAAAGTTTTAAAAAGAGGAGAAACTGTTAAAAGAGACTTCAATCATATATTGAGCTTAGTTTGATATCTAAAGAACCCATGTTTTAACAAGAATTAACAGAATTTAACCACTGTATTAAACTTGGAAAAGTACTTCACAAGTTAATTACAAACTAGTGCTCTATAGAAATTATTGTAACTTCCTGTCTAGAATGGAGTAAATGGTACAACAGCAATGGAAAAGTGCATGCTTGCTGGAAAATGCTATTATCCAACAGCAAGTGATGTTTACATGACTTTCCTAAGACATTATCCCAAAAGATTGTGATATGTCTGTGAATGAGGCCTAGCAGTCCAAGTATGTCCCCTCTACCTAAACTGTACCATTGGATTCAAACAGTGAAAGAAAATGCAGTGAAAAAAAAATTAGTTTCAGATCGTAGAGTCATAGTAATGCAGGAGCTGATTACAGCGTCTATTTAACTGTGTGTTGATGAAAATTAATAAAAACAAACCACCACTGAATCACTGTGATGTATTCAATCCTAATCTTGCCCCTTTTATTATGGGAGACAGATAAAAGTCATCAGAATTAACTTGCTCTGTCTGCTGATGGCAGATTTTAGGAGCAGACAGTTTAATGGGCACAGGAAGTTTTAGGTGTACTTTTAAGAAGTTAAACATGGAAGATGAAGGGCAAAAGCATATTCCATAGCTCCTAATGATTATTATTAAGAATGATCACAAGAGATTGCTGTCCCATATGGGATTTTGTAAAAGACAAACTTCTAACCTTATCTAATCGCTCCTTGTCCTATATGTTTAAAAAGAAAATTACCACCAGAAAAAATATTATTCAGTAACAATATCCTAAAAAGTAATTCCAAAATACTAATTATTTTGTAGAAAGTATGGCATACCTTGGCACAGGGAGGAATATTTGAGCAGGACTATGTTTTCAGGATCTAGGCCACCTGGCAGAGTGTACTCTTTAATTACACTGTTTTCTGTCATGGTTTAACCCCAGCTGGAAAGTAAGTACCACACAGCCTTTTGTGCATTCCCCCTCTGTGCAGTGGGGGAGAGAATTCGAAGAGTAAGAGTCATGGGTTGGGATAAAGACAATTTAACAGGTAAAGCAAAAGTTGCACATGCAAGCAAAACTAAACATTCACCACCTCACATGGGCAGGCAGGTGTTCAGCCATCCCCAGGAAAGCAGAGCTCCATCACAGGTAATGGTGACTGGGGCAGATAAACAGCGTCACTCCAGACATCCCCCTCTTCCTACTTCTTTCCTCAGCTCTATATGCTGAGTACAACACCACATGGTCTGGAATATCCCTGTGGTCAGTTGGGGTCAGCTGTCCTGGCTGTGTCCCCTCACAACTCCTTGTGCACCCCCAGCCTCCTCACTGGTGGGCTGGGGTGAGAAGCAGAAAAGGCTTCGACTCTGTGTAACCTCTGCTCAGCAACAGCTGAAACATTCTTGTGTTACCAGCACTGTTTCCAGCACAAATCCAAAACACAGGCCCATGCCGGCTACTGTGAAGAAAATTATAACTATCCCAGCCGAAACCAGCACATCTGTGTATAAATACTGATCTTGGTCAAAGCGAAGTGAATGTGCTTCCTCCAGCTTTTAAGACGTAGCTGTAAACCAGTGGAGCTCTAATTTACAACAGAGTTACTGAGAAGACAGCTGAGGAAAAGATACTATTAATGTATTTTTTGATAACCTGATAACCACATGCATGTGATTTTCCTCTTCTGTATGAAGAAGCAAAAGGATGCAGGAAAAGGAAATAAATGTAACCCAGGCTAATGAAATGTGGCTCTTTACCCTCTTCCCAAGATCACTAGATTCTGCAAACTGCAAGTTCTGTTTGGTTTAAAGATAGTCCCAGGTATTTGTCACTAAAGAAGGATGGAGTTGTTCAATCACTTTGCATCTGTTAAGACAAGTGAGGGGTCAGGCCAATTTTACTTTCTGAATACCCACCTTGGGAACACAGAGATCTAATTTGCTGTTTATATGCATCTAATATATAACTGCCATCCATGAATACTCTATTTCAAGCTGATCCTTCTTTGCACAGAATAAATAAAAATGCTTCAATGTCAAGCCCAGTTCCTGATGGCACAGTTCTCTGAGCAGGAAAATCTGGCATCTGATCATCTTTTACTGTAACAGCCTTCAGCTATGAATTAATCTAGGCAAGGGAAATCTCTTCAGGTTACATGTATTATCATTACTCCCACTTCTGAAGGAAACGCATTCTGATTCTTGATTCCTTCTTCTCCCTTTTTTTTTGTTTCTCTACACATCTATAGTATAAGTGGATGCAGTGAGGTTGAAGTAATTTATTATGCCTGCTTTTCTAAGTGGGGAATTTGACTGCTGTTCCCAGTTCTTCACCTATATTTCAGTAAGATCAACATGGTCTTACGGAATAATGGTTCATGGAGCTTAGAGGTCAATATCAATTTTGTCACTGTTGTCTTTGTTTCTATATAGTTGACTACCTGAACAGATTGTTGCTGAGCAAACTTAGTTACACTGATCCTGTACCATTCAAGCACTCTGTCTGAGGTACCATTCTGGGATGCCAATTATCTGCATTTCTGCAAATTGTCTTACTCTATGCTGGGAGACTTCCAAACATGGCAAAATAAGCAAAATTCTTTCCAGTTGATGGAGGCAGAATGTTGCCAAATGAAATGCTCTTAGTCCCTGCTGGAGAAGGAGATCTGAGGAGCATGCACAGATACTGAGCGCTTTCTCAGCTTTCCTACAGAAATTCTGAGTAGGCAGCTTCTGTTTCTAAAATGTCAAACACCTTCAAAAACCTTCAGTCCAACAAAAAGACAGAGGATAAGGAGGGGGGAAGGAAGAACAAAGAAAATGTATTTTCAGAATAATCCTTAGAAGAGCCGTATAATGGCTTCTTTGTCTTTTTTGTCTGTTTAGTGTTCCTTTCTCTGTGTACTGTATTGGAAGTAGGCAACATCACACTTCTTAGAGGTGTGTCTTAATACTTGTTGGTTCAGTGACTTTTGGCCTAATTGTGAATTGAATAGTAAATACCATGAACATTTCACTCTTGGTTACAGGTTATTTATTGAAAGGGCAGAAGTTTTGATTAAAGAGTTAGGAACAAAATTAATTCCTCTCATACAATTAGCCAGTACACAATTTTAAAGGGTCTAATTCCTGGACTGCTAAGAAAAGGATATCTTTTTGTTGCAAGGGTAATAAGAACCCCCATTAGAATGGATGTGGCTTCTGAAGAGTTTTGTGGCCAGTAATTCATATGGCTGTTTTCAGTGATTATTCCACACCTTAACCTGTTAATCTTGAAGTGTTGTTAGAGCATCCTCACAAACAAGTCAAAACTACCAACAGTCCTGTCAGATGCTCTTAAAATTTACTAAGTGCCTTACACAGAGCATCACTGAGGCAATGATTCAATTGCAAGGAAGTTTGATAAAAGATTTACTCCTCTGGATGAAGTCACAGGTTATCAGTTGTAACCAAGGTGATGTTCCTGGTTATACACATTAGAATCTTACATTTTATTGCTGATACAAGTACCTAATAAGAAACAGTCCAGAAATTTTTGACGCTTTCAATTTGTAAAACATCCATTCTTTGGAGGAGATTTTTTCTTCTAGTCAGCTGTGATGGTCTACTGGAATATCACAGAAGTGAATAAAAATTGTGAGTATTTCTGGATGCTTTCACATTTCTCAGTTTCTCAGTCAAGGACAGTATTATCTTTCTTGGGAAGGGGTACCTAAGTTGGCTTTGTTCATAGAGTTTATGTTTATCCAACTAGTTTTTTAAGGGTTTTATTATTAGAAAAAGGGCTTGTTACTTTGAAAATAAAAATCTTACCTGCCAGGTGTCTTCCCCAAAATGAGTAAGTGCCTTTTCTGTTCTGACTCTTAGAAGTATTTACTTTGTCAGATTGAATCTGAATGTCCTGGATAAACCAACTATTAAGTACCGAGTGTTACCAATGGCTTGAAATCCTTTCACTGAAACAACAAGAGACAGATTGTAAGCCACTTGAATTATTTTGAGACCTGATCTTATCAGAAGTTTTGTAACTGCTACGAGTAGTATACTTCTAAGAACAGTGTAACTTTTCAGGAACTTGATATTGATAGGAAATAAATATTTATTAAAAGAAGTATATTAAATAAATATTTATTTACCAATTTGAGTAAGAGAAAATGTTACACCATGGGGGCAAGAGTCTTGCTGTTAGCAGTCCTGACTACTTAATGGAAAGTAAAACTGAGGCCCTGGACTCTAAGTATAAAAAAGAAGGGTGGTATTTGGTGAGAGATTGGGACTGTAAATCTTATGTCCACATTCTAATAAAGTAATTTTTCCTACCTAAGTTTTTACCAATTCTCAAAGCAGGAAAGAAAGCATGAGCAGATATCAGTAAGAGGCCCTCTGGTTTAATTGGTGCTGCTTCCTATCTCTAGAGGATTTTTTTAAATTTTTTTTTTTAAACTTTGCTCAGGACTGGTACAGCTGAAAGTATATTTTCCCTTCATTCTTAAGCCTAGACTTTGAATGGAGTTTCTCTGAGACACTTTTGTAGTGAAATCGTATTCCCTACAAACATTGAAGACAAAAATAAACATCTCTGTGAATGAAAGATTTTGTGTGGTTGTAATTTTTTAATATATGCAAATTTGATTTAAAAAAATCTAAAAGTACTCTTAAGAAAAACATAGTATACTGGTCTACTTGAAAGGTCTCTGTGTAGCAGTCAGAAAGTACAATTTGCATCGTGAGATGCTACAAATTTTCTGTCTGATAAACTATGTTCAATTCCAGTTAAGCACTCCTTTAAATATTAAAGATGACAATACTTTGCATTTAGCCAAGTGTGTAGTAATCTATTGGGATACTGCCTCCAACTGACCTCTTCCTGACCTCAGTTCAAAGACTACATGAAACAATTTAAAATTCTGAAAGCTTGGCAGGAAAGCTGGGGGGAAGTGTCTGGAAAGAAAGAAACAGTAGGAATCACAGTGCAAGGACTATTTTTTTTCTATGATAAATGTTACACAGTTAATGATAATGAAATTGTTTAAAAATTTACACCCCTATAGTTATTTCCCATTGATGACATATTGTTGGTTTCAGAGGAGCATAAATAGATGTTTTTGATGCCTAGAATAGTGACACACATTGAAATGCCTTTCCCAGGAATAAATTAATACTTCTTGCCTGTGAACAATCTGACAAGAAAGTATTTTTGGTGGAAACTAATGTCAGGGCACTACAATCTTGACTGGCAGTGGTGATGCTTAGGGTGTGTTATGATAAAATGGTAAATAAAATTATTAAATTGTTCAGAACCCCTTTCTGAATGTATTTGTCCTGTCTAGGAGAAAGTGCAAGAAATACAAGTGGGTAGTTTGGGGATAAACAGCAGACAGTGGGAATTTGGTCTCAAAATGCCAAGAGGCCTCTGCTAATTTACTGGCAGAGATGATTCATTACCACTTTTGGTTATGATGGGAGTTGAAATATTCCTGGGAGTACTGCTTCTGAAGCAAGAAACTATGAAAGCATCCATGCTTGCAAATTAAAGTAACAAAGGAGGTAAGAAACTTAAGAAGGGGCCTTTGTCTAAGGCTTCATGTCATTGTATATAAAAACTGTTCTTTGCTACTGAAGCAGGTTATAAAACAGTGGTCTGTGTGGGTTCTCTCAATTTGTCTTCAATTCTACAGTTCCCATGTTCAGTTGTCTGAATTGTTTGTTGTTTGTGTTGCTTTGCAGCATGAGGCAAGGGTCCTGCAAGGCATTCTTGAAAGAAGCTGATTCTCTTGTAAAGACCATTGGAGTTTCCCATTTGTGTAGCAGGTAACTGAAGTGTCGGCCATGAGTATGGGACCTCATCCCCACTCCAAGGAGGCAGCATGTAAGGCTGATACCTCCTTGGGTGCAGAATGCTTTAAATGCCACCCTGTCATTGTTGGGCCCCCAAGTGCAGGCAGAAAGTGTTGGGAAACTGTTGATGTAACTACCAAATTGGGTACTGGCAGAAATACTGACTAAATTGGCATCAGATACCAGAATAGGGCTATTGTCACTAATTAAAGGGGTCTAACTTAATCTTACTTACTCATCTATTTTTCAAGAACAGAAGGGATTCAAAAGAGGAGAGCAAGTTGTAAAGCCCTTCTATCACCCTTTTATTCATTTCTTTTCGCTATTGACTGTTCGGCAAGACTGCTACACAATTATGGGTCTGAAGATCAAAACAAATTTCTTAAATTCCACACAAATGTTTTGGCAGCCAAGGGAGATCACAGCATTCCCCCACAGATATGGGCCTGGTGCCTGGAGATAGTTTAGGACAGTGTCCAATTTTATTTTACCCTTTCTTGTCCTGAAAAAAAAAAAGAGAGTAAAAACTAAATTTGTAAAGTTACAGATTAAAGTTGGGCAAAGGAAGGCTGAGTTATGCCTAAGTACAATCCTGAGCTAGAAGAACTTCAAATTATTTTGGGTGTTTCAGGCTCAAAGTTCAGCACTACACAATATCCCAACTACTCGCTGGCTCTGCTGCCACTCGTGCAGCGGGATGGTCTGAGAACAATCCAATTGACCCCACAGATAAGGCAGTGTAATGTCTGCAGGGCATGCACCGGGCAGCACAGGACAGGCTGACTGCTCACAGTAGTTACTTCTGTGAGCTTCAGGCATGACCAAGGCTGTCACCAAGTGTGACGATGCTGGGTACCTCAGGCACTTGTCTGTGATGTGGCTGTTCTATTCAGCGTGAAAAGAAGCAGTCAGTAAAAAAGGGCAATATTACTGTCTTATCTCTTCTTCCTAATTATTCGAGTACTAAATGCTTTAAACAACTACCACATTTGACTGCTTTTGAAGAAGTCATGATTTTGAATTTGTATTTATGAAAATTAAGCAACCCTTAGAGAAAAAGATGTGGAGAGACAAACAGTAGGATTTTATTTCTCTATCTCTGACATTGTCTCTACGTTGGTTTACATGTTAAATTCTACTTGAAGGGTAGAATTTAGGTAAAAATTCTACTTTTTGTTCATCTACAAATGAACAAAATAAAAAGGTAAATAAATTGTTGAAGTCAGTCAACACTTTACTTGGTTTGACTGACAGAACACTTTCCAAAACCATCTGTTGTCCCTTCTATTCGAAACAGGAGCTACTGGCTCCGGTGTATCATCTGGCTTGCATTGCTGAATGGCTCTTAAGGACCTGACAACTCTCCTATACCTCTGTTTCCACTGTTTCCAGCTGGCAGTTGCCATTTAAATTTTTTTTTTCATTTTAGCTGTTTGCTAGATGCAGTTTTGCTTTCCAAGACATGCAGCCTTTTTTTGTTTGGAAATAATAAATACATAAAATGCATAAAATTTTTACATCAAATATGAAAAAAACCACCCCTAAAATAAAAGCAGTGGTTTTATGTTTATGGTCTGAAAATTTCCTGAGCTAATGCATTCATTTTAAGGATCTTCAAAACAGTGAAAAGGATAACATACTTAGTACAAGTAGTATAAATGCACTGTGTGGAATCTGCACTGTTACTATGAAATGGAAAAGGTAAAAAAAACCTTAGGTAACTACTTTCAGATTATTTGATATGTTTCATCTTAAAAATTGAACTTTCAAGGGATAATGCAAAGTTACTATTGCATATGGTTACTGCTAGTAAATATTTTTTCTATTCATCTAATTCCAACCCCCCTGCCATGGGCAGGGACACCTTCCACTAGATCAGGGCGCTCAAAGCCCCATCCAACCTGGCTTTGACCACTTCTAGGGATAGGGCATCCACATCTTCTCTGGGCAGCTTGTTCTGGTGTTCTCCATCTTCATAGTGAGTTTCTTCTTTCTTGTATCTAACCTAAACCTACCTTCTTTCAGATTAAGGCCATTCCTTTGTCTTACCAGTTACATGCCCTTGTAAGGGCCTTGTAAAGGGGCCTTGCTGGCCCCTTTAGGTACTGGGAGGCTGCAGTTAGGTCTCCCCAGAGCCTTCTCTTCTCCAGGCTGAACAACCCCAGCTCTCTCAGACTGTCTTCACAGGACAGGTCCTCCAGCCCTCTGATCATCTTCATGGCCGTCCTCTGGACTCTCTCAGCTGGTGCACGTCCTTCTTTTGTTGTGGACCCCAGAGGTGGATGCAGTACTACAGGTGGGGTCTCACCAGAGTGGGGTAGAGGGGCAGAACCCCCTCCCTTGCCCTGCTGGCCACTCTGCTTTCATGCAGCCCAGGACAGGTTTGGCTTTCTGGGCTAGAGTGCCCATTGCCAGGTCATGTTGAGCTTCTCATCAGCCACTGGTTTAGTGTCGCACTTGGACATGGAATGAATGACATGGACTCTAGGTTCTCGTTTGGGCCAAAATGGCAAGCCCCTCAGGGCTCACGTTTTATTTATATTTTTTTAAGAATACCCGTGGATTGGAAGATGAAGTTACCACCTTCAAATCACACTGGTCAAAGGAAAAGTCCATCAAACGTCTCCACCTTAGGAGAAAGAATGCAAACAAACTGGACCAATTAGCAAAACATGGCTATGTTTACAGAAGTACATGAGAATTCTTATCTACAGCATTAAAACATGAAAGAACAGAAAAACTCAGGGCAACAGTTTAGAGACAAGGATGTCAAGTGGGACAGTTTCAAATGTTTTGCACAAGTGCAGGTGTATGACATCTGTGCACTTCCCTCATCCACTAACACTCTGAGCCCACTGCAGAAGGTCACCAAATTTGTCAGGCATGATTTGCCCTTAGTAAAGCCATGTTGATTGTCACCCATCACCTCTTTATTATACCCATGTCAGGTATGGTCTTTGGAAAATTTTAGATTATGCAAAGAAACAAAAGCCCAACATTGGTAATCTCTTCTGGACTGATGTTCTGGAGCTCTGTATGTAGAAATCTTTACAGAGAAGAAAGGACTTGACACACAAATATTGAAAAAAATGATAAAAACAAAGTTCTCTTTGTGCTCCTGGAAAGTATTCATTCTGCTTTTTTAATATAGTAAACTACTAAATACTGTGCAAGTCTACATATATAGATGCTTATTTATTTATTTAGGGCATGAAAGTTGAACTTTCTTAAGAGGAATGATAAAAATATTTTGACTAATGATTTACAATTGTTCACAAAGCATCTATTAAATAAATTTTGAAATTGATGAAGAAATAATTGATTCAAATTAGAAGAAACTAGGAAATTTGCAAAGTATCACACCACTTCCTAAAACTGCTTACAATGCCGCTTACTTAATTTTGTGCACTATTGTCCTAGATGTTTTCCCTATTTCTATTGCCTTTGGGTGCTATCGTGGTTATCAACAGTAATTGTAAAATATTTTAACCTCCTGCTTGAAGTAGGTTGAACACACTACAATGCTAAACAATAAGAGCTAAATAGGAAAGGAATGGGGGAAGGTAATAATATTGTGGTCATCAATTACAGTTGATTTTGAGGATTTTTGTTAATATTTTTATACATTAGGAAATTTGAAGGGGTAGATGTAATAAGAGTGAAAAGCAGTTGTACCAAATTAAGTATTTTTCTTAAAAGATAACAGGAAGGGAAAAAAGTGGTATCTGTTAGCAAGAGTAAAGGGTCATTGCCCCAAGAAGTCTGATGATACCATATGTACAACACATGGCAGCAAAGCAGTTTCTTCCTGCTTACCCAACCTTGCAATCTATCATAGCCAAGTGCTGACACTGCAGCTTGTATGAAAGGGCATGTGAACATCAAAGAAAGTGTCTTTGCCTTTGAAAAACCCTTAGCTGGTCTACATACAGGGCAGCATTGACACAAATCTATCAGCACAAAATCTCATTGCTTTACCAACTTAATTAATGGTTTAATTTTGTGAAAGAACAAAACCAGGCAAAAATGCATCTGATTAGGATTGGTTTTTTTAATTTGAGTTGATCTGATTTATCTCTTGATCTAATGAGTTGTTAGAATGTTGGTTTCCTTTTCTGGCTCACAATAACTGCACTTATGACCCTTGAACACACTTGCAGAAGTATCAGATGCTGATTCTTTCAAAAAAATTGATTGTCTTAACTACTTATTTAACACCCGTAGTTTATAAATAGAGCTTTTTTCTGGATTTGAGCTATTTTCTGGACATAGTAAATAGAATTGAATCCTAAAGATACAAAAGTTACCATGGCTAAATAACTAAATTCTAGTCAAGAAAAGGATTTAAAGATTTAGACTCATTAATAAAAGGAGAGAATCTGATTGTAACTCTTCATGTTTTAAGTTAATTAAAGACTAGCAGACCTTGTAGCATAAAATGTTACATATTGTTCATTAACTATTCATGGTGAGTAATAAAGATACGTAATTATTAATCTTTAAAGAATTTATAAACTGAATTGGGTAATTAGATACTGTCTGATAATGTTTTTTTTTTTTTCAGTGATACAATTTTGGTATGGCATTTCAGTAACTTTTGCTTATCTTCCTTACTCACAAGGCCAAGTTTGTAGTAAGAAGCATTTTTTCTTTTATCAGACCAACTGATAGTTAGATTAAATGGACAGATTTTGCAGTTTGTGTCTTACACACAGTCTTGTGTGTTTAAGTTTAGCTGTTTTTTGCTCCCCAATAGCATCAGAGAGCTTAACAAAGATACTTTCTCTCTGACCTTGCCTTAGTTATATTCTTAGAGCACTGCAGATACATTCTCATTCATTAATTATTCACATATTATTGAACAGCACTGAATGAAGAGAATTCTTTAAATTCATATTTGGGTAATGACATGATTGATAATAATAAAAAAAGCTTCTCCCTATGTCACCTCTCTTTAGCACTCCTTATTTGTTCTTTTCTCCTCTAAGAATATAGTTTCTCTTCTGAAGGATGAGACCATTATTACTGCCCACCTGCCCCATTCATTCTTGGTGCCACTATAACGTGCTTCAGACCTCATTTTCCCTGGCTGGAACACTTCCATATACAAGTGTCACACCTCAGCAGGGACTGAGTGGTCTCTGCTTTTAAGCTTGCTGTCAGTAAATACTCCATTGTATCTCTCTACTCTGACTCTCATATTTCTGTGTTACTCATTCCTGGCCATATGGACTTGACAGTGTATGTAAGGGGCTGTGAAGTGGGAGAGTGCAGGAATTCATGACACAGGTCAACAGGTAGGTATGCAATGAGAGCAATGAACCCAATTTTGAGCACAAACACAAAAACAGGGAAGCTGAATGGCAGGCTGTGGCAGAAAGCAGTGAGGAACACAGAACAGAGGGGCAGAAAGCCCAGCTAATACTTTGAGTGGTGCTTTCAGAGCTAGTTCTTTCTGCAATGCAAGCCAGTTATCTCTTTCCAAGTTCTTTTTACAAATCCTCTGCCATTTCATCTATGACTCTCCCAGCATCACCCTGCCATCTCTGGCCCTGATTTCTCATCATCCTCCCTAGTTCCTTACTTCTCTTGGATTCTACTTTTTTTTCCTCAGCCCCAGTTTCCCTGCTTGTACCTCTTAGTAATCATCCCAGTATCTCCACTGCAAACAGAGTTGAGTGTCCCATATTTTCTGAGGGCCACCTTTTCTCCTCATTTCTTCTTTTATTTTGAGGAAGAGGTGATGAACAATTTTGGCATTACTTCTCTTCCAGCTACTAGAGTTGCCAGCTGGCATCTTGCTTTCCCCTTTCTTTTGAGCACAGCCAAGAACAGCAGAAAGCTATGGCTCAGGTTTTATGGGCATTCATGTATAACATACATCCTTAGGCTGCAAAAGCTATAACAGAACTATTTTTTTATGCTTTATTGTAGATCATGTTGGCATTTTTCTTAAAATGCAGGGTCCTAAATGGGGTTATTATCACTTATTTTGAAAAAGGATGTTTCCAGTCCATAGAGAAAATATGAGCCGAATGCACAGTAAGGACAAAGAAGTAAGCAGAATTATTCCAAACTTGTATTTTTTTTTAACCAACATCAGAAGCTGAGGGAGCAGCATAGAATGATGACTTTAAAATACTTACCTTGGCAATAGTTAAGCTGTTAGGCCTTTGCTCAGTAGTCTGGGCTAGAGAGAGGGGATGCACTACTGTATAGGATTCAGCTGAAACCCAACCAATATTTTCCCTGTCTAGAAAGATATACAGCTATTATTTCCTCTGCCACTTCCCAGACCTACATTTTGTTATCCAGAAGCATGACTTGGTGAGCTAAAATAGCCCTATCTTTGCTAGTGACCACAGACAAATCCTTCAGGCTCAGTTCTCCAAGATTCTCTGGCCCAGCACCCCTGTGGCCCAGCAGCACCCACGTGCTCCTCAGGCCTGGGTGCCGCACAGTCACCTGTGTGCCAAGGCCAGAGGAGGGAAGGAGGCTGGAGTCCAAAGTGATTTGCATGCTCAGATTGTGTCTATACAAGGAGAAAGAACACCTGTATAATTTCAGCTGCCTAGGGAATGAGTAGGAATATCACAAAATGGGTAAATGTTGGAAGGGACCACAGTGCGTCAACTGGTCCAACCTCCCTGCTCAAGCAGGGTCGTCCTAGAACACATTGCACAGGATTGTGTCCATATGGCTCTTGAATATCTCCAGTGAGGGAGACTCCACAACCTCTCTGGGAAATCTGTTCCAGTGCTCAGTCACCTGCACAGTAAAAAAGTTTTTCCGTATGTTCAGGTGAAACTTCCTTTGCATCAGTTTCTCCTGTTGCCTCTTGTCCTATTGCTTGGCACCACCGATGCTTGGCACCATCCTCTTGGCACCCTCCTTTTAGATACTTATACGTATAGAATATCCTTGTGCAGAGGCAGCTGAGAAGCTTTTACACAGGAAAATCGAAGTTAGTGCAACAGAAACATTGAGAGTGGGGAAAGAGTGTCATTTTGAGGGAGCTTTCGCCCCACTTTTGCCCTTAATGAAGACACACACTGTAACAGATCTATATTCTTCTTATATTGAGGTTCCCAAAACTGCACACAGGATTCAAGGTGAGGCCGCACCAGTGCGGAGCGGACCGGGACTGCCACTGTCTCTACTTCGGACATTTCGTTTCTCGACTTCTCTCCGGGACCCATGTTCGGGAGGCCTGAATGGGGACGAGACCACGCTGAGCACAGAGCCGCGATGGAGAGACGCAGCGGGAAAAGGGGGCGCGTGGCTTTTTTCACTTTTGGGGCGAATAAACAGCGGGCGCCACTACGGCCCCGCCCTGCGGCCCGCCCGGCCCCGGCCCCGG
>VXAZ01001226.1:1522408-1825810 GCA_013399875.1 Gymnorhina tibicen
CCGTCCCGGCCGCGGGCGGAGCGGGGCGCGGGGGCCGCGGGCGCCCCCGGTGCGCGGTGCCGGCCGGGCGGCGGCGCCGAGGCCTGGCAGGCGCTTTCGGGGGCAGCGGGTGGTGGTGTCTGTGCGCTCCCTCCCGGCGTCCCGCGGTTGGGGAAAGCCTTAAACAAACAAGGAAAACTTTCAGGAGTGACGTTGCCGGCGACCAAGGCCGCCCCCGTGCGCGTCCCCGCGGCGTTGAGCCCATCCCTGGCTGCTGCTGGGTGGGATAGGGCGGGTGAAACGAGGAGGGTGCGTTTCCTTCTTCCAAACAGAGAAAATTTCACGGTGCTCCTTCAGGTCTGAAACTTAGTAGCTTTATGATTATCAAATATAACTTCATTGAAGCAAAACTGTTTATTATGGAGTACCTTAATACAGCCGGTCTTCTCACAGAAACCAGTGAGTTCAGTTCTATAATTAAAGGGGTGTATGTCCGAGCATCTCACACTCTGCAAACCTGCATAGTTCTGTTGCCTTCTGTCAGCAGAAATTTTAATGTGGCCTAGTGGTGAGTGAGATTATAGAATGGAAATTACTAGTTTTCCTTTAGATTATAGTTTCATAATCCTGTTCACTTGTGGCTACCGGAATCCTAAAGCCAGGAAAAGAGGAGTGGCAAGACATCTGTTACTGAAAATGGAGGAGAAATTAGGACCAGACCTTTCCGGGCCAGCCTAACTCTTAACTCTGCTTAGATTCTACAGGAGTTTAAAGCAAAGTGAGTTTATTGGTTTGGCGGTGGTCACTGCCTCCCAGTGCTGTACAAGCCCTGGCGCCCCCCAGTCCTTGCACTGCTTGTGCTCCTCTGAGCATAGGAGTGAGTGATCTGGTGTGGTGACCTGCTTGAAAACTACCTAGTTTTTGGCCAGCTCAGCGCTCTATATTGCCTCATCATGTAATTATGAAAGTGTCGATGCTGGTGCAAAGTACTTATGGAGGATGGCAGGATGACAAGCTCTGATTTAATAATCTTAAAATACCGTGAAACAGCATTCTGAGTTACCAGGGGTGGAGTCAGCTGAAATGTGAAACCCAGCTTTTTGACTGGTGTAACTACTTAAAACATTTTTTTACCCCATGCTTTTGCTTTAGTTCAAGTTAATACAGATTATAACATGAAAAAAATGTGAGGATGATTGTTTCTCACTTCTAGTTCATGATTAAAAACTTCTTGTGAGTGGTTGAAATCCTCTAGTTCTAAATAAAAATGTGATGAAAAAATCCTATGTATGATATTTGCTTTACTAAAGAAAACATGAAGTTTAAATAAGGTAAACTTTTGTTGGGTAGAAGATGATAATCTAAATAAATGATTTGTACTATTAAATACTGAAATGATTTTAAGATGTATCATACTGCTGGTAAGCAAAAGAAGAACCAAGTTTATTTTAAAACCTGTACTGTTTTAGTATTTGTACTTAAAGTTTAGTTTTTAAATTAAATATATGAGTGGAGAAGAACCTCAGCAAAGCGCAAGAAGCTTCTTGCTGCAGTGACATCATATGAGATACAAATCTGCCCTGTGTTGTGAAGTAGAAAAGTTTTACTGAGAAAGTTTTTTTTTAAAGGTCTCAAGTGCCACAAATAATTCCACTGTATACAGTTTTGTGGAGGCATATCCTTGCAAAACCAGTGTCTGTTGTCACCTATGTGGGAATTCTTTACCTATAAACTGCTGTCAAGCTGAAGGCTCAGGATAAACATCCCCTGTTGTAAGTTACTGAAACGTGCTGTTTGTGCAAACAGCGTGTGCAAAACTTATTTGTGAGTCAGACTCTTAGAAAAGTCCCTAAAAGGCTTTTGTTTAAGGAAAAACTCTATCATGTGGCAGTTAAGAAATGTCCCACTGAATGTTCCTTTAGATGCATTTTTCAATTATTCTTGAATATTAAAGTGCATTACATTCACTTTTGTGAGTGATACACACATCTTCCTGAATGTATCAGTGTTTTTCAGTTTTTATATATCAGCTGCTTCTTCAGTGGAGACTGAGCACACCGGCCATGTCTGTTTTATGCCTACTTCTGACTGTCTTGTGATCATGTAATATTCTGAAGGGTTCATAACCTTACAGAGTAAATTGCATTTAGAGCATCTTCTAATCCTTGAAGTTTAACATTTTGTATGCATTAATAGTGACTTTCATAAATGGGTTGCTTCAGCTGTTTTCACTGATAGCTTTAAAATACATTTCAGCAAAGCAAAGCAAATCTAACTATCATCTGAAGGCATTCATGCACTTAGCAGCATTTTTTTTTTCTTTAGCCAAGAAGAGTTTTCTTTGCCTGAATAGTCTAATTTGGTATATGCCACAAGGGCAGAAAGGGCCCAGTCATGCTCTAGGATAGGGGAGGGAGATGTTGAATTTGCTGTTAGTTTTTGGAAACATGCAAACATGAAAACTGCAAACCTTGAATAAGGCTTTGGAATACTACACCTGGAAGAATTTAGCAATGGTGATGACATGTTTAAGAAGAAAATAATTTAAAAGGAAGTACCATATTGAAACTGGAATTACAGGTTGAGGCAAGAGCCTCCAATAAACATAATAATTCAGGGGAACTTACTGGGTAATCAGTTTGGTAAGGAGTTGTTTGTTTCAAAGGCTACTCTAGCCTGAGGAACAAGAGGACTGGAGACGAAAGGCTTGTATCTTGAGACTTGATATAAACAGCTGAAGAATACTTCAAGAATTTAATAGCTAAACATCTTCATAAATGACTTGGATGCAGGACTGGAAGAGATACTAAGCAAGTTTGCAGATGATACAAAACTGGGAGGGGCTGCTGACTCCCTCGAAGGCAGGGAGGCCCTGCAGAGAGACCCTGACAAATGAGAGGGCTGGGCAATCACTAACCATATGAAGTTCAACAAGGGAAAATGCCAGATTCTGCACCTGGGGTAGGGCAGCCCTGGATGTAGGTACAGACGGGGGAATGAGATGCTGGAAAGGGTGTTTGGGCACTGGAATAGGCTCCCCAGGGAAGTGGTCACAGCACCAAGGGACCTGGGGGCTGGTCAGTGGCAAGTTGAATATGAGCCAGCAGTGCCCTGGCAGCCAGGAGGGCCACCCGTGTCCTGGGGGCATCAGGCACAGCATCGAGAGCCGGGCAAGGGAGGGGATTGTCCTGCTCTGCTCTGCACTGGGGCAGCCTCACCTTGAGTTCTGGGGTCAGTTTTGGAAGCCACAATATAAGAAAGATACTAAACTGTTAGAGTGTGTCCAAAGGAGGGCAGCAAAGATGGTGAAGGGCCTTGAGGAGAAGCTGTATGAGGAGCAGCTGAGGGCACTTGGTCTGTTCAGCCTGGAGAAGAGGAGACTGAGGGGAGACCTCATTGCAGTCTGCAACTTCCTTGTGAAGAGAAGCAGAGGGGCAGGCACTGATCTGGCGCTCTCTGGTGCCCAGTGCCAGGACCTCAGGGAATGGCCTGAAGTTGTGTCAGGGGAGGTTTAAGATGGATACTAGAAAAAGGTTCTTCACCCAGAGGGTGGTTGGGCACTGGCACAGGCTCGCCAGGGAAGTGGTCACAGCACCAGGAGTTCAAGAAGTGATTGGGCAACACTGTAAGGCGTGTGGTGTGACTCTTGGGGATGGTCCTGTGCAGTGCTAAGAGTAGGACTTGATGAACCTTATGAGTCCCTTCCAACTCAGCATATTCTGTGATTCTGTAAATCTGAAGGTTGGTTTCTAGCTGTGAAGAAAGATTAACACTGGTGGTAAATTGTCCTACTGATTAATCATTCCAGTGGGAAAAGTAGTAATGAGTAGTTGGTACTATCAAATATAATAGCTAAATGAACAATGGGTCTGAACTTGAAAAAATGAAAATGTTGGCATCTCTACTTCCAGAAAATACAAAATCAATCAAAAGGTAGCATATATAGTCAGCCTATTTTCCTTTGCTAGGATTATTTATGGGTGGGGAAGGTGACTGAGAAAAAAATGAAACATAAACAAAAAAACCCCCAAAACATTGCATAAATGTGTATTTGCTACACATATGCCATTAAATAGTGGTGTAATCTGCTGTCTGTGGAGTATCATTTCAAGTCAGTCTTTTTCCACTTGCTTTCAGATTAATTAATTAGCAGACTGTTTCAAAAGTGAATCTTAAGTTAATTTTGTCAATATTGCCACTTCATTTAGGCAGATAATTGTTCATCTTTCTATTCAGGTCCAAAAAAGTGCTAATCTAATGGCAATTTTGAGATATAAAGAAGAAATCAGTCTGTTGTCAGTTCTGTGAATTCAGTGAGATAAATGAATTTGACCCTATTAAAATGGAACATTTTTCCCTTGCACTGTAGTTTAGCATTTTTGTGCTGCCAGCCATACTGTTCTGCTGTGTGTGACACTGATATCTGATTGTATCGGTCTCTTGCTCTCTTACTGTTCTGGCAAAGGCAGAGTTAAGTGGATTATAGTGCATGAAAAAGGGTGGAAAATATATCCACAAGCTTAGCAGAGGAGGGTGGTTGTGACAGGTAGCTGGTTCTTTCCTTGGCCTGTACACAGCTGTTTTCATTGGTGTCAGAGCTTAACCAGCAGTTTCACCAGTTTGCTTCTCAGCTATTCTTGTTTTAAGAAATTGGTCCCGAACCTGTCAAAGAATTTCAAAATATGAGTTAAACTTAAAAGGATGAAACGTTGAATGATTTGAAGTTGAAACTTCATTTAAAAACTCTGCTGAATTGGACAAGCAGTTGACTAGCAAATGTTACTTTGCATAGAAATGTTGTGAAGCAATAACACGTTATCAAGATTTTTCCAGTTAAAAAGCTTATGTATCAGACATCTAACATTGCATCTACTCTCTCCTATCTAATAAAGCTATTGCCTCTATGACAAAATATGTCATAACAAATTTGTGTATTGCTGCAAATGTTCAGAAAAAGCTATTGAGAAGAATTAGAAATTCTTAGTGCATTTGGGAGTTGAATTGAGCATCTTATCATCCCAGTTTTTTACTCCTGTGTGATTATGAGCAGGAAGGAAATTCATCCATCCTGTTTTGCTGCTCTTGTGGGCTGTGCTGTAGGAGAGACATGAGTCTGTCTATTGGTTGATTCATGCAGTTGATAAAATTTAGGTTGTTAATGAAAGGAATTATGACAGGAACATAGTCATCAGAGCTGCAACCCTCACCATTTAGACATTGTGCTAAGTTTGCTGTGAAGTTACAGTAGCACAAAAGATGCCACATGGATTGAAAAGTATTCCTGAAAACTCTCATCTCCATTAACAAAAGGAGGTTATCACTGATTGTTGTGGGATTTCTTATGGTTAAAACTTGACTTGCCTGAGCACAGGGCCTCAGTCTTCATGACTGCAACTTATGCACTGCTATGTATTTTGCACACTAATTTGAAATTGTCCTTTCATTCTGAAAAGTTGCCTTTTCAGGTCACAATATAGACACCTTTTCTATGTCTGTAATACTAAAATTTCTACTCCCCAGTGATGTTGAAGCTTAATTACCTGATAAATGTAGTTAAGAAGTGGCTAGTTGCTTAAGGGAGAGATGCTTTGAACTGTCAAACAGATCACTGAGAATGCTTGTCTAAGACACCAGTGATTTTTGAAACTTCATATTTCTTAATTTTTATATTTTTGACAGTGGTAGATGTTAGGAGTTGTCCAACCCAGTAGTGTGATGGAGGCAAGGCTGCTGCATTTCCATGTTCCTGGGTCCAGCCAGTAGCAAAGCTGAGCATTTATTCCAATGGGAACATAGGCTCTCAGTGCATACCACGACTGGCCACAGAGATCAGCACACAGGAAGCAGCGCTTGCACAACCACAAACAAGTGTCCTGATCCTGCTCCCTTCTCTGACTGATCAGGGTGAAAGGTTTTAGTGAAAAATACATCAATGTGTATAATGTGGATCTCTCCAGTAACTGGCCTTAGACACTTGGTTCATCCAGGAACGGGCTCCTGATCCTCTGGTGTCCACTGTTGCTGACCTGAGTGTGCGAACCCTCGAGGTTTGCAGCCCCAGTTCAGTTTCTGGTACTCACACCCTCTTGGATGTGCACACGCATGTACAGATGAATGTGCTGGATCTTTCCAGTTACTGGCCTTAGCCTTGTGGCAGCTGGCCACAGGATTGCCTCATGAAAGGGAGTCTTTCGGATAGCTGGTCCTGACCTATAGCCTTAAACGTTAGCCACTCCTCAAACCCCAGGTGGCCAGCTCAGACTTTCTGGTGCTTCCAGCTGCCACCCCTCAGACCCTAATCTCTTGTGGCTATGTAAGAGAGAGGTTCTTTCAGTAGCTCATACTCTCTGTTCTCTGCATATCTGGCCCAGTCTTATGGCCTGTCTGACACCTGGCTCCCAAGCCTCTTGCTGTACTTGTGGGCTGGTCCAGTTGCTGGTGGTTATGTGCACCAACATGCACACACCTACACGCTGTGTGACACATGTTTCTCCAGTCCCTGGCACTGCAGGCTCATGGGCCCCTAGGATCTGTGGCCATATTCTCGTTTGCGGGCACTTTGACCTCTATATGTGCACATGGAATGGAGCCACTCCTGTCACCCAGGAAAACAGAAATCTTCACATGTGACTGAACCCTCTTACCTTCAGTCTGTTTTTTGCATTCTCGTTCTCCCTCAGTCCACCTTGGTCCCACAATGAGTCCTACACCCTTGCAGGCAGTAACCCTATTAGGCAGTCAGTAAACTGGCCTGGAGAGTCTCTCCTGTTACCTAGTCTGGTGAATCATCTGCCTGGTTCATGGGCTCTCTGCCCTTGTGAATTGGGGCTGTGTTAGGGTGTTCCGTGTGCCTGGGTTAGATTGCTGTGTTTGTTTCACCTGACATTATTTTCTGCTTTCTATTTGTGGAGACTGGCCTTTAATCACGTAACAATAATTGATGTGAGCAAAATATCCCTCCCTAGTACTGAAGGTGACTTTTCCTGTCTGACTAGTAAACACTCTGAGGTAACAATGACTGTGCCTGTTTAGTGAACAGATACGATGCATCTCCCTAGCTTTGTAAAGCAATTGTTTGTAGTCCAAGCTTTCCTCAAATTTTATTTCAGGTGAAAAAATACCTTAATGAGTGGCATTTTAAATGATCTTATTGTGAATGACAAGAAGAAAATGTTGTCTAATTATTCCAGTCTCTTAATCCTTTGTATGAAAAACTTTGGGGAATATGGGAGCATGTGATCAGTTGAGACTTCTGTTGACAGGAGAATGTCTTGAGCTAACATTAGGTAAATTGCATAAAAGTAACACTTTTGTTTTAAACATGAAATTTATGAATCAAACCCAAGGCTGATAATCTTGTGCTAAATGGAGTGTTGGAAAGGCTTAGTGTGTCAGAGAAATGACTTAGACATTCCTTCAAATTTGCCTCTTGCCTTGGTAGTTTGGGTAGGGTAATACTCAATACAGCTAAGAAAACTCTTGTTGACAACTGGAAAAGGGATCCCCTGTAATAATAGCATAATGATCTTCCAAACCAGAAGACTCTTTCTGAGAGATTGTCTATTAATTTATCCTAAAAGTAATGAGAAACAGTTACTTCAAAAAGCTACATAGTAGAGATCATAAAGGTTGTTCTTCAGATAAGTGCAAGACCTTATGTGCCTTGAAGTTTTTATAAAACTTCAAAAGCCACAAAGAGTAATTTAAGAAAGAATCTGGCAGAGAGAACTCATGATTTTATACCATTTACTTTGGTAAAGAGTAGTGCAGATATCCCTGAAATAGAGTTGCAGTCTCTATTTTCATTTTTTGTACCTGGGTATTTATTTGTGGAGAGCATTCTTAAGTCGTGAAATAAAATTACTTGAAAATTCTTTCAGACACATTTATCTACAGAATACATAGATTTCCTGTGGTCTACCAAAGAACTGCACCACCCCCCACAGCACTTAAATGAGGCTTTGTGAAACGCTATGTGTTTATCAGGTTTTTCTCAAGTGTTCCAGAAAGCAGAAATTGCACAGCTTGACATTTTTTGTTGCTACGTTTAGCTATTATTGTCTGGTATTTTCAAAACAGTGGCCTTTACAGATTTCAGATTACAGTACCAAGATGGTACTGATTAATTTCGAACTTGCAAAGCCAACTTTCATTAGAGTTCTGAGCTATAGTCCTTAAATACCTTTTCATCAGCAGCCTTTGTGTCGGTTTTCTTCTTGCACGTCTTTTGTTCACAGATACCACCTTTCAAAGGAGAATAAACACTACTGGCTTTATATTATCAGGGCAGGGAGCAGAGGAGGTCACTCAAGAATATCTCTCACTTTACAATATTCTGCTTACTCACTTCAGATCATAAATCTCAATGTTGATTTTCTCACCAGAACTTTGAAAGTACACTTTTGTTTCTATGTTAAAATATTTCCTGTCTTGCTGTTGCATAAAATGTAGTGGTGAACTAGTAAACCCTGCTTTTTTAGTTGTTAGTATAGCAGAAGTCAATAAATTATTAGTCTTGCTATTAGTAGGAAGAAAGAGAACTTGTGAAATGTTGTGATTATTTCTGTATTGCATTAACCATTTGTTATGAAACTGTGGAATTCCTTGGTGCTGCTAAGCCCTGTTTTTTATTAAGAATCAGATTTGCACATTTACACTGACTAGAGTAATGGATGAATAGGGATTGTGTTAGATGGACAATGTAACCTCAAAAATGAAAAGTTACAGTTGCCCCTCTGCTTTGAGTGGACTAAGGTATTGAAAAGGTGAAGTTCTTTCTAGCAGTAAGTGTTGCCATTCACTCATTACCTATGGGTTTAATTTAAGCTTAGAACATAGAAAGAGCCTCAAAAATCCCAGCCCCTCTGTTTTTCTCATTCTGAAAAATATATGAAGAGTAAAGGCTAAAGGATGGGACCATTCTTTCTACCTTTAGAAAATTCTGATTGGCATCAAATACCTTCTGTATTGAAGTTGTGTTACATAGCTGGTTTTCTGCCAACTAATTAACTGTTCAAGTTATGCTTGAGCTAGAAGACAATCCATTTAACTTTGCCATAAAATCAGTAACATTTATATAGGCTATTTTTGTCTTATTCTGTTAGGTGTAAGAATTTGTCTGTATCTTTCTGGAATTCCTATTGGATGCTGCCCTCTGATGTTTGTGGAATGAACTGCTTTTGGGAAGCTGCTTTTAGGTAGGATGTTATTAAATAGTACTTTATTATTTGATTGCAGACAGATGCAGCTGATGTTTTTTGGCTCTTTAGCAAGATGACAAAACAAAATATCTCGATTACTTCACATACATTTCACCTGCTTATATTGTGGTTGCCTTTTAGCTGGGCTTTTTCCTGTTACAGTATGTTCTGGAATTGTAGATTCAAGTGTTACTACCAAGAGTAGATTTTTTTGAATTATATTGCTTTATTAAATAGAAAATTGCTAAAATCTATTAAAAGTCTGTCTGAATGAACTGTGGAAAAGTTAATGATAAATTATTTTCCTAAAATAAAACTTGCTGCACAGTAACCCATGATATAACTTCCAGTAAAAACTGACAGATCAGCTTAGTAGTTACATGTGGATTTTTTAAAGTTACATGTTTTATAGAATTTAAGGAGGGTACTTCATCCAAAAGCACTGAAGAAACCATTTTGAATGTTCTTTAACATATAGTATGTTAAAGCATAGACTGTCTCCTTAATGTTGCATCTTTAACAAGTTTAAATGTTTTGACATATGTGGTGGCTCAGATGCTTTAGGCTGTCAGATTACACAGGTAGCTTGAAAAGAAGTAAGCTACTCGTCAGGTTCTCTAACCTGCATAGTTCTCTTCAGTATATAACTAAAGTTGTAAGTCAGTTTTTCTTACATTTAAAATTTTGCTGATCATTCTTTGATATGGTTATCTTTTCCTGTTAGTATGAAGCTTGAATATTTCTGGGAAAGCAAAAGGGAAGAAAAGTTTAGCTTCATGAATCTTAATATTTTTTTGAAAATTGTGATTGTGGGAAAGGCTTTAGATCCCTTATTCCTCTCTGCTTGTGTGTTGTCAGTGTGTTGTTTTTTAAGCTGATCAGTTGTCAAGAAGTTTCTTAAAGAGGTGGCTTAGATTGATTTTTATTCTGTTAATGAACTTCACCAGCAAATTGGGGCTGCTGAGTTTTTCTTGCTGCCATTGGTAGCAATCCATAGTGTTTCAATCCATAAGGATTCACCTGACTTTGTTAGGCAGATTTAGCTATCTGAATGGACAGAAATAACTTTTTTTCCTTACAGGTTAGCGTTTGGGAGTTTAGCTTTATGCTAAACAAATGCTGTTGTGATGAGGGCATAGGGGCTTAGCTTATGCTAAGTGGAGGGACAGGATGTGATTGTCAGCGTCGTTTAATCCTTGGACATCTGGGCCACTCTAACACTTGTGCTGAGAGAGAAGAGGGTCTTGCTGTCTTCTGACCCCACTAAGCATGATGGAAGTCCATGAACTCTCCACAATAGAAAGTAATGCACGAAAATAGCTGAAAAACTTCCTTTCTGGATATTCTGTCAGGCTTGAGGCAAGAGGAATCTTGAAATCAGAAATGGACAAATCCCATGCAGTTTATTTGCACATTCCTTAAGCTGTAACTTATATTAATCTTTTAAGAAAGCCATATGTGACTGTGAAGACAATTCTGTTGAAGTATGCATTGATTGTGACTTTACTGGATGGGTCCACTTTCATGATGAAACAATAGTCATGGTGAACCCCTAATGTTTGCAGAATTTCATGTTTATACATTTTGAAATTGAAAGAAAAAAAGCTGCTTAAATAAGTAAAGGGTGTGTGGTGTTGTGATTAAACATTTCAGATTAAGTTGGATTATTTTATCAATATATTACTATTAAATTAATCCCCATCTTTTGTGCTGACTTCAGTGCTTGTTGAATTCCTCAGTGAGATGCTCTAACTTAGAGTGGGCCACTATGCTTCTCCCAAATTTTACTTACTCTTATTCTGTTTAATCAGTTCAGTTGGTGTCAGAGAGGTGCAGTGAGTTTGTGTAAGAGAAAAGGTGGGTAAGATGGCAGGGAGAAGGAGAAAGTGCACTCTCCTTGGATAGCATAAGCAATTCCAGTGGCCCGACATCTGAGCCTCTGGCCTAAGCCTCATTTGGGCTCGAATAACAAAGAAGATAATTGCAGTTCGGTTTCAGCTTTGGATATGAGTTTTAATTTTGTTTAACTCGCAAACAGAGTGCGTGCATTGTACTAGGTGCACTGAGAAGCTGAAGGATGCTTCAAATACAATACTTACTATCTCAGGTTTGCAGTAGGATTTTTGGAGGAAATGAATGGAGGAAAGAATTTAATTGCGTGCAAGTTTATTAACCACTGCAAGTGAAGTCTGTCATTCTTGTTTTCTGAGATAGTAACTGTAGGGCCACTTCAAGATTCTTCATGAAGATAGTCTCTTGAAAGCTTTTTCCATAAAGAGGCAACATTGTGATTCTAAATTGGATATCTTCTGAAGTGGGAAGGAATGATTGTTCTACCATAATAATGTCTTATTCCAAGTAATTTAATCCTGGATTGACTAAACCTTTGTGTTTGTCATAGGTGTGATTGTTGTAGTGAGGTACAGAATAACACTGGACTATGAAGAGACCAGGATAGGGAGAGGGATGTAAGGAAAACCTAAGAGTTATATATTGGATTGAAAGCTGATGATAGCTAACTCCACTGTTTATAAACGTGCCAACAAAATAATAGAATTCCCAATGAATTTGCTTTTAAAAGAGGTGGCAGAGTCTTGTTATTGAAATGCACTAATACAAATCTTGAATCTATTTGGCGTGATTTAATCCATGAGAACAGCACTGTTTAACCAGATCATAAATCAGCTTGTGAATGGAATTTCTGATGTTTTATTCTTGCTGTTTCAATAAACTAACCAAACGAGTTTGTTTAGAAGAGCAGATCATTCAGCTGGAATATCTTGCCAATAGTACAGTCCTAAAATTTATCTCAGGGTTAAAATGTCTGCTTTCCATTATCCACTGAAGTTTTTAAAACATTGGGAGCTTTTGGATTTTTAAGTGTTTTCATTGAAAAAACTTAGCACTTGTTATCTCTCTGTTTCTAACTTGAAATTTCAGTTACCTTTTTTCTCCTGGATATCAGAACTGCAGGGATTTGTCTATCCATGAGAGAACTTGGCATAGACATTTTTGAAATGCAGCTTGCTACGTTATTTCCTCTAAGTAGCTCTAAGTGTATAAAGTGAAAGCTAATGTCATATGGATTTTTAAGATTCAAGTACGTATGTATTGGAGATGTATAGAGGAATCTGGAAAGGTTTTAGGAGAGAGGTGTGTATCTAGACTTCAGTATGAGTCATGCAGTAGTTGAAGATCACTTGAAATTGAGCTCTGAACAGGTGCTGATTCTAATAATGAATAGTAAGAATCTTTAAGTTAATCAGTGTAAGACCAATTGCTTATGCTGTGTGTGGGAAGGATTTTGTAGCTATTCTGCACCCACATTTTTTCACCACCATTCTGATTATCAGCTTTATTCAGAATGTCTTGTGTTGTGCTTCTGGCACAGAGTATTTGTTAGCTTTCACATTGGCAGAGGAAGCATGAGATTGCTTTTACATACAGTGGTATAGATTTTATCAAAACTAAAAAATGCTGATAAAGATAACATGAGGCTCAGGTTTTGCATGGTCTAGATGATGCTTTCCTTTTCTAGTACGCCTTTCAAGGTGCTCAGTGTTGTCCAGCTGGTATGACTGCTTATTTAGTACTGGGACTGACTAAGAAGAAATTCCTAGGGATCATTATTATGGCTATCTGACCAGGATGATTTCAGTTGTTGGATGTTGCAACTAAGCGGGTTTTAACTTGTGTTGCCTGCTAAAGTAGAAAGTTTCACTAGGTTTTGGGGTATATTGAGCTTCATGTGGTATGGTTATATTGAGATGAATTGTGATAGTCCTGAAAAAAGGAATTTGTCTGAACTAGCTGGCTCATTGGAGAATGGGACTTCATATTTTTATAGTCAGTTTAAAATTACAATATATTGTAACTTCAAACCTAATCTACTAATTGAGTTGGCATTGAGTAGATTACATTTGGACATCATATGCAGTGATATCATTAGCATACTTTTACAAAATAAGCTCTGGTTATGACACGTTTTTCATTCAGTGCTGTAGTAGAACATTAAGCTAAATAAAAATTAGAATTTTCGTCACTTTCAAATCCAGATAATGTCTGTAGTTACCTTGAGCCTACTTGTAGTAAGTGTAGGAGTGATTTAACAGCTGCATTTTAATCAGTGTAGCTTTGCTGCCTTCTTACACTGCCTATTTGCATTATTTTTTCTGGTGGCTAAAGGCTGCTGGGTTAGGCTTCTTAGTGGTTGATTGATTAGATCAAACAGGGGAAAAAAAAGGAAAAAGGATGCAATAAGTAAGCCATCTGTATTGTACTTACGTATCTACCATTTGATTTTCTGAGGCACATTGTAGTGCCAGATTTGAAACAATACAGTTTGATTATATGAAAATACTTTTCCTGCATAGTTTAATGAATATAATTAGCATTTTCCATGCTAATTATAAAAGCCACTTCTATTACACCAAATTAGATGGAACACTATAAGGGTGTTCCGGAGGTTTTGGTACCCTCTCACCTGTGCTCTCCATGTGTTATGTGAGAATAGGCGAACCCTACCTAAAACAAATACAGGTGACCTCTACTGCAGTTCCTTGTGTCAAGTCTAAAGGACAGAGCTAAGCGTTTTGTGGAGTTGGTGGGTATCTTAGTGCAAATAAAATGTGGGTTTTTTTTTTTCCCAGGAAGTGCAGCTGGGATGCCGTGAAGGTTCTAGAAAGTATAACTGTCAAAACATACCTCTGTAGCGTACTACCAAATTGCAGCTTCATAATTGTAATTGACCTAGAAATGCTAATTTAATATACAATGCGTCACAGTAAACATCTTTAAATATAAGGCAGTGTCTTGACAGACAGGCTCTGGAAAACCTTGTTGTAGCAGATTCACTGAGGATATCCACCTGTGTTCCTCTCTCAGAGATTATTAACAGCAGAATTAATCAGTACAGAATGAAGGTCTACACTTGGCACAGAAATACTTCAGGGCAAGGCTTGCACCTAGCCTTATGCTGATGCTGAGCAGCATGTTTTAAAATATATGTGTTTTACTCACATTGTCAAAAGTAGATTGTTTTAAATGTGTTTTCTAAACTCATGGGAGTATATGTGGAGCTCTGTCTCGAGTGTTTTGTTTATTTTTACTGTCCCTACCCCTCATGTGTAATTAGTATCCTCACAAAAATGAAATTCTCTTATTTCTCCCTAGAGACTGAAATCCTATCATGGCATTCTGTTCCGTATTGTCTACTGGGTTACAGGTGCCTTCTTTCTCTTCCATTTTAATTACCAGAGGTTTTTCTTTCCCTGCAGGAGCTAGGACTCCCACATTACTGGAGACTTTTTTTCTTTAGAAATTAGGTCTGTCAAGTTTTCTTTGTTAGTCTATCCAAAATCCTTACTAAAATATTTCACTCTATTACTGCTTTTTTCCAGCTTTTCCACCAGGTTCTCCCACACCAAAAGATCAAGCTATTAGTAATTAGAAATATGCATATAAAAATCTACATTTTTATTTTTGTGTTTTTCACATTGCTTCTCAACAGTTTTTTTGAAAGTATCTCCTCCTTTTTGAAAGCATCTTAACCCTTTCAGAACCTGTATTTGAGTTTCAATAAAGGTTCTTACCAGAGCTGTGGTACTCTGATACCAAACCTGCTCAAGTTCAGCCGAGTTACTGTTCTTGTAGAATAAATTTTATTTTGCTCACTGTCAACTCAGCAACTGAACTGCTAAAAAAAATATATTGCCAAAAGATCTTATGTCACTTGGTCATAACAGATACTGGACCAGTTAGCTAAATGAACATGGTTTTCCTTTTCCTGGCTTCTGGTGAGGTAGCTGCATGCCCACCTGCAGTGGAGAAGGATGGGGAGAAGGGTTACAGAGGTGCAAAAAGAAGGGAGCAGTTGAGGGCAGATAATTTGGGAAGAAATTAGTGGAAAAGCAAAAGCTGTGTAGACATAATATTGAAGAAGGGAGTGAGACAAGCCATGAAAAAGATAATTGGCTCTGTGCAAAGAACACATTCACATTGAAGGTGAGACTGCAGAGCTCAAGCTGATAAGCTCTGCTGAACAATTTACACTTTATGCTGCCTCGCATCAGGAAGAGGAAAAAGCGATGGAAGACACTGGCAGCTGAGGGTTATCAGTAAATAGTGTTCCTGGATGAAGATGGGGATAAGACTTCTCTCTGGGAGTAGAGAGAGGTGTATATGAAAGGGAGAGGAGCAGCACTGAGGCCTGGTTGCTAAAAAGGAGGCTGTGGTTCTCAGTGGTCTGTATGCAGGGAAGTCAAATGCAGCTTATAATCACTAAAGGATTTCTTTTCATGGAGTCTGGAGTAAGGACCACAATTTCGAAGTCTCACAACTTCTGCCTTAATACATTTCTGAGTTCTAATATGTCTCATTCCCTTTGTAGTGGATAGCCCACAAGGGGAATGGTGGCCTGTTCTTTCCAACAGCTTCTTGCTCCATCTGCTTCGGGGATAACGCTTTATGTTGTGAATTTATGGATCTGAGTCCAGCTGTTTCCTGTAGGATACGAGCTGAAATTCAGTTTTTGTTAGCTCTTTCTAAATATTTTTTTTTTGCCTTTAAGAGAATAATTTTTAAGCACAGATTTAAAAAATTGAACTCAATAAGTCTGAAACTTACAGAACAGTGATTGTGTAAACAAAGTGACTGTAAAAGCATTATAACATGATCAGTCAGTTTTTTGTTGTGTAGCTCAAAATATTCTTTTATTTGAAGATGTCACTAGATGTACAAATAATAGAATACAGTCTTTGAATCTCAGTGCATTTTAGAGTTTCTTTGGCATAATTTTTGTTATACTTTATTCATGGAAAGCTGTGTGTTACATGTGGTTCAGGAGCTTGGCTTTCAGCTATGCAGTTTGTGTAGGTTTTGCCCTTATTTATCACATGACCTTGTAATATCACTGTAGGCTCTCATGACTTCAGGGCTTAATTATTGTAATTCCCTTTTCAGTGGATTAGTGATGAGGCTAATCTGCTGCTTGCAGCTTGTTCACGCTGTAGCAGTGTATTTATTTCTGGGTTTCAACTACCCTCATCATATTCAGCTTGCATTGTGTTTTTCGCATTACTACTTAGTACATGGTGTCATGTTTAAATTAGCTTTATGTATAAAGGTCTGAATGGGCACGTCTTGATTATATTTCAAGATTCTTTTTTTTTGTGAGTGTGTGTGTTAACCTGAACTAATTTTCAGATTTTGCTTCAAGATTTATAAAAGGTTTCAGTCTGCAGATTAAATTATCTGAATATAGATGTCTGCATATTGGTGTCTATGTCAGGTAGGTCTTAAACAGTCACTAAAATTGAAAGGGCGTAGAGGATGGTCCAGGTGACCAGCTGTTTGGTTGCTGAGAAGTAAATGGTTGGTGTTAATTGTGAAGCACCTGGGTACCCTAGACATCTTTTTAGGACTAGTAGACACAAAATGGTCTTTGAAATACCCAGTCCCTTTGGACTGGCATCTGGAGATCAGGTGGGATATTCTAGAACTTATTAAATGGCACTATATCTATGTTAAAAATCAATTCAAGACTTAGGTGTTTACTTTAAAATAAGATGAATTGCTCTCTATACTCCATAACCTGCTCATTAGATCTCTATTGGCTTTAATGAGACTTTGGACACAATCTTGTAGGTTAGCATCTTGGTTTAGGTGCCCTATTTTGGATTTAAATCTGACCTATGATGTCTTTCATCCATGTGATTTTTAATAATGCTCCAAACCTTGACTTAAGACTGGCTGCATAATCTAATTAAAATTTTATTAATCTTAAAATCCCTAGATTTAAGATTAAAAAAAAATACAGAGTTTTTTTAGTTCCAGGGTATTAAATTCTTTCAGAACTCAGTATGTTTTTCAAATGCTGCAATTATTTATGGCATTAAAATTCAGTTTTTACAGTGATAACTTGGCTTATATTTTGCCTCATGGAACTGAAAATAATGTGTGTAGCTCTTCCGGGCCTTAAAGAAAAGAGGCATATTTCCATATTATCTATTGCCAACTTAAAGGAAAACTTTTATGTGTTTACATAGTTGCATAAATTGGGTGGAGATTATGTGCTAAGAATCATATCTGGTAACTTCTGTTTTGAAGTGTCTCTCTCTTCAACAAGTTTCTAAGAATGGGTGATTTGTCAAGCATTTCTCTACTGTTATTAGTTTGGTAAAGTCTTTTCTAACTTCAGAATTGGTTTTGTCTGCGTAATTTGGCATTAAACTTGTAATTTACACCTTCAGATATTTTTGGTTCTATTCGCCCCCCTCGTCCCGTAGTCTGTCCAAACAGCTCAAGTGCATAATATTGTTTTGCAGATGGGCTTTGAGTTGATGTGTGTTTAAAAGCCTTGAAAGCTTTTGTGACTAAATAAATTGAAATCCAGGAGATTTTTAGTATACCCACTGTATTTGCCATCAAGCTAATGGTATTTACCTGACGACAATTTTAGTCTTATTATATTAAAATAATGAAATAACTTTTAAATGTACCCTGCATGATACATTCCAGGCACTTCTCACCATAACTGTTGCACAGGTGTCTTCAGGAATAAAGGATTTCCCAATCCCCACACCTTGCAATGATTTAGCCTCAAGGACATGAACAGTGCACGTGTTCAGTGTGCCTGAGGGATTTTCCAGAACCACTGGGAGCACCAGGGCATCCCACAAGGCCATTTGAGCTATTAGTTTCCCTCCCTCTTCCAGCCCAGATTGTACTCCTGCAAGACAGGATAGGAGAAAACTTTTTGCTCTGTGAGTGCTTGGGTGAAGTGCTGAAGTGTGTACTTGACAAAAAAAGGACTTACTGGAGCAGAAAATGGACAAAACCTAGATCAGTCAAAAATGTTCTGAACAGAACTTCTTAAAAGTAGGGGTTATCTCACTTTTGTTGTTGAGTTCAACTCTGCTGTATTTGTCATTTTTTCCTATGTCTGTATTTAGTCCAGAGAAAGGGGAAAAACTTATGTATAGACTTAATGTGCTGTCAGCCTTTGACATTTTGATGTAACTTCATGTAGTCTTTCTTTTAGCATAGCTATTTTGGTGAATTTCCTTGCTAGTAATTAATAGTAAGATTGTAAAGAATAAATGTCTGTGTATAGATCTTCTAGACCTTTTTTTTTGTAGGCTGGGATGGTGGGAGTGATTATGAGAATGGTTCAGGTTAAATGTAAGCATACATATGAGGTGTAATGTGTAGTTTGCATGTTCTGTTGAGTTATACTTTGCTGGTTTAAGTATGATAAAGGGTATTTTGTTAAGTTACTTGCTGCAGTAGAGTTTTTCTTTAAGCCTGTGCTAGAAATAATGTCAAATGAAAAAATATTTTTGTATCAGATATGATTATATGAAAACACAGCCTTCTGAGAAAATGCATCTAGCAGTGGTGGCCTGTGGTGAAAGACTGGAGGAGACTGTTACTATGTTGAGATCAGCCGTTATTTTCAGCATCAAACCTCTCCATTTTCATATTTTTGCTGAGGACCAATTGCATGAGAGTTTCAAAGACATAGTAAGTATTCAAAAATGTATTCAATCAATTTGTAGCACAATTTGAGTAATATACAAATTATTCTACTTATTGGAAATTATTCTACTTCTTGGATAGCTGATTGATAGAGTGGCAGAAATGCAGGAGCCTAAAAATAAGGTAATAAGGCATTCATAGTGTTGGATGGGAATCTTTGAAATTTTTTCCTGTGGAAGAATGCCAGTTGCTGATACCAGACTTTCTCCTAGTGACAGACCAAAACTTCCTGATTTGTCATCTTGAATCTGTGAAATACAAGCCTGATGTTCTGAACACAAACCAGTTACCTTGTGTGAGCTTATTTAGAGTTGGCTCTACAAGAAAATATTAGAGATCTGTCCTTTTTTTGTCCCTGTGCTTACAGCATGAGTCAGTCTTACATTGTTTAGAGAAAGTGAAACACCAATTTTTGAATATGGTAGATGTGGTTATGTCTAATTTTAGTAAATTTCAGTTACTGAAAATTACATTATGACTGGAGTAGAAGTTTTAGAAGTTGGCTAGGCTATGACTGTATGGTTTTACTATTTTTGTGCTTAAAATGTCATATTAACTGTGACATGTTACACATGCTAATTTATATACACTTATGCGAACAGTGTCTGTGGCAAAAATGGAGTAAGATTACTTTAAATTTGGAAAGATTTCATTGGTATTTCTTCTGTGGTAACTAGTTAAGAGAGGAAGAGTTTTAATTCATGTACTTTTTGTAAATACTAATTTATTTTACTTCCTCTTCCTTTTGCATGTGATGTAATATGATGTGTTTTCTTCATAGTGGCCTGCAGGTGCCACTTTTTGTGCAAGTCTTTTGATTAGCTGACAAATTCTTGTATTTCTGTTATGGAAAAGAGGCATTGCACTTGTGTGCAAGTATCAATTTGAATGGTGAAATTGATTTATTTTTTGTAACAGAATTGAATTGAAGTAATTTTTGTGATTTCTTATTTTCACATAGCTTGATGAATTCCCATATGAAGGAAAAGTTAATTACACGTTATATCCAATAACATTTCCATCTGAGAGTGCAGCAGAATGGAAGAAATTGTTTAAACCATGTGCTTCACAAAGGCTATTTTTGCCAGTAAGTTACTTTGTAATAAGACAATCCAGAAGTCTGTTTATGAAGCATCGAACTGTCCTTGTTAGTCTGATTTCTGTTTGGTTTTAAATTAAGAACTACTACTACTGCTTTTCCTGAAAGTTACTTTTATGACATCCTAAAAAACCCTCTGAATTTAACATTTTTCTTTGGCACTAGTACCCTTTGGAATAAAAGTTCTTTTCTCATTTGATGCATTATGGCACAGTATTTTCAGAAAGAGGTATAGGTCATGTCATCTTCTCAGAGGTAAGATGGATTTATCACACCTCATCTCCTCATTCAGTTGGAAAGTCTGCATGCATGGGGCTGAGAAGTGTTAGAGAAACTGAAACAAGAAATGGGCTATTGTTGCCAGTGTTTTGTGCATATGCTCATCTAAGACACTTCAGAAAACATGCTTCAGGCTTGGTGAATTAGAGCAATGGCAGCTATGTCCCACATACTGTCTCTTTTGGGGCTCTTAACACTTGTTTGATGAGCTGCATGGGAAAGCAAGGGAATAGGAGCAAGATAGGAGATCCTCTTAGAGTCATGTTACACCTGGCCTCCACCTACTCCTGAGGAGCCCTGACATATAAAATGTAGAATGAGTGCCTTTGCATTGCTGTTCTATATAAAACTTATTTCCCTCTACAAAAATTCTTTAAAATGAGAGAAAAAGGAATGATGACAAATTTATTGGCTGCAAACTGTCAGCCTAAAGTGAATTTATTTGCATATGACAAAAATTTGGTCAACTTTATTGTGTTTTATGAGAAGTTCAATAAAACCTCAAATTTTGGTTTTAAATTTCTTTCCCTCACAGTTAATCCTCAAAAATGTGGATTCGCTACTGTATGTTGATACTGACATCCTGTTTTTGAGGCCTGTTGATGATATTTGGTCTTTTCTGGGAAAGTTCAACTCCACACAAATTGCTGCAATGGCACCAGAACATGAAGAGCCTCGTATTGGGTGGTATAATCGTTTTGCTAGACATCCCTATTATGGAGTAACTGGAATTAATTCTGGAGTCATGCTAATGAATATGACACGTATCAGAAGAAAATATTTCAAGGTATGTTGCCTCTATTGCATTTTCTGTGGATTTCCATCTTTTAATTCTATTCCTGTTCCATATTCATGTGTATTTTTCAAAATGTTTTTTCTGTAATTGTAATAATGCTCTCAAAGTATACTATGTTTAAAATAGGATCTATTTTTTAAATGTCATTCACTGTAAGACTTGGAATTCTTGAATTTCAAGTGTGCATGATTGTTTTAATTTTCCTTAGTTCTGAGAGATCGTGTGACTTGATACAATTTGCTGTAAGTTACATTTGTGGTATGCCCACATAGGCATCACTACAGGCATCCCAGAAAACTATTATTGTAAACTTGTAAAATGTGTGACCAGGAGGTGGTGCTAAAACATTTAGTAAGTTGTTGAAAACAAAGGTTTTCAAATTTTGCTCTTTTACATTGTAGCCAGGTGATTATCACCCTAAGTATCTTTTTATTTGCTTTGAAGTCCTAGTTTTTTCCTGTGTGCATGGAAGCAATGCACGCAGCAGTAGAAATGGTCATTGCTTCTCAGACTTGAAGTTTTTTCTTATGTCCTTGAAACACAAGTACAATAGCAGTGCTATGTGATTATGCTTGGGGGAAAAGTACATCTCTGTTTAAGAGAAGTTTGATTAGGGAAAAATAATCTTGCAGTCAAAAACTTTTGGAAGATGCATCCATAAGAGGAGCAATACAAATTTGCAGTAGACATTAATTCTCCCCCATTTCCAGTTTAATAAACAGCCTTCATCCTAGCATTCTTGCTATGTATTTTTCTTAAAGCAAATTCAGAGACTTTAGGAGAAATGGAGAATGTATTATCTCAGCTGTAGTTAAAGTAGAAAGTTACAGTAGCTGTAGTATACGGCTGTAGTTTCTCCAAGAAATCATCTCTATCATTGTAATATATATCATCAATGAAATCTTGCATTGTCTACTTAAATTGTTTGTTTTACTGATTATAGCATATGGAGAAATGAAAATACTGAAAAGTTTAATGAGAAAAACATGGGATTGAGCACTGCATATATCTTAACCTCTGACAGTGCATTTCTGTATAGTGATTTATTTTGAGCGTGGTAAACGCTAAGATAAAGTTGGTCTTTCATTCATACTGTGCCAGAATTCTGGTTTGACTTCTCAGTACAACTTAGGTTATCAATTCTTTGGAAACTTTATACATTTTTGGTAAAATTGGAGGTAAAATATTCAAAAGCATACAGATTATGTAGGGTACTAAAATTGTCAATAAAATGAACTGTGATTTTCTGGAAGACGTCATGAAGTCCTTTCTCCTTAACACCTAGAACTGGTGTTTTCTTCAAATTTAAGTGTGTGTATATATGTATATGTAAGATTTAATTAGGTGAAATAATTCATGAGTATTTTGAAATTCAAAATGAAACACTGCACTTTCCCTTGGTTCTAGAGGGCTAGGATATTCTTTTCTGTGATTCTTTGAGATCTAGGCTAAGAGAGCACTGAGCAGGGAACCATTTAGTTTATTCTCCCTTGGTACCTGTGTGGTGGGATCGTGTGTCGTGTGTCCGTCTCAACTGCGACATACCCAGAGTGCGGTCCCAACAAGCTTGCAGAGCATCACAGTGCCCTAAGATGTACAAGCTTTACTACAAAAACTGTTCATGGAAACTTGCAGAGACTTTGTTTTCCTCTTCAGGTTCCTTGAATGTCTTATTATGAAGAGAATTGCTTAATAGGAAAAATTGGAACATCAAAGCAAAACTTGGAAAAGGATTTAGTGTAGCTGAGTCTTTACACAGTAGGCCTGAGAGTGTATGACTTTCCTTGTGACTGATAGCAAAGGAGCTACTATTCTCACACCTTTGGAAAAGAGGTAAACCAAATTCAGGGGTAGGGACTATCTTAATACCCCTTGCCAGTGACACTGCAGATGCTTTTGGACCTTACGAGTAACAGTTCCATGTTGTGTCCCATTAGCTATTCCAGTGAAATACAGTAGAACTAGAAAATGCTTCATTGTTTTGTAGGAAGGTGTGAATTTGTTTATATTCTTTCAGGAGGCTCAACAAATTCTTCAAGGAGTATATAAGTTCTGGGAATTTTTGTATATTTTTAAAGATGCCTGTAGACCTTTTTGCAAGATACTGTAGTGCTAGAGCATTTATCTGAAGTGAAAGTTTTGGATCAGGATATTTCTCCATGTATTTAAAACTTCCTCTATGTATTTAAAACTCTACATTCCTCTATGTATTTAAAACTGTGGGTTCTTTGTGTGCTGTAGCCCAAATTACAAGCTGAGCCGCTTGAGGCCTTTAAGCATCTTTCTTCTGTTGTCACATTGATTTGTAAGTGTCAGGATTATCCAGAAGATGGATAAATAAAAAGTAGAACCAGAGACTTTAGCCAATGGTTATAATGTTCATCTGGGTAGCAGTAACCTGTAGTTCCATGTACTGCTCCAGGATTAAGTCATCTTTTATCCACTTAGTTATTTGAGTCTCAATCTTCTCAGGACTGTCAGGTCAGGCCATTTCAGACAAGCATCCTAGCTCTTTGGCTGTCCGTGTTGCTTAATGGATGTTGTTACTCGTGGTCCTATCTTACTTGTCTTGTGTGTTGTGAGTCTCTGTGTATATGTACAGCACAAATACATGCACTAAATACACACGTGTATGCTGGTATACAGATACATGTGCATGCACAGATGTGTTACTGAATATAGTGTGGTCATTACACTGCATAACTGGACATGAGACTAGAATTCATAGTGAAGCTTCTGATGGTTAGTGCCTACATGTTGTCTCTGCTAAGCAGTAGTTAGAAAATGGGAATGTAAAGCACTCAGGACTGTTTGGGATATGGACGAGGTAATAGTAGGTGACGTTTTTTGTATTTGTATACATATAGATGTAGATTTTTTTTTAACTGGAAGAGATATAGCAAATGCTGCAGGTACTGTGATTTTTAACAAAAAGACCAATGAGGCAATGTGAATAGAGAGGAATGACTTCTATCACATTTATTAAGAGAGTTAGTTGTGATGCCTGAGATGCACGCAGTCAAAGAAGGGAACAAGCTCTTAGAAAATCAAACAAGCCCCAAACAAATTAACTTCAGACAGAGTGTGCAAAGTAGAGGTTTTTTTTTTTAGGAAAAAAAGCCAGAGTTCGGAGAGCTTCTATGACCTAAACCATTATAACCTTTTTTTTAACCATTCAGTGTTGCTTAGGGCTGTAGTTTCAAGAAATATGGTGAGCCTGCTCAAAACAGGATTGCTTCTAAAAGGAAGGTTGCTGTCTCTTACCAGCTGCTTTTCCCTGCTTTTCTTATTTACTTGGTTGTAGCCTTTGGTGTTTGGTCCTTTATGTGGTTCAATTCAATTTGCTAACAGTAGAAAAAAGAAATCCTTCTGCTGGGTTATTGAAACTTACAATAACCTTGTATTATTATTTGTAACCTCAGCTTACAAAAACTTGCAGTAAGTGTTAGCACTACACTGCTGGTGCAAGAACAGGGTAGAATAATGTAACCAGAAGTAAGAGGGCTGGCTCTCTCTTGGCATTAAGGAAATTTAAGTTGGTCAGCTGTTTGTGGGACACAGCTGCCATTTGTTCAGATATTCCTGCGATTTGAGAATTTTTCCTCAGCTTTATATTTTCTTCCTAGAATTTAGAAAAAAGTAATACAAGGCTAAATGTGACAGCTTTTGGAAGTCTGACTTCAGCAGAAGTTTTCTGGCCAGGCAGAAGTTTTCTGGTACAGAAATGAGTAATGACCAAGCTAAACAAACAAAAAACCAACCCAAAGTGTCAGAAAATACTTTGATGTCCCTGCATATATATTTTTTTTACACATTTTCTTCTGCTCAAATAAACTAGAGTTTTGAGAGTTCTTAAGAGCTATCTGTATCAGTTTGATGGCATCACAGAAATGCCAACTATCATTTGGGTTTTTTTTCTCAAATCTCTGACATTCTTTGCATGTTGTAGAATACTGGAGAGAAGACTTATATTCTGGAAATTCTAAAATTATTGTAAAGTTTTTTCTTCGAGTTTTTTTTACTTGAGTAACTTCTGAAAAGCAGTTCTATCAGCATCCCACTTCTCAGGCTGTTTCACCTCACTGCAAATTACAACAGAATATTCTAAAGAAGGAAAACAAGTAATTATTCAAGTAGTTTCTCTTGCTCCTGCACTGGTGTCATTATATATCACTGCTATTTTATTAATATATAGCTCTTTTCTATTTATGCAAAGGTTATGGAAGTATTACAATTTCCAGTTCTTAAATCTGACAGCACTATTTGTCAAGTAGTATTGCTTCTAGACATCTTGCTATATTGTGCATGTTGTTACCTGCTGTGCATCTTCTTGGGATATCCTCTGGATTTCTCTGCTATTAAAACTCTACAAGTGAAAAGAAAATCCTGTTAAATAATGACTTTTAACAATTTAAACTTCTATTTCTACAGGTTGCTCAAAAACTTTATTTGCTACTATATATTCTCTTACCTGGTATGAGTGAGGTAATTTAATTCTGTTTTTAATTCTTAGCATTTTGTCTAAATTGAAACCTTAGGTCAGTATTCTGTGAATTGCAAAGTTCAGGTGAGGGAGTAATCTTTACCAAATGTGATTCAGTCTGATTTATTTGGGTTTTTTGGGAAGGTTTTAGCTTCGTGTTAAAGCCTGTGTTTTATTTCATTTAATCACATTGTATTAAGCCTAATGATAATTCCTACTAGAGGACAATTTTCTTGTGCATTTCTTATGCCTGTGCTCATCAAATACTTGCAGGCAATCATAGTCATAAATTTTTTAGGAGAGAAGGGACTGTAATATTCTGTTTGGCTTCTTACATAATATAAGCTATAGATCTTTTTTGTATTAATTCTTGTCTGAAATCTTGTAGTATTTCTTGGTTTAGTCTTCAGTTCTGAAAGCTCTTCATATTTGATGGCTGAAATGATTTGAGGAAAGAATAGAAACTGAACTGTTAATATGTGCACTTTCTACTTTGTCAGTATAAAGCTCAGAGAAGGAATTCTTTGATACTGTAAATCTCAAACTGAGTATTTCACTTCTGGTAATCCGTCTCTTAACATGATATTCCTGTATGCAAATCCCAAACTATACTGGATTTATAATATAATTTTCTTTCTGGCACCTTGGTTAAATAGAAGCAAGGGTACAATGCTTGTACTTGTTCAGGATTTATCTCTCTGTGGGACTTACTGTTATTCCATCCTCACTCTCAAAACTGTGAAGTACAGGGTACAAAGTGAGCAGCCTTGTTCCTTTTCTGTTCTAGTTGAGCTTAAATAAGGTGTAAAGGTAGGAGATTAGCTTCCACTGTAGAATATGTAACCATTTAAACTGCATATTTTAATCCCTTTGTTAACATGGAATTCAGTATAGGCCAATTTATTCCAAGTAGCTGCTCCTCAACCAGAATCTTAGAAGAACTTCTTTTCTTTTGAAGTGATTCTGCTAAATAACAAATTTGGGAATTTAGTAACAGCTGTTGTTTTGGTTCTTACTGACTTTTGCTAGTGAAAAGTTGTCCCATTGATGGGGAAATTCAAGTTCAGTAACTAAAAAAAATCATTTCAACTTGATGAAAATGCTTCTGAAAACCTTTGAAGGATTTCTGTATTTTTGTACACTGCTTCATAGTCAGAATTTATAATCTGTATGTGTTTGGAACTATTTCAGAATTAATTTTATATTGGACTGGTATGAATTTTTCCAGTTAGCATTAGAACCTGTGTATATTATCTCTCTGTGATAAAGAGAGAAATTGAGTGAAGTGTGGATATTTAAATACTCCCCATCTACTTGCTGCATGACTTCAATGCAGTTTTGGTGTTAGATCCTACTGCTGTATAAAAAAACTCCTTGCTATTCCTTAGAATTCTTGGTTTAAGATGTTAGAGGGAAATTCTCCCGGTAAGTTAGTAATTGAGAAATAAAGCATATTGGAAGTGTCCGTAACTATTTTCCTTAGATAGGCTTGTTGGTTTAAAAGGAAGAAGTCATCTGTACATTTGAGATTTGTAACTTTGAAGTGCAAGTTACTGTGATTCTGTAAGGCATTTCCTTCCCTATAGGTATAACTGTCCTGATTATGTGTTGTTTTGCTTTGTTTTGTTTAACAGAATGATATGACACCAGTCCGGTTACAGTGGGGAGAAATTCTTATGCCATTACTGAAGAAATACAAGTTGAACATAACGTGGGGTGATCAGGATCTATTGAACATTATGTTTTTTCACAATCCAGGTAAATCCGCATTGATTTTAAGTCTAGCACTGTGAAGTTATCTTTTCCATGGTGTTCAAAAATCCAGGAAAATATTCTATTAGCAGGCTTTTGGGTGAAAGCAGTCATGGGACTATTCTTTAATTCTTTGAAAGCAGTTGAGAGACAGTGCTGGAGCTTGCTAGAGTGTAATTAACTGTTAAGACTTCAAAACAGCTGTGCAGAAATTTATAAAGCAGTCCTAAATAAATAAATAAAGAGAAGATTGGTTCATTTTCTGAAACAATTTTGATACTTAACCCAGAGCTCTTATTTTTCCACACAGAAAGTCTTTATGTCTTTCCTTGCCAATGGAATTACCGTCCTGACCACTGCATCTATGGAAGTAATTGTAAGGCAGCTGAAGAAGAAGGTATATTTATTCTTCATGGAAACAGAGGTGTTTACCACGATGATAAACAACCGACTTTTAGGGCTGTCTATGAAGCGATAAAAAATGTAAGTGTTTTTTGCATTGTACTAGTTATTCTTTCATGTATGTTTATCTATAGTGGTACGTGTATTTTGTAGGTATGTTGATATTCATCTTGATTGCAACAAAGTAATTTTTTCTCTTTTAAGTAATGTCAGGTGTTTCACCAGTTTCTGCTTTATTGTTTGGATGGAGTTCCAGTATATTCCTGTTTTGATGAGCATCTTTTGAAACAGAGTGTAGACTATGTCTAGGTTAGGATTCTAAAACAATGCCTGTAGTTGTCAGTTTTTTATTTAAAAGGCTTTATTCTCTTTTATTTAATGAATCACCCAGTAAACTGTTTCCATGAGCATTTGGAGATCTTAGAATATCTGAATAGGACAGGCCCGACAAGGATCACTGAAATCCAAATACCTGGCCCTGCACAGGACACCCCCAAGAGTCACACTGTGTGCCTGAGAGCATTGTCCAACCACTGTGCCAGGCTTGGTGCTGTGCCCACTTCCCTGGCGAGCCTGTGCCAGTGCCCAGCCACCCTCTGGGTGAAGAACCTTTTTCTAATATCCAACCTAAACCTCCCCTGACACAACTTCAGGCCATTCCCTCGGGTCCTGTCACTGGTCACCACAGAGAAGAGATCAGTGTCTGCCCCTCCTCTTTTTCTCCCAAGGAAGTTGCAGACTGCAATGAGGTCTCCTCCAGGCTGAACAGACCAAATGACCTCAGCTGCCCCTCATAATGCTTTTCAAGGTCCTTCACCATCTTTGTTGCCCTCTTTTGGACACTCTCTAATAGCTTCATATCCTTCTTATATTGTGGCTCCCAAAACTGCACACACTGCTCAAGGTGAGGCCACACCAGTGCAGAGTAGAGGGGGACAATCTTTTTCTCCAGGCTGAACAAGCCATCACCAGAAGCTTCATTTTTCTGGAGATTTTAAAGTGCAGGAAAAATCCCTTCTTCCCAAAGTTTGTATGTATTTACTGCAACATTTTAATACTTAATTGTATCTAGATTCAGATTGTAAAAAAATTTTTAATATACTGTGTTTTGACCTTTTCCAGAAATTCAGTGTATTAATATGTTGCTGTTCCTTTAAATACTAGGCACAGTGACTTCTTTTCATTCTGCAAATAAGTCATCTAATAAACTATTTATCACTACATCAGTATACTCACTGAAGAGCTGTAAAACTTAGCACTGATGCACATTTTAATGTAGCAGGCAACTGTGTGTATATAACCTACAAAAATCAATAGTGTATTTTAATGTTGCTTTATTACACATTGTCATATAGATATAAAAATGAAGAAAAGTACTTTTGGGGGTCTGAGAATACATTGCAGGGAAAGTGATTGTGTTTCCATAAAAATATGATTTCTTTGTTTCCTTTGAGCATAGTCAAAAATAGAAGAAAAAATTATTTCCTTTTATTTATGGTCCCATTTCGTATATGCACGTCAGAGAAAGTACGTAAACCACTACTGATTCAATGGTAATAAGATGAACAAAATTATGTTACTCCAGATTGCTGTTTTAACTTACCATTTGTTTATAAAACCATTGCACTGTTGAGTTAATGACAACTTTATTTCATGCCCATGTTAAACATAGTATGTGTTTGACCATCATTCAGTTTAATAAAACTTCAGTACCACTCTTTATACTGCTCTTTCATTATAATTTGATAAGAATTGTATTACTTAAAAGTTGTATGTCATTTGAGAAAGTTACTATACAACAGAAAAAATAGCCAGAAATCATTTTAGATTTGTAAAATTTTAATTGGGTAAGGTAATTTTAAATTTCCTCCTTGCGTGTCTGAATACATTCATTTGCTTAACATTAAAAAAAATAATCTTTCTTGTTAGGTTTATTGAAAGCATGAGAGTATATTTCTGTAATTTAGAGGTGTTTTTAAATTACTGCATTCAGAAGCACTTGTGAGTTCTTGAAAACATTTAAAAGCCTATAAACAGCAAATATGATGCTGAAAATAATTTTTATAAAACTCTAATACCTCTGAGTAATGACATTCTTCAATATTAACCTTAAATTTTCTTAACCTCTTTACAGTATTCATTTGGAGATGACCTGGTTCATTCGCTGTTGCAGCCCCTAGAACGGGAATTACAGAAAACCACGCATACATACTGTGGAAGAGTATACAAAGTATTCATAAAGCAGCTAACAAAAAGCGTAAGAGACTTGTATGCCAGAAGATCAAAGGGAAGGTGATTTTTGACTCCTTGCTGAAGGAGACTGAATTAACCTAACTGGTCAAAAGGTGCAAGAATTCTATTACAGCTTGAATGGGCTCTTAGTGTGCCCAGAAAAAAGTTTACTAGCATACATAAAAATGAAGAAAATACTCATGTAATGAAGAACAGGAACTTTTTTCTGCAAAGGTGACTTATTGGTCTTTTGAAGTTTAATCACTGCTAATGTTTATCTCATATCTGATGATTTGGGTGTTACTGGCTTCTATGGTCAGTAGTTTTAGTCTGCATAATTCAGTTATCTAAAGATAAATGAACAAGGAAGAAATGAAGATGGCTCTGTTTGGGAGTGTACCTCATATATTGTCTAAAATTCTCTTAAACTGTGAATGTAGCAATAACTGAGTCAGCAGCACTAACCTCACTTTAAAGGTGTGAGCCTTTATGTAAACAAAGTTGTTTACAAGTGCAGAAAATACTCTCTTGTCAAAGAAATGTGTTGTAATCATTGACAATCTGTATGTGCCTTTATATGTTCATCTCTTACATGTTGAAGTACTGTTTTGACAATCTTGTTTCGTTTATCTCAGATGTAAACTGCACACTATAAATACGATTTTCTGAGAAATTAGTAACTAGTATGTGATACTAGTTTTCTCTGTTAGTAAATATGGAGACTTTAATATAAAAATAATTTGTTTCAACATTGTAGAGCCATTAACACCAAAAGGTAGAGCAGAACTGAGGGGTTTTAAAGTAAAAATCCAGTTTGAAATTTCTTGTCTTATAATAATTTTTAAAAATTTCATGGTTTTGCAGCTTTATAGGGCATTTTGGAAGTAGAAAAAAAGGCCAATGGTGGAAAGCTGTTGCTGTTGTATTTCCATACTAGGAATTATTACTTGATTATTGTTATAGAGTATGTAGTACCTAAAAGTGAAGAGCTGTAGTAAGAGTTCTGATGCCTCATCAGACTGTGTAGTAGATGGGTTTCTTAGAGAATATATCCTGTTATATTTTTTTAATAAATGGCTTTAAAATAGTTTTGGGGCAGACCCTCAACTACATTAATGCATTACTGTCAATAGGGTGATAGTGATTTGCAACAGGTAAGGATTAGGTTTTCTCTAATTATCTTAGTGAACAAAGAAAAAATTCTGTTTAAGTAATACAAACTTTTTCTCCAGAGGAAAACATGAAGAAAAGGGCTGAATTCTAGTGTTACAGTAAAATATTTAAACTTGCATGGTATGAAATGTATTTGTAAAGTATATTTGAACTTAGATAGCCTAAATGAGATGAAGTCTTCATAAAGTGAGCTTTTGGATTCCAGGAAAGTTCCTGTGTGTTGAACATGGAGGATCCACTCACTGACTTGCACCTTCGTCGCAACCCCATTTTAGAAGCTTGATTTTTGTGGCTGTTTCCTTGTCAGGGATAGACTGGCTCTGACTTCCAGATCCATGTGAGCTGGACAAATGCTTTAGCAGTACAAAAACACACTCCACTATCAGCAGAGTTTGTATCCTGCTTCTAATTTCCCTGCAGGCTCAGGGTATAAATTTTTGGGATGGAGTCTGGGAAGCAGTCTGCCTCTCACATAGGTCTCTTTTCCTTGCTGTGTAACCTTTTGAAGCCTGAAAATGTAGAAATCTGTGTGAAGGTGAATACTGTAACTGACTGATTTTACAATATGCAGTGCATTATTTTTTTACATAAATACTGATTTTTATATCAATTTGTCTTCAGCTTTCCTTTTTACTTGTACTGTGTGTCTTTAAAAAAATCTTTCAACCTGTTACTTGTTTTTGTCTTTGCAGAAACTTCCAGTTTTGAATTTATTTTTAGTATGTTTTAGCCATGTCAAGATACTCTTAAAACCTAATGGGCCATTTAAGAAAAAAAAGGGAATGTGGATGTTAGCAGCAGTCTTTCCACTTAAATTTCAAATCTTGTGGGGGAGTAGAACAAAAAGAATATTGATGCTTATTGTAGAACAAAAATTCTTACTTTGTGCTTATGTCTAGAAATGTTTACTTAGCATATTACAAATAGCAGAATATGTCCTTATGCTATAGGTTTTGATTAATTCTTTTAATAGAAATGAAAATTGCTCACCTCAGGTTACCTCCAGGTAACACTCATGAACACTTTAGAAAGCTTAAAGAAAAGCAAGTAGCTTCCATTAAGTAATTCTCCAGAGAATTTGTCTCTTTCAAATACATTTTTAGTTCTCCAGTCCCTGTGTTTTAAATTTAGAAAAACAACCTACCTTTACAAACAAAACAACGTAGCTTTACAAACAAAAAACCAAATCTGCTTTATAAGGGAAACATTTGGAGACACTAAAAAGACTGGGAATCCAGGTAATGTGATAGAAACCCGTTATGGTCCCAAACATTTCAATACCTGACTTGTAAGGTTAGATGCTTAGAAGTGTAGGAGCTTACATCTAGCTTGGGAATCCTTATTGCTGTCTAGTTTTAGAAACATTGCTTTTTCTACAAACGTAGTAAGTAACCAAAAAAATAGGACCTAACAAATTACAGACCTTTAGGAATCCCATTTTTAATGATTTATTTATTTATTATGATGTTATTATAAAGTGTAAAGTTTGATAGGAAAATGTAAGCATCAGGAAATGTACATTCAGGTTAACTGAAGATAAATCTGTCTTCCTCATGCTTGATATGTCTCTATGTCACGGTACCGTTATTCTGTCTTTTAAGGGGATCACAGCCTCAATGGTAAAGAGATCTCTGTGAAGATGTTGTTATCTTGTTTGGATGAACTTCTGTCACTCTTTCTACACAGTATGAAAAGCAAGCTATCCCTTAATGGGACTGAAACATCCTTATGTATGGTGCTTGTGCCACTGCTGGTTATTAAGGCTGTATAAAAGCCTTATGGAAATGTCTGTCCAATTATTTGTAGTTTTGCTGAAATTTAGACTGAGGCGACCTTTAATGCCAGTTGAATTAGTTTTGGTAAGCTTTTGGTTTAAGTTTAGAAAAGTTAAGAAAAGACGTTTAGAGGGGAAAAAATATTTTTCATTATTCTTATTTTAAGCGTATTTTAAAAGAGCATGGAGTTGTCTTGGGCCGATTTTGACCTAAATTTGGTCAAGTTGTAAACTTCTGGCAAAATGCTGTTTGGAAGACTGAACTGTCAATTTATTTCTTAATTTGTACCAGGTATCTGTCCATACCAGACATACTTCAACCACACAGGCTTTCCACACTTCCATCTGTACACTTTACGTAACAGGATGACTGAGAAGCTAGCTGCCTTTCTTCTCCTCCTCCCAAATTATACTTCTATCTACACAGCACAGAAAAGGAAATAGCTACAATCTAGTGGTGGGAGGAGGATATGGTCTGTGTCTGCTTGGAAGGTTTAAAAGTACAACATGTAAGAGGTATAGCTGAAGGTGTAATGTGTTAGCTGTATAAGCGTTACTGGGCTCTTTTTTTGAGTGTAAATAGCAATGAAGTACTGCTGCTTATTAACTCATGTATGGCTGTGATGGTGTTTGTGGCAGATTAAATGGGGTGAAACTGAGCAGTAAGGTACTTCAGCTTTTCTGTAGGAAAACACTAGGCTTCTGGTTTCTTCTGCCTGGTTTATAAAGGTGTCTCCAAATGTATAGACATATATAGAGTTTCCGCTGCTTAGAAGTCTTCAGTTATTTTTCATTGTCTGTTTTCTGGTTCAAATTGAAAAATTTTCAACTGTCAAACAGGTTTAACAATACCATTTACTGACAGTATGATTTATTTTTTTTACTTGATTAAGTGGCATACTCATGTATAATTTAAATGAATGTATAAGGTTTTTGTCCAGATTTTTGTAGTAAATTATCAGTTTTGAATAGTTATTATTTTAATATTCTGTCTCATGGTATCTAATGTGATTATGATAGTTATTGTGGCTTTCCTGCCCACTTCACCACTCTGTGAATGGATGGCATTTGAAACAGCTCCAGTGATTTTGTGTGTTAAAATAAATTGCAGGGAACTGTAATGTGAATGTATGACTTTTATTAGCAGAAAGTAGATTCTTCTGTAGCAGAGACAGTAGAAGTATGAAGTAATGGGAAGGTACTTCTCATCACCATGGATCTTGCAAAAGATCTTGTATCTGTCTTACGGGGTTGTTGTTGTCAGTCTGAGCATTTTTCTATGCACAGGAACTTAGAAGTGATTTTTCTGTTTTATTTCTAATCTCTTTGAATATCTTCAGTTTCTCTTTGGAACTTCAGTTTTGTCCAGCTGCATTTTTTTGTATATTTGAGAAGAATAACTGAAATTCCTACAGAGTTTTGCACAAATAACAGCCAAGTTGTTTGTTCAAGTTGTCCAAATGGGCAAAGCATGAACCCAGCAAATAAAAAATAGCTAAACTTGAGTGTATGCACCCTAGGTTCCCTTAGGAAAACAAAAAATGTTGTTTGATCTGTTTAACACTACGGAGAAACATTTAGCAACTTGCTTTCTGTATTCAGCTGCCAAATTTTAAGTAATGAAGGATAATTTCCTATAGAAATGCAGGTTGCCTCACAATTGCATTGTAGTCCTAGTAGAGTACGTGAAACTATTACTCAGGTTTCAAAACAGAAGATGTTTGCAGAGGTAATAGTGAATTTTCCACTTCAGGAAGTGAGGAGGAGATCTCATTTTAAAGTAGTTCTCAGAATCCCTCTCTTGTAACCATTTAGTGGATCTGTATAAGAAAGCTTGTCCTCCAAAGTTGTCATGAAATTTCAGATATGTTGGTCTCCAATGCCTTTTCAAGACTTTGTGGGCCTATGAAAATTTTAAGTTTCTTGAAGGAATATTAAGTAATTGGAAATTCTTGTGTTAAAGTTCAGTTGTGTCTCTTTATTTTTCTGGTTGCTTTATGCACAGCTGTGGTCAATTCTTGAGAGAGTCCTCATTTAAACTTATGAATGTGCATCTTCTGTATATTTGCTGGCAAATTTCTGCAGGGCTTCTTTATGTTCCCTTCTGCCTTTTCCCTGCACTGCTTTTAAAAGATAATCACTAAGCTCTTCTTTCATTTGAATGCTTATAAAAATTGCAGGAGGTATTATTACAGGTCTCTTTGCAGAAACCTGTAATTAAAGAAGGACCTGTATTCCTGCTGTGGTTGGGTTTTATTTTTTCTTTTCCTGCAGACTGCTATTTGATGTTTAGGTAGGAGGAATTTTGCAGCCATTAGTAAAGTCATTATGTTCCTTGAGTGATCATCTGGTAGTTTCTTCCCTGAATATCTGTTCTCTTATGACAGATGCATGGCTGCTGCCTGCCTACTTGATCTATATGACTGCAAGTTTCTTTAATCAAAGCAATGGTCATCAATTCTTTTAAATTTGGATTTTAAATGCTTATCCTATATCCTATATCTGGGTGCCACCTTAGTTTCACAAACCAGGGACCCAGTCTATTTCCACTTACAGATTATAGAATCATAGAATGTTTTGGGTTGGAAAGGACCTTAAAGCTCATCCAGTTCCAACCTCTTCTCATGGGCAGGGACACCTTCCACTAGACCAGGTTGTTCAAAGCCCCAACCAACCTGGCCTTGAACATTTCCAGGGATGGGGTATCCACAGCTGCTCTAGACAACCTGTTCCAGTATCTCACCATCTTCACAGTAAAGAATTTTTTCCCTAATACCTGATCTAAACCTGCCCTCTTCCAGTTTAAAGCCGTTCCCTTATCCTGTCACTAATGCCTTGGTAAAAAGTCCCTCTTCAGCTCTCTTGTAGGCCCCCTTCAGGTGCTGGAAGGCTGCTCTAAGGTGTCCCATCTTCTATTTAATTTCCTTGTTGTAGTTTCCAGCTAATCCATAGGAGTAAAATAGTGAGGTAACAGGGAATGCACAATTTTTCACAACAGAAGCTGGAGAACTACAGATTTCTGAGATACAGTTAACTATTTTGAAATAGTTCTCTATCCTTGAATCTAATTTCCTATTTGGTGGATGTAAGGATTAGTGTCCTTGGTTCGTCAAATCATTTGACTTTTCCTGTGCCAGCCCCTTATGTGGAGGGATGGGCAGATAACTCTTAAAAGACTGATTACTGTGAATTCCAAGGAAAAGAACTGTGACTGGTCACTGTAGATCCTTAGTATGACCCTATCTAAACTCTTTGAAACTAGAAATAACTGCCCCCTTGCCTGCTGTATTGTTGTACTGGTTTTACTTGTTTCTTAATGGTCGTGCTAAAAGGGGAAGGGAAATGATGCAGTTATATGCATTTTCTTGTTAATTTCTGGCCTGCTGTCTTTAGAATTCCTTTAAAACCAACAACCAAAACCCAATTTCAGAGTCTGGGTCAAAGCCAGAGATTAGCACATTAACACCCTCATTCAGGAACATGGGTCATGGACCTTACTCATAGATTAGACATCAGGACAGTTTCCTTGCACTGTTTTACCAGAACAGGTCTGCAAAAGCAGGACTTCTCAAGTCTGATACAGTTTGTTGCTGTTTTAAGAGTGTCAAATTTGTAAAATATGGGCATGTTATATTCCCAAGGTAAGTCTGTTGAAGCCTTTAAGCATATAATCTAAGCTTATAGTCTTTAAGTGTTATGACTACTTCTCAAGCTACCTGTTGAACTAATAGTCTCACTCAAATTCCCCTTCCTTTCCTCTGTGCTCTTTTCCACAGATAATTTATTGATTTTGTCTCCTTAGAGCAAAGCAAAAATTAGGGAATTTGCTTTAATAAATGTTCACTTGATACCAAACAGAATTTTGGAAGGGGAGAAGAGAGAGAAATTTGTTTGCTAGGGATTGTTTCTGCACTTCAGACCTCTCTAAGGCCATGGAGTGCAAATGTGGGGCTTACCTGTGGCTTTCTCACCACTTGGAGAAGTGCTAGATTGTGCTGTCTTTAATTTTCTCATTACTTGCATTGAACACTGATGGCTGAAAATGCTTTTTGTGCCTTCCTAAGTGGCCTTTCTATTTTATGCCGCTTGTATTAAATTATTAAACTGAGATGAGCAATTTATTAGCATTTTCTACTACGTTCACTTTCCCTCCTGTTCTTCCTTTGGGTCATTTAATATCATGCCCTCATTTTCAGAATTATAATCTGGGTACAACAGGTCCATTTTTTCTTCTATGTCTTATGAATGTTAATGTTCTGCCAGTCATTTCTGTACACATTTTACTAGAGTAATTCACATTAAATCAGTCTGTAATATTTATAAGAATAGCTTTGGAATACAAAAGTAGATGTAGAAGTTATCCTAAACTGCAAATCTTTGTGGTTGAATTAATGAGTATTTAGGGTATGTTTTTTTAGGCTTCCAAGAAAATTGAAGCAATATAATCAGTTTTAACTCATGGTTTAATGACTAGGAAATCAAATTTAATTAAAGCTGATGTTTTAGCCTTATAATGCTGACCTACTGTGTCTCACTGGTGTCTAGGAAACTCTGGTTGCCTATTGGATATAACTTCTGTCAAGTATTTAATGCAGTTCTGACTAGTCACTGGTATTGCTACTTTTTTCATTTTAAAATATTTTGCTATGTTTTACTTTATTCTTTTGTTTTACATTTTTATGCTGTGGACAGTATTCAAGGTGAATTTGGATTGCAGATCTAAGCCCAAGGAAATAAACCCAATTTTTCTACCCAAAGTGTGTTACATACGTTTATTTTTTGATTTGATATTATTCACCAGTCTTGTGGGTAAAATTGATGCATTGGGGGTTTACTGCCTCTCATCCTTTCTGCTTGCTGTTCCTGGCTTGTCTCTTCACTACCCCTCCAGTCTACTTGCTGCCTGTCTTCTCCAGGAGCTGGTGTCACTCTGCCTTTCTGATCTTTCTGGATCTCCCTGGCTGTTGTATGTCTTCTGCCACCAGGTCTGTGCTTTCAGAACTGTTTGATGTAATAAGGTAACTGTACCAGTTCAAGCCAGAAGGGTTCCCTGGAGAAGGCGTGCTGCTTTCTCCACAGAGCTACTGCATGACACCACGTCTGGGCACCTAAGCACGTTCTTGACCCAGTGTAGTTGATAAGCAGTGCTGTGTGTTTCTTGATTGTAACTTGGGCAATAAATTTAGTTTCCCTTTCAGCTTTGTATAGACTATTACAAATTTTTAACTATTTTTCTGTAGAGATAAAGGCTTTTTACTAGAGGCATGCTTTCAGGAAGAAAGCTTGGCTGTTGAAACCATTACAGTTAGAAGGAGGTGATCTGAGCCATTCTGCTTGCCTGAGGTAGACAGGCTCAGCAGGGCTTCAGAGAACAGCGTGAGCACCTGGCTGCCAGGGCACCTGGTGTGCAGAGAAGGGCTTGGTCTCTGCCCTGTTCCTGTAAGTGCTGGACAACCTCTAAGGGAGAAGCAATCTTCAATCAACTCTTCTTTCTGTGAAGGTACAAAGAGAGAAAATTGATTTATGACTTCAAAAGGCCCAAACAAAGTTTTAGAGGGATTGCAGAATGCAATAGAGTGCGCAGTATGTAAAATTGTTCTGGCTGAAAAATTAACAGCTACAAATAGCCCATTGAAACACACAGGATTTTGAGAAGTACCTTCTTCACTGGTCCATAAAAACAATGAATAAACTGAGCAAAAATTAGTGATGGTAGGGTACTGCTTAAAAACTAGATCAATATCTTATTTTTGCAGTAATCCTATTTTGCCTATTTTGATTATTCTTTGCCCAGAAGGATAGGGTGTAATTAAGGAAAATTGATTTAACTTGATGAATAAAGCATTAACAGTTTGCTATTGTAAGAAGAATGGAGCAGCTAGCAAATTTGCTGTATTTTTTATGTCCTAGACCTCAAGCAGTCTCTAAATTAATTAGAAGTCACTTTATTAATGTACATTTGTCAAAGAATACACTGGGAAGTTTCATGTATTTGTGCAAAAAATATTTAAGTATTTTTATAAATTTTAGAGTCCAAATTTCAATTAATACCTTTTTGCAAAATACATACATTTTGAGGACACCACATCCTATGCCATAACTTTATAACTGTTAGATACGAAACTGCTTGTTCTTTGCATAGAATAGTATTGTGTCTCTGAAAAGGTGTAATTTTTAAGGAGTAGATTGTGGTGCCTTGTGCATACTAGCACTCTTCATTTTCATCTAAATGATGACTCTCTGAGGATGCAATTTTTTTTTTGAGTGTCAGTAAAGTGAGTAAACCCTAAATAGCACTGGAAATTGGAGAGAGTTTTGTCATGATACCCACTGGCACCTTGGCAGGCATTATAGGAGACAAACTGAACCGAGTTTCTTAAAGAGAACCATTTAGCAGTACTGTGCCTGACTGAAATCGCTGGCTCGCTGCTTCAAAATTCTATATGAGCCCAAAGGAAATACTGTATTACGCAGTCTTTAACAAGAAGCATAAATACAGACCTTTTGACCTCTTCAGAAATCCTCCCCTAATTAGTTTTACTCCTGAAAGTAGACGTTTCAGAAGCTCCTTGAAGTCCATTAAGGATTTTTGCTATTGATTTAATATGAAAGTGCTCAGATACCCCAGCAATGGATGGCAGCGTAAAACACTGATAAATCAATTAATAAAGTTTGGCCTTGGGGGAAAGGATGTTAGTTCATCTAATCTCATCAGTCATATATCACAAGCCATCAAATTTCTCCCTTTTACAGCTGTAATGAACCCAATAATTTATTTGACCAAAGCATAACTTGTGTCCAGCTAGCCCATGCCTTTCAGAGACATGTCCAGTCCTGAGTGCATGGAGAAAGAAAATCCTTCCCTTTGCCTGTTTGTTGCAATGGTTCGTTGTTCTCACAGTGATGTGTGTGTCTCGTGTCTCATGTGAATTTTTTCTGGTATTAGGTTTCAGCCATGGATTCTTTATATGCTTCTCTCAACTAGGGTAAAGAGGTCCTTAATATCCTGCACTTTCTCCTTGTGGTGATACTTACATGTAGTAACCAAATCACTTTGCAGTTTCATTTTGGCTAAGTCAAACAAACTGAGTTCATGAACTTTTACTAAAACACATCTCTTAGGTTTTGTGGCTCTTTTTAATACCTTCATCAGTTTTCCAGAAGCCTCCTTAAAATGTGGGCGCAGCATAGAATATGGTATACAGGATTTCAGTATAATTAAGGATTTGGTAATTTTAATACATAGGTAAAATTTTCCTAGTAATTTCTGAATTTGTACATTGAGTGCTCATGTTAGCATACTTTCCATTCCTGAGCTTAGATCTTCTTCCTTGCTGTGGGAGCATTTGTCTTTGTGAAAATGAGCTCAGCCTAATGCCATTTCATCACAATAATGCAGATTCAGCTGTGGAATTGCTGCTGTTATCACTGTTTATCATCTTACCAGGTATTGTCATCTGCAAACTTCACCAGCCATGATTTTATATTTACTTCCAAATTACCAGTGAAAGCTTTTAATAATGTTGTCTTTCATAACATCACTGGAAACAGCTCTTTGATAACGATTTTCTATCAAATCTTATTTGTTGAGAGTGGCCAGTTAATCTTGCAGGTTTTTTGTGTTTCTGGTTTTTCTCTTCATAGCATCATTTCAGCTTCATGGAACAAAAAAATGTATTCAGGAATAAATATCTTATTTTTTTGACAAGCTTTATTTTCCTGGAAAGCACGTTGATTACTTCTGATTGTAGTATTTTCTTTTAGTTTCTTTCCAGATAATTGTATTGCAACTTCTAAAATACTTTTTTTGATGTGACAATAGTCTCATAGTAGTCTTAACTAAAAGTTAGTCAGTATTTTAAATAATAATAAAATAATTTATGTTGTTTTGTGGAGTTTTCTGGGAATTCTAAGATTTGTTGAACCTATTAACAGCAGCATTCTTGCAGAAATTCTTTCATAGTTTCCTACTATAAATTGTCTAGATCTGCTGATTTTGAAATGTTTATACTTGGCCAATGTTTGCTTGACTTTCTTCTGGTTTGCTAATGGACAGGAAAGTATTTTGACACTCTCATGTGATGCAAGCATATTTTATTTCTGAACGCAGAAGACTTACTTGAATGCCTTCACATTATCAACAACATTTTAATTAGTAATGAACACAGTTTTAATTTATTTTGTTCTTAATTTATTCCCGAAATTACAGCATTGTATCCCCCTTAATTGGGAAGGGAGGTGGTGGGAAGAAGTGTTGCTTTTTAAATCAGTTCACTGGTAAGCACAAATACCATAGTATCATTTTAGAGCTGGTATCTTGGAGATTGGAGTGTTGGAGTGATGTCTTGCCAAAAAAAGAGGAGATACACCAGTCATTTATTCGCTTTGGGGACGTGCTACAAGGTTCAGAGAGGCTGTGATGCAGTATTGAGTCAAACAAAAACTCAATACCCCTACGCCTATCTCTCTTTCTCTTTGTTTTGTGCACGAAGTTGCCTGTACATGTGTAGTACAAAGACACAGGAAAGAACATTCCTTACCCCATCTTCTAGTTTAATACCCAGATTCAACATAGGAATGAAAAAGTAGCCTCTGAGACTTGAATGATGGATGTTGCACCCTCTTTTCATGGATGTGAAATAGCTGGTAAACTGAATAAGAAGTACTTTTCAGAGCATAAGCAGCAGAACTAGGAGAGTTGCTCTTAGCACTTCAAGAAACATCTTAGAACCACAGAAGGATTGAGGTAGGAAGGGACCTCCAACCCCACTGCCTAGGTAGGGCTACATAGAGCTGTTTGCCCAGGACTGTGTCCAGTTGACTTCCAAATATCTCCAAGGATGGAGACTCTACAGCCTGCATGGGCAACCTTTGCCAGAGCTTGGTCACTCTCACAGTAAAAAAAATGTTTCCTGATGTTCAGAGGGAACCTTCTGCATGTCAATTTGTGCCTGATTTTGTTGTTAAAGTTATTGAAAATCAAACTCTTCAGGGAATGTACATAATGCCCATTCTCTTCAGACAGCAACGAGGAGAAATCTTGCTGGCCAGGCTAGTACCTGGTTCAGAACAGAGTTTGTCTTGCAGTTTATTTTCTCCTTAAAATTAACAGTCTAATTATATCATCTTAGCAAATTACTAGGAAATAAACAGAATGTGAATGTTGAAGGAATGGAGATGTTTTTCCATGCAAACATTTCTGCTACTAACAGTACATTCAGTTTATTTCCATCAGAATCCTCTAGCTTTTGTCTCTGGTGTCCTTGAACCTTATAATTTTCTAATGGAAGAGAAGGATTTTTGACTGTTGTTCATACAATGTATCAGGTACTACTTTTCAAATGTTCTTTGGTGCTACCTGCTAGGACCACCCGTGAGGTGGATTAGAGCACAGCATCCTGCTGCTTTTGCAAGTGGCCAGTTGTTTGAGACATTAACCTTTAACATTTCAGTCTCTCACACTGCCTAATGAGGGACTCATGCATCAGGAAATTTATATCTCCTTTACTGAAATCATGTGTTGGATTCGTAACATCAAACTTCTCTGAATTAATGGTTCTAGACCACCATTTGAAGGAAATTCTGTAACTTGATTCACCTCATCCTAAGGTGGACATATAATGTGAGTCAAAGAAATTTTACTCTCATAGCAGTTGTTTTTCCCTGCTGATAGAGACTAGGAAGTTAGCTTAGAAGCAAGTGCCACAATGCAGATTGCTAATGTGAGCTAAGGTGAATCCCAGCCAAAGCTGGATCCATTTAAGATTTATTCCTTGCCATTCCAAGTATTTATGAATATGTCCAGGAAAGAATTTTTTTCCCCGCAACACTTTTTGAAATTATTTAAATGCCAAGTGTTGGTCTGTGGTTAAAGAGAAATCAGTAGACAGTAAGTGATACATGTTCCGCTTCCTGGCAGGAAAACATCCTGTATCAGGGTTTCTGATGCAAATACAGATGTAATTCTCCTTTTTTTTTTCCCCCTAGCTAATATATCTGAAAAATCCACTCTGTGTTACTCTTGTTAGTTACTCATTAGTAACCTCTAAGGTGATCTAACAACAATCAGTGAAGTTCAGATTGGGCGTTAAAAAAAGGTTCTTCACTGATCAGTCACTGCAACAGGCTCCCCAGAGAAGTCACAGCCCCAAGCCTGCCAGAGCTCAAGGAACATCTGGACAATGCTCTTAGCCATTTGGTTTAGTTAGTCCTGTGAGGAGGAGAGAGTTGAGCACAATTATCCTTACGGGTCTTTTAGAGCTTGAGATATTCAGTGATTCTAAAGCAAATTAGCTTCAGGTCAACTGACTGTTGCAGCATCTACGCATTACATCTGTAGACTATTGCTGATCTGAGAGTTTTGGCTGATATGTGAGGTATGGTATTCTCTACATCTGCTCCTCAGTCAGCATTTCTAATTCTGGCTGCTGGTTTGTTTCCCAAAGTCCTTTTGATCACAAAAGAAGGCCTTTGTGTAGGTAGTGCATCATGAAAATAAAAAGTACTGAACTTCAGAGACTGATAGAAGGCCCTTCTGCCTTTCATTTCTGGGAAGTAGTCCATCTATGCCAACAAAGCTAATCAGGGATTTTCCACAAGTTACTGTCTTTTCATTTGTGCTCTGTGTACACTCATAAGTAGATGGTAGCTTGAAGAAGTTTCAGCCAAACACGTTCGAGATCTGCATTCATTTTCAGGATTGTGGAAACAATATTCACTACCTCCCTCCTACTGTGATACAGGGTTGAATAGACATAGAAGGCCAAATAACTAAATTTCTGGCCAAAGGTGTAGCTGCTGAGGTATCTCCAGGGAACTAAAAGCCTTCAGCCTGACCTCGGTGCCAGGGAAGGTCATGGAGCACAACATCTTGAGTGCTGTCACGCAACATGTACAAGACAACCAGTGAATCAGGCCCGGCCAACAGGGCTTAAGGAAAGGAAGGTCCTGCTTGAGCAACCTGAGCTCCTGTTGTGACAAGGTGACCCACTTAGCAGATGGGGGAAAGGCTGTGGATATCATTTACCTGGACTTCAGTAAAGCCTTTGATACTGTCTCCCATGGCGTTCTCCTGAAGAAACTGGCTTCCCGTGGCTTGGACAGGTGCAGTCTTCACTGGGTTAAAAACTGGCTGGATGGCCAGGCCCAGAGAGCGGTGGTGAATGGAGTTACATCCAGGTGGCAGCCAGGCACCAGTGGGGTTCTCCAAGGCTCAGTGTTGGGGCCAGTCCTGTTTAATATCTTCATCAGTGACTTGGACAAGGGAATTGAGTGCACCCTCAGTAAGTTTGCAGATGACACCAAGTTGGGAGGGAATGTTCATCTGCAGAGGGATCTGGACAGGCTGGATCGATGGGCTGAGTCTGATGGTATCGAAGTTCAATAAGGCCCAGGGCTGAGTCCTCCACATGGATCACAACAACCCCACACCATGCTACAGACTGGGGGAAGAGTGGCTGGAAAGTGGCCCGGTGGAAAAGGACCTGGGGGTGCTGGTTGGTAGCAGCTGAACATGAGCCAGTGTGTGTGCCCAGGTGGCCAAGGGCGTCCTGGCCTGTATCAGCAATAGTGTGGCCAGCAGGGCCAGGGCAGTGATTGTCCCTCTGTACTCGGCACTGGTGAGGCTGCACCTTGAGTGCTGTGTCCAGTTCCCCCTGAGAAGGAAGGAGCAGCAGAGACATGTGAGGAACTGACTCCTGTTCCTCATCCCCCTGTGCAGGGGCAGAGGAAGGGGAGAAACCAGGGGTGACCTTGAGCCTGGGAAGAAGGGAGGGGTTCAGGGAAGATGTTTTTAAGATTTGATTTTATTTCTCACTGTGCTACTCTGATTTCATTGCTAATAAATTCATTTTTCCCAGGTTGAGTCTGTTTTACCCATGGCAGTAGCTGGTCAGTGATCTCTCCCTGTCCTTATCCTGACCTACAAGCCTTTTGTGCTATTTTCTCTCCTGTGTCCAGCTGAGGAAGGGGGTGATAGAGTGGCTTTTGGTGGGTATCTGCTGTACAGCCAGGGTCATCCTACCATACTATGTTAATGAAAAACACAAGGTCTAGTGACAGTAGCCCTTCCTCACTATTTCCAGTCCTGAGTTTTATAAGGAGATGGTGGGAGTGGTTTATGAGTGCATTAAATATTGTTTTTCCTTTGATACTATCAGGCATTTTGTTTTCCCTGGGGCTGGCTCCACTGAATTCAGAGTTTCCCCTGTCCCATGGCCATGGCTCTCTTGCAGCTCTGCACACCCAACACACCTTGTGCTCCACTCCTCTCCTCATTACATGTGGGGTGAACCTGCAGCATCCCCCAGCCCACCAGGCTCTGATGACAGTGCCCGGTGTGGGCCACAGTCATGCGGGAGTGAGGCAGGGTGTCAGCACCAGCCCTGGATTCAGGGGTTGGTGGGAAACCCCTGCAAATCATGGCTGTGGGTACTGAGGCTCTCTGGTTCCTAGCAACCTTGGGAAGAGGCACCAATGCCCACCACATTTCCTCCTCATGGTCCTGTTTATCTGGTCCATCATATGCTTGAGGGCATCCTTGTGGGATGTCACATTGCCATGTGACACAGTTTTATTCTCTGCGTTTCCTTTTCCATCTGGAGATTACAATAAAACACCGAGGGTTTTTTTTCCTCTGGAAGATGCAGCATTTATGTGTTGTCACTGAAACCGTCGTTATCAATGCCTGTTTGGGTCTCTTTCTGCTGGTCTGTTGGGTGCCAAACCAGCTCGCTTTGCAACAGCTTCCACATTGCTATCTTGCTGCTTTGAATAGTGGGGTTTATTTGCTTTGCATTTTTCAATAATGAGGTAGCCGAAAGTCACCTTTAGTACAGTCCTTAAAAGTAACTAATCTTTTGATACCCTAGGGCTTTGAATCAAGGGTTTTAAATAAATATTTTCTCTATAAAGTTATTGTTTTTCTTCACCCTGCACTCTGGACTAAAAATCGGTGGGTTACATTTGGGAATTGTAGAGAACATAGGATGGGCAAAGAATTAGGTATTCTGTTCTTTTGGGAAATGCATGAAATTAAGGAAATTAAGTGGCAGTCTTCTCACTCAGACCTCTAGTATTATCGTTGTTTTCCTGCAGTTTTGTTCTTAAATATCTCCTGGGCACTAATTGAAAAGGAAACATAATTTTATTTTTCAGGATGCAGTGAAATCTTAAACAGCAATTAAAACACAGAATGATTTGGCAGTCTTTAATAATGTAATTGGTTCCATGGACAGGAAGAGTTCACAAACTGCTTTGCATTTCTTTCACATTTGGTCTTAATTTTAAGAGACCATTTCTGCTCGCAGTTATCTAGGAGCCCGAGATTCAGCAGAATCTCAGGGGAAAGAGAGCACAACAGTGCACCTCTAATAGCATCAGATGTATGTTTATCTCAAGCTTTTTAGTTTGCTTTCTAAATTTGTTATATTAAGACTACTAGTACAAGCTGTGTTCTTTGAACTTCTTCATATATATATCTTTGAGAAAAGTTACTTGGTGCAAAACTGAGTTTTCTAAGAAAACACATATTAATTTAACATAACATTCGTTTCTTTTTTGTGTGTGTGTGAATTCAAAACATTCCTGTGGTCTGGAGTAAAACAGAAAGAACGTGGCCATATTTTGATGCCCAAAGCCCTCATTTTGTTAAAGAAGGTTTTCATGATTTTTTTTTTTTTCTGAAAACAGTTGGTATAATGCTGTAGACTTTCAACTGGTCACTCACTCCAGTGAGGTGATACAAACTAAGAGAAATGAAAAAACACCTGCAATTCAATAACTGTAAGAAGTAAGATGTTTCTAAACCTTTTGAGCCTCTATAACTACAGAATAAACTGAATGATACTATTTTGATTTTGTTACTTCAGCAGAAGGAAAATAAAAAGAGTTTTCATCCAGCTGGTGTGAAAGATCCCAGACTGGTGTGAAAGACCACAGTACTGCATTTCTCCAAGGAAGGAGGATGGCTTTTCCTGCATTCTCTCTCGGACTTAGTGAACCCTGTGAATGTGCCCAGTAAGGGGGAGAGACAGAAGGGTGCTGAACTGTTCTGCTTCCTTTATATGTTGGGGTCTCAGTTTTAGGGTGAAATCTACCTGCTTTTGCTGGTTTTCTTTTGGTCTAGTTCTTCTCACTAGTCACTGACAGCTTAACCGTTACAGTAAAATCCAGTTGTTAGTCTCCCCTTGACTGTTTTATTAATCTCCTCTCTGGATTTAACTGTGTATTCCCTTGTTCCCCTGACTGGTGGGTGCTGCTGCCTGAGCCACACCTGCAGTAGGCTGCTCTGCTTGGGACTTGTGGTCCTCCCCTGCCAGCATCCTCGGTTCTCTCCACCTGCCTCACACCTTCACCTGTGTGTTCCCCAATGTGGTCTGTCCGTGATATCCAGACTCACCATCCCATCCTTAGGGTCACCCTAATGGGAATGTTTCCACTGCTTCTCAGCCCGTTTGCTCAGAGTGTGGGAGGCTGTGATGGAGGCTGCAAACCGACCTGTCTGCTCCCCTCTGCTCCTCATTTGTTTCAACCTCTCCTCATGCGTTGCCATCAGCCTAATCCACCAGGTCATGGCAAAAGACAGCTCTTTACTGCTTTATACAATTTCAGCTGCTGGGCATCAGTTCTGAGATAAACCAACCATCATATAAATGGTATCTTGACACAGCAGCAGCCCACAAAGTCCAAATGAAATGGCAATGACAAAAGCAGCTCTGTCCAAATTAGGATGGCGATGGCAGCTCCATCCAGTTAAGGATTCCCTACAGACCAGACCGTGACTGCCCTTTCATTCTGGGGTCTTATCCAGGTGCTTTTGTAAACTGGACCAAACAATGGATTGTAGATCTCTGCAGGCTATTAATAGAGCGGTCTGACTTGGTAATGATTGATATGAAGTAAGTTATGTGAGGAACTCTAATTTCTTATTTACAGAGGCCTGTAGAACGGCAGTGACAGTGGCAAAGTACAGCTTTTTCCTCTAAGAGAAGGAGTCAGAAATGGCTTGTGTTTCTTCTAGCTGGTCAATGCAATAAAATATCCTTACACATCCTGAACGTGATTTAGAGCTCAGGGGAAACAATCAGGTATTTTTCTACTGCTCTTAAAAGTAGGGAAGGGTTGAATCAGCCTTTTTTCTAGGATCACTGAAACCATGCTAAGTGGATGACAGGGCTGAAGTGTGCACAACATTGCCAGCCTTTTCCACCAAGTCACAGAGATGTTTGGTTGCTCTGCTTCCAGGTTTACATTTCATTGGTATCTGTCCACCTGAAAAGCTGCTTAGATGGTCCTCTTTTCTTCATTCTTACTCCTCTTGTGATGCTATAACAAATACATAACCCCCCTCTATTTATATCACACTGTTAGGCTGGTGTTGGTTTGGAGATTTTTTTGTGCAGGTTTTGTGCAACTATCACTTTGTTGCCCTTCTTTGGACATGTGCCAGCACCTCAATATCCTTCTTGTAATGAGCAGCCCAAAATTAAACACAGGATTCATGGTGTGGCTTCACCACCCGTGGTGAAGGGCCTTGAGGAGAAGCCGTATGAGGAGCAGCTGAAGTCACTTGGTCTGTTCAGCCTGCAGAAGAGGAGACTGAGGGGAGACCTCATTGCAGTAACAACTTCCTTGTGAGGGGAAGAGGAGGGGCAGACAGTGATCCCTGCTCTGTGGTGACCAGTGACAGGACCCAAGGGAATGGCCTGAAATTGTATCAGGGGAGGTTTAGGCTGGATACCAGGAAAAGATTCTCCACCCAGAGGGTGGTTGGGCACTGGAACAGGCTCCCCAGGGAAGTGGTCACAGCACCAAGCCTGACAGAGTTCAAGAAGATTTTGGACAATACTCTCAGGCACCATGGTGGGGTGATGGTCCTGTGCAGGGCCAGGAGTTGGACTTGATTATATTTGTGGGTCCCTTCCAACTCAGCGTATTCTGTGATTCTGTGATTACTGCTCATTTGTACTGCCCATTATTTAGGGGGCAATTTAGAAGAGCCGCAGTGACTCTTCTGAGCAACTGGTAAGGGGAGACGGTGTGTATCTTGGGATGTCAGGCTTATGGAGAGTCCCTCATTCTCTTCAGGACTGGGAAGCGGCCATTACACACCTTATGTGCTCTTTCCCTTGGTGGCTTTGAAGCCTATAGTCTTTAAAAGAGGTAGCTTTTCCTCATCTTCTAGGGGTGATGGTCTTGATGTTGGTTTGGGTATTTTGAATTCTGAAATGTGAAGTTTCTTTTCTATTCATAGGACAGAAATCAGTCACTTTCCATCACTCTTGTGCTGATCAATGGTTCATGCTGGACGTGTTGAAGACAGGTTACCCTCAGGCTTGCTGGGTGCTTCAGGAGTCACCTAACTCTCGGATCCTCTGCAGTCTGTGACAGGCATGCCTAAGCCAGATCTGCTTTTTGAGATTCCCCCAAAGAACTTTTGCAAATAAAGGCCCCTCAAAAGGCTTATCTTCAAATGGCTACTGACCATGAGGAGGATTTGCACAGAGATGTGGCCACTGAGCATCTTAATTTTCCTTTTCCTGAGCTATAGGCATGCTAACACAACTTCTGAGTGGTTTATCACAACGTTTTAGCCTGAGCTAGCGGGTCTGCCAAATGATGTCAATACGGTAGCATATAGATATGCATATATAGGCTGTCAAATTCTGTACTTTTAAAAGTCACAGCCATGCTAGTCTCTCCATAGAAACAACAGTCCATGCTTTGTTTTCTCCCTGTAGCTTTTGACAACTTACTCTGCACCTCGGGTCTTCTTGTGTCTCTCTAATTTTTGACTCTGTCCATCTAAAGCTCATGGTCATGCATTGTTGGATGACAATGACCTTCCATATATCCTAACTATTTGGAAAACTTGAGGTAAAGACGGTTTTCTTGCAGCTTTTGTTCTGAAACATTTGCAGGGCTGTACAGCAGATGGTGCTCTGTTTCCCTTTCTTCTGCAGGCTGTTGTCATTAGCTAAACTTTTCAAACCAAGGCTGGAGATTATTAATAATGTTTTCTGCACTGGCTGAGCAATTGGAGCCACATATTTTCAGAGATGGTTTACTTAGCCATGCACTGGTTTTGTTTTAAGGAGCAAGAAAGCATAAAATCTGTATGTGGGTTAATTTACACCACTAATCTATCTTCCCAGTGCAGTTAGAGCAGAGAAGTGACTTACATTTATTAAGGTATTCTTTTCATGTTTGCAAAACCAGTACTTGTTTTAAATGGGTAATTCTTCACTAAAATGAATGAATCACAAAGGAAAGTACAGGCTGGGTTTAAACAATGAATCACTGAAACAATCAGAATCTCTAAATCCAGCAAAGAGTTTCACAGCTTAATTAACCAAAATGTTTATCCAGGTACCTGAAGCTGGATGAAATAAAAATGTGTTCTCTGTTTTTATGCTGAACAGTTGAATTCCTGCTCTAGCTCTTTCAGCAGAGTAAATGTTGTTTTCTGACACCTAGCACGGTTGGCCCAGGCTCTCAGGGGCTTGTTTCACAAGTGACAGCTTTTAGATGACTAGAAGTGGTGTGGAAAGTCAAATCCTTTTTGAGGATTTGGTAATATGCAGCACCGTAAGCTTTGAAATATTACTGCAGGCTGCAGTAATACCATAGTAATCTTCAACGGCATTAACAGCTTAAACAGACAAGCCTACATAAATTGGTTTAAAATCAATCAGGTAGAGAACTTCACTAATTCAAATTAATAACTCTATGGGCTGTACTGTGAATTACCAGATTTTGCAAATTAGGAAGTAAAAGCATGATGCAAGGCTCATGGAAATCAAAGGAAATACTTTCATTAGCATTACTGTGCCTACATTATCCCCTTACCTGGATTTCCTTAACAAAGACACCAAGAATACGGAAGCACAATAGGTGACTTGCTCATATGGACAGTTTTGCTCTATTTGCTATCATTTTATGATATTACCTATTTCACTCTCTGACAATGTACTTGATAAAAAAACATATTGCTCTTTATGTGGTATTAGGGCTGAGAACAGTCGTTCACCTGAGCCAGCGGTAAATGCTGTATAAACATGAACTGAAAGGACAGTGCCTGACCTCACTGCCCAGCATTTTGCCACTGGGAGGCTGTCTTGTGAACAGCCTATCGATAGGAAATTTTTCTCTGAAGTTCTGAGATTCTATATATAGTATTTCAGATAGGGATCTCTACATTTTTAATTCAATCAGAAGGAAAAGCCTTATAAATTTATTAATGGTTTTCTTCATTCAGAATCTTGGAGTCAGTCTACCTATGAAAAGATAAAGCAAAATTCTATTTCTGTTAGTTGATATCTACTCATTAGTAGAGTATATATCTCTTAAATAAATCCAAAGTGTCTTTTTCCCATAGAAGATTTTATTTTCTGAAAATAAATGATTTTTTTTTTAAGTTGTGAGGAAAGGTGGTATGCAGATCATCAATGAGAAAGGGATCAAAACCTGCATTTGTCTTTTCAAGACTATAAAAAAAATTGCTGAATTTGTTTTTCTGGCTTAGGAGAACCTTTCCCCAAGTTATTACCTAAGAAATGTGTCTTCAGATTGATAGAAAGTGAACTATTAAATAGAAATGTATTGCATCATATGGTTTACCCCTGAATTAGAGATACGAGGAACAAGACATACAGAACAAAAATAAAGAGATAAATTTCTTCTCCAATTTAACATGGTTTCATGCAGGCTTATGAGATGATGTGTTACACCAGTGTATAATTTCCACACTCTGGGGAGCTAGGACAGCTGAGTCACACAACTCAGGTTAAGGAAAGATCTGGATTGGCAACAGATGGAACATGGGGAAAGAAAGATGCCCTTTCAGAGTGCAGGAGGTGGCAGAAATTAATCACGCATTGAGTTCACTGCATAGGGTTTAAGACTGGGACTGAAGGGGCCTGGATTTTCCCTAACGCTTGGCCTTCAATGAAACCAGCTGAAATACAGTAAAAGTTACATAGCTCATATAAAATCTGTACCATGGCCCTCAAAGAAAGTACTAAATGGATAGATTGCCTCTGCCACCCACAAAGGAAATTTTGTGGACATAAAGAAGGGAAATCTGATTCTCTTTGAGGTGCCCTGAATTCAATGCCAATATGTTTTAATCCAGCAGAAAAAACTGATAACTCTATTCCTCCTTCCTCAGTTGATGAAAATTAACTTTCAACATTCACAGCTGAGCAAATCACAAGCTAAAATTATGTGCAAGCATGAAAAAGATGACGCCTTATTCCATAAATACACACTTGGCTGTAACTTTCAAATTATGTTAACAGAGTTCACACAGTATTAGTTAAATCCCTGTCATTAAGAAATGGTATTTCATAAGAAAGCTGATAATAGGATATGAAGATCCTAAAATGATTAGATGATGACTTGTTAATGGGAATTCCTTTTTGTCATAACCAGTGATTTTCAGTTTATTCTAACAAAGATGATCTCTCTGATGGGAGATGGTAGTATAATAAAAGCCTGGAAACTGTGTAAAGAAAAGAAACTAAAGATTGAATAATAGATTCAATGGTTTTGTAGAACCAGGATGATTCAATTTTAAAGACATTGTTGGGGAAAAGAAGGTAATTCTTAGGCAGAGCCTGTGCCACTGCACATTGCCTATCTGTCAAAGCCCCTCTCCGACTCTTTTCTCCTGTGGGCACGCAATACATCTCTTTCAAAGCATCGCTAAAATCCAAACAAGGCTTTATACAGGAAGCTTTCTGCCCCCTCTGGAGCAAGAGCTCTGGCTGGCAGTCTGACCACACTTCAGGCAATGGCAAAGGTCTCAGAGAAAGTTCTCTTACAATTGATGAGAAAACTATTGAAGTATTAAGACTTTTTCCAGGGATTGAAAGACCATTTTTCACCAAGTCCAATTATTTGAGCTGACCAATGTATCAGCATACCTCTCTCATCAGCATTCTAATTTTAGCTTTGTCAGTATAGGTGAGAATTTCTGGGTCTTGCTTTTCTTTGTTTTGGGTATACTACATTAACTAAATATCAAAAGGTTCGGTTTCATTGGTGATTTTCATGTGTATTTGTGCACTGGTAGCATAACTAATGTTTGTGAGGGCAAAAGAAATGTACCTTCAGATTGCTATAGGAGTGCTCCCCACTCTCTGTCGTCCCGTATCTGTACCTACTCGGGCTCAAGCTATGGGTTAAGGAAGGGCTTTTTCTTTATAGCCTGCGCACACAAATAGTGTTGGTACATCTGTCTTCCTCAGTGGAAGTTACCTGCACTCCTTTCATTAACTGGCTTTAATGCAGGAGAAGGAATGTCATCTAAATAATTTTAGCTCCTGGGTGAAAGCCTATATGATTTTTGAAAGAAAAACACTGTAGTCACTGAATGTCAAAGCTGTGATTAAAAAGCAAAAAGCTGACATGCTGACATGGATACCACTGTAATAGGGTATGTCTCAGTGGGAACCCACCGCCACCATCAGCTTTTTACGGTTTTTGTATTGCTAATACGAAACGAAATGCACCACTAGGAATACTGTTGCATATCAGACTATCTTATTTCATAAATTATTACTATATTACCCTTTAAATGTCCCAGTGAGTATAGCAGCATCAAAATATGATGTAAAAACAATAAAACCAAGCGAGCATCTATTACTGAACAGTTACATATGTACAAGAGTTTTAAAATTCCTTTCTCTTTGTTTTTATCCTGAATAAATTAACAGTTTGCAACAGTTAAGGTCATTCAACCACCTCTGTGATACCCTTGTTTGTGAATTGGAACAGGGTAGCTAATTACTGCTGGGAATGTGTTGTGACAGGCTTTAAGAGTGCGTAAACTGGAGAATGACTTTTGATATTCAAATTTCCTCTCGTTTCCATATTCTGCTGCTGGCACTTACAAAGGAAGATGTATGATGTGTCTCATCATGCACTTGGAAGGGCTGAGAACTCACACATCTTCTCCCTTCTCAGCTCTCTGTCTATGAGCCAGTTGGAGCAAACTTTACGCAAGAAAGATGAAAAAAAGTATATATGAAAAGTCATATTTTCTCATTTTCAGGAAATCATGGAGGATGGTTATTCAGAAGCCATAACCTCTATGGGAAGAAGGTTCATCAGTCAGAGCTTGTGTCCTTAGCCTGACTGAACCTGTGGCCTCATAAAACCTGCCTATTCTATTTCATGGGAAAGTCTGCAATTTAAAACAAATTCCTAATCAGAGTAAATATTTCAAAAGTAATTTAATTAAAACAAAAATTCTGGATAATTTATTTTTGGATTGTTTCTTTCATAATTTGCCTTTATGTTAGGTTATTAAGTCACGTTAAATATTTGAAAAGAAGTTCATTTAAAAAAATATTTTCCTCCAAAAAAATTGAATATGTTCTGTTGTTCCTTATCAGAAAGTATTTTCAAGGGAAATTAGAGTCAGGTATTGTTGAAATAATCAATTACACCATTCAGCAGTCAGCAGTTTCCAGTGGAGAAATACTGTAGATCATAAGATCTATGAGTGTATCATTCATTCAGAATAATTTCAATAAAAACAGGAAGGTTAAGATTTATGTGATATGTCTGAAGGTGAGAAGTTCTATTTAAAACTGTGTCAAAGTTCATTTGGGAGACTGTCTGATCTTTACAGATAGACCAGAATATAAATAATGTCCTGGCAAACAGTATTAATAATGTCTTTGACAGAGATATCATTAACAATCGTAGTTTATACGGCTACAACTCCAAAATAAAAGGTTATCATGGTGCAATAAACCAAAGAAGTAAACTCAACTAGTTTATGACTTCATTAAAGTGGCGAGCTATAATCGCTACCTTGCAATCAGCAAATGCAAATGCTCTATTTGTAGTGCTGTCAGTTTTATTTAATGTGTAACTTTCTCTTCAGAGAAGGGAATCTTATCCTATTTTTCTTGGATTTCAGTGCACTGAAAGTTTATTCTTTGGAAATACACTAATAACACAGCAATGGAATTGGGATTATGAAGTATCTGATGCCCTTTTTGTACATTTATGATATGTTTCAAGCAATAGCACTGCTTGTAAAATGCAAAAGGGCTAAAAAGAATGAAGTTGTCATGACAGTCTATGTGTCCAGATTGCAAGCCAGAAAACTGTCACTGATAGTTGGGATATAATTGACCACAGTGTATGATAAGCACATTACTGATTGATTAATATGACCTAGTTGTATTTGAAATGTCAAAAGGAAAATTGAGTTGTCATTTTATATCATGTTCTTTTTTGAGTGGCAGATAAATACTGTAATTAATGACTTTTCACGAAGGTTATCTAAAAAATTTAGGGAATATTAAACATCACATTATTCACAGTCACTGTAGGTGAATGTATTATTGATGAATATTGATAAATCTTTGGTTGTATGAAACTGGCACCAAAAGAAGTTCATATACTTTATTACTGCTTTTTAATAAGACATCTCTTCTGATTACATTTTTAAAATCATTTAACTAGGTGAATTGACTCAATTCACCAAAGTAGTTTTACAATTTAGTACTTTTTTTTTGTCTGTGGCAAACTGGAATAATGAGTTAGAAGGTTTAAGTTTGCTTCTGTTGAAGTCAATTGTGAAACTGCTGTTGTCTAGAAGAGGATTGAGGGTTGACACATGCCTTGATACCTTTTTTCACTATTTACACAGAAGAGCCTTGAATTTTCTCAGGTAGTTGAAAAAATGTGCTTTAGCAAATGAATTTTCAAAAACGTTCCCAGCCTTGAAGTAGATCTGAAAGAATCTTCCAAGCTATTCTGGATAAAAAAAAGCCAAAAAGTATCTGTAGCAAGACACTGAAATGTTACCACTCACCATTTGCCTAAATTATACCTGCGAAGGGAACTCCCTATCACTACAGAACTTCTTTGCCAGAAAATGCAAAGTCTTCAACATTTTGAAGGAAAAGGGAAAAAACTCAAGAGTAAAAAGTTTAACTGGATTGTTTTAACCTTCATATTTAATTTTGGCAAATTTGGATTTGTGTCATGTCTTTCAGGTCAGATATTGTTTGGACTTCACAGTAACATAATAAATTAAGTTAATGGTGATATCTTATGATGTTCTATGAAGTCCCTGAGCGTCCCAAGTTCCTTCAGTGTTTTGACTTCTTGATATCAGTTCAGCTGTGTAAAAGCAGGATTCTTGTGCAACTTGAAGTGCCCCAGTCATGGATGTGGGGTTACAGTTGTGACACTTTAACCCTGGGAGACGTGCACCCTCCAGGATCAACACCCAAAAGGCAGCTGGGATCCCCAGGGCTCCTCAGGTAGCTCTGAGCACCTGCATTCAGGTACACAGCTGAGCCCTAAAGTGTCTATTATACAGTGGGCTTAATCCTACTTTTCTCATTTGAGTGTATTGACTAAAACTGCAGAGATAAAATGGAAGCTTGGCCACCTAGTTCACACGTAAATATGTATTTGCAGGCATCCAGATTCTCATGTTTTAATCTGGGGCTGAATTCCAACCTTTGTTTCTGTGGGCAAACATTTTTCAGACTTACATGAATCACTGGAAGAGTGTTCTGGTTTTTCCGGGATAATTTTAAAAATATGGGGCTTGTCTCCTTTGGCAGTATCTTTGGGAAAGAAGTGGGCTTCATCAGAAGAGTGAGTGCATTAGAGAATAAGCCAAATTTACCACCGTATATTATAAATTTTCTTAGATTATCCATTTCCCAGAGCAAAAAACACCAGGTAGAGGCTTGCTAACTTGTTCTCTAAAAAACAAAGCCCAATCAGTCTGCCTTCTCAAATCCTTTCAGAGTTTTGACACGCTAGGTCACACTCCATCCTCAAGTCCAGTATTACACAATTAACATAGTCTTGAGTTGTGGATCTGGGAGAAGCTTCATTTTTCACCTGGCACTAAATGAGGAAGGACTGAGCAAAACCTTAGCCTCTCTCAACTAGTGCAGCAAACACGGCACACAGGGCCAGGCAGTAAGCAGAAATCAGCTGACAGTGAAATAATTGCTGTTTTATCCTCTATCCCCCACCAGGCTAGGACATAAGTATGGAAGGCATCATTAGGGTCCAGGAATTATGTTGTCTGGTAGGATAAGGCCTCTCCTTATCAAAGTGATGCCTAAAATGCAGCCTAGCCTACGGGTTATGGTGAAGATTGTGAGGATCACAGATACTGCTGCACTGGAGTAGAAGTGCCACTGACAGAAACCAGGAAAAAGCACAAGGGCCAGGTCTGTTTCTCTTAACCCTGAATCACCTCATCAACACCCCTCAACCATCTGCAGCAAAGTCAAAGGAATTGCCCCAGGATATTCTCCAAAATAGCTGATTGAGGTTTACTTCTCTGTTTTTTCCAATAGTGGGCTGTTTACATGTAAGCACATGTGCAGGAGTGGTCAGCAAATGGAGCACAGGACCCCTTGGGTGGGAAGGAACATCAGAGGGACACCTCACACAGCCTCCTCCAAGGTGAGCTGGTGAAAAGACTGGTGAGAGCAAACAAGCACTGATTCTGCCTCTGAACTTGATAATCAGGAGCCAACCTGCCATAAAGCTTCTTAATCTTCCAAAGAGTTGGAAAACAAAATCATATCTTTCTAAAGGACAACCAGTTGTTTGACACAGATATACACTTCGGGTAATGTTTTGAGCAAATGTTTAATTACAAAAGGATGGTGCCTGAATTGCCATAATTAATCTGAACTTGTGCTAGAGTTCACAGCAGCCAAGACTTTTTACACTGGTGAATCACTCTCATTGAAATACTCTGTGCTTAAATAGCAGGAAAAGCTGCTATTAGAAATCTCTGTAATAGCTTTTATGAAAGCTATGGCTAATTTAGAGCCCAATTAAACCCAGAAATCCAATTATTTCTGAATAACATAATTGCAAAAAAGTAACTAGCGTGGTAAGTATGCACTAGCTATTACGGAAGATGCTTTAATAAAAGAAAATCAGCTCTGAGCCACTGAAAAGATATGTTCTTATCATAAGGATGGTCTGCAAATTTCAAAATTTTCACTGCTTTGCACTGAGGGTATGTAAACCTTGGTGCTCTGTAACTGTTATTACATGCATTATGGGTCCAGTTGGAGAGCAGATAAGAGATGCTAGAGCAGAGCCATTTATACAGGTGCTTGAACAATCTCTGTTGAATGAGACATTATTAATTAGCTGTGGGTGTGACTGTGAGTTTGGCCCCCTACACACATAGCGAGGTTAGAGAAAATAAAGCAGACCAAGCTCTTGCCACAGACTGACAGTTTTGCTCCTGATGAGAAAGAGAATCACTTTTAGGCTGCCCTTGGCTTTGCTGCTGTCCCGGTGGGCAGTGGTGGAAACCCACCACAAACCCCCCACTGAGCTGCTGCCCCTGCAGCCCTTGGTGACCTCATGGGGCCACTGACCTTGTAACACATTTGCCTCAGCTCTGCAGTGCCTTGGCAAGGGTAGTACTGTAACATCCTGCTGCTCCTCAAAAGCCCTCATAGGCAGGCAGAACGGAGAACTTCTGCTTTCCCAACGCTGTAGGGAACATTACCTACAGTTTTGTGCATTCGGGACTTTGCATGGATTATAGGCATGGATGAGTGAGGAGGAATTATGCTGACATTATCAAATACTTCATGAACTCAGGGACAGACTTTTGCTTTGACATTTCCATGGAAGTAAGTGAAGCAGAGGTTCACTTCAGCCAACCTAGCTGTTTGCAGTAACTGTACATTTTTTTACCCCCAAAGCGATAGTTCAACCTTCAATTACTATTTAGGAGAAATTTCCCTCTTGAATCATCTGGAGTTTTGCTGGAGTGAATATTTTCCTTGTTAAAATTTAGCTTACTGATTTCACTGCAATCTGTGTTGTGAAAGACAACATGAATAAAGTGCTGACCCTAAAGGAAGGCAGAAGGAGGAGAAAGAATGGCCTGCTGAAGGAGTAAGGATTTTCAAATTGCTATAAATGTTAATCATCTCATGTGCTCAGTTGTATGCAAGGAAAAAAATATTTCATGAAATGATTGAGTTCCATTACACAAATACTTGCTAAAGAAACAACTTCAAATGAGTAGAGGGTTGGTGCAACAAGGTTATCAGCTCAACACTGTACATAAAGCTTTGCACACAGTATCTCCCAATTTGATGGAGCTCAAGGTCATTCAAGATAAAATATTTAGTTTTTTAAAAGACATCTGAGTTATGAGCACTTAAAAAACTATCTGAACAGAGTTGACAGAAGGAATTTATTATTTCAATTCTGGAAACACAATAAAAGAAATGAAACAAACTCTTAACTACAAAGTGTAAATTAAGAAAAAAAAGTGCTCACTTTCCATATAAGCTCCTGTCTATTTGGCATGCTTAGACACAGTAACTTTGTTTAATATGTGTTGGAAAATAATTGCCCTGAAGGGAATCAGATATATAAAATGTAAGGCACTAGTTTTACATTTTGGTTTTAGAAGGTTAGGAGATGTTTAGTATTGACAAAAATAACTCACTGTGTACTATTTAAGAACAGAGCTCATGATCCCAATTTGAGACCATTTTGGTGCTATATGTTTTTGTTAATGATGATTTTAGCACGAGGGAATCTTTGAAAACTGCATTTGCAAATATCAAGGTTAGATGAAGGATTTCTTCAAAAATTTTCAAATTGGTGATGAGGAAAAGATTGCACAAATAGAGTGCATTAGCACTGTCGCCTTGTAAAATCAACTAAAAAATCATCTCAGAGAAATTGAATGATTCTGCTACTGCAAAGCATAATGATTTGTGTGGTTGGAGGAACTCAGCCAGAATCCAGTTTGAGTGAATTATAGGTCTTTATAACCAAGTACTTTGTTGAATTTTTTTTTAATTTGGTTTTGCCATCATGTCAAATTTACATGTTTGAGGTATAATTAGCCAGTCTGATTACAAAAAAAAAAAAGACTATAATTTAAAAATATAAATTAACATAAAATGACAAGCATTAAAAGTTAATATCAACTCAATGTTCATTCTTTTGCATTCAAATGAGTCTTATTAAGTTATTATGTCCATCTAAATATCAGTATAATTTTCAAGTAATATGCAGTGTGTTCCATAATCTGCCTCTCTCCCTAGTCCTCCATTAGCTCTATTGTTTCTCTACAGTTTGTTACTCCAATAAACCATTTTAGAATTACATTGTTTCATTTTTCACATAAAGTGCACAACAATTTTGATGTGCCCTAGACCTTTAGTGACCATGTGTTGACTCTAAATATACTGGTACAGCCCATGGCCTTTCTTTGAAATGCACATAAAGAAGCAATAACTGAATTTCAACAAGCAAATCAACCCAATTGGTTTAGAATTATGGTGCTAGGCTTTCTAATGCATATTCAGAGTGGTAGAATAGAAAGTATGAAATTTAATTGTACCATAAAACTGTCATGAGAAAATATATACTGAATATCAAGCAGTATTACATTTCTTCAGTAGTGATCATCTGTGGAAAACTTTATTTAAAGAACTGCCACATTTCTAATGCTGTATTTCTGGTCAGAGAACAGTTTTAAGAGCTTCATCACTGAAAAAAGTGACAAAATATGATACATTTGGTTCATCCTCTAGAGTTGAATGTTTCTGCACAAACTCTGGTACTACGGTCTGTTTAGTACAAAAGGCAGAATAGCGAAAAAAGTAAAGCAGCTCCTGAAGTGTTTTCTGTTTTTACAACAGTAGCACAAGTCCAGTAGCAGTCTGGAAGCTACAAAACCAGAGAAGTATTGCCTGATATCTGCAAGGGCCTTTTGGACAATTTGTATTATTTATTTGCCAGACAACATAATCATAAAATTTATACTCTACTCCATTACATGTGGAAACACACCTTATCATAATTTCTATTACACTGCCAGCAATTCATTTTATGCACACACATGAATTCAGCCATTGAAACTATTTTTTATATTTACACCTCTTTAAGAAAGTAAAATGAATGATACATACAAAAGAGAATTATTGTATACAACATGGCATGTGTACACATATGTATCCACCAAGACATCTCTGAAAAATGAGTTTTCATATTTTAGTAAAGTGTTTTTACATCTGTCAATGGACATGCTGCATGAAACTGACTCAAATGTCTTGGAGTCCAAGTAAACAATCCTGAGCTAACTTGGATGGTCTTTAAACTGAGCCTTGCCTGAACCTAGTGATTTCACCAAGCTGAAGATAGAGATGAGCCCATTAGGGAATCAGTAAGTTAAATTTACTGATCATGCTTCCAGTTACATACATTTAATTGCATAACTAGTTAGTGCAATCTACTATTATGACAACTAATGATTCAAAACCATTAAAGAAAAATAATATTAATGATATTGTGCCTTGTCACTGTACCAGAACTAAGTTTAAAGAAATGAAGATACTGTTCTCCTCATTATTTCTCTTGGCACTTTTTTATCAAGCAACAAACTGTTGTGGAGTTGGTATTTATAGGCTACTTGTTCTTTTTTATTTCTCTTTTCTTAAGAGACAGATATCATTCCTGTACAATTTTTGTGTATAACAGTATTGAGAAGATGTTCTGCCAGTGCCTTAATCTCAAAAGCACAGGATTCAGTTTGAAAATCCGCCTGAAGAACCTTTCATTATGTGATACCTTCCTCCTCTTCCCCATATGCAGAGATGGCAGTGGAGAAGTTGTGTTTGTTGTGTCCAACTCTGCTTCCAGAGCCGATTGAAAACAGGAAGTGCAGGGGTGCATAAAAGCATTCTCCGTGCTGTTCACAAAGAAGTAAAACCTGAATTGAAGTCTTCGGTCCAGCTGGGGCTGACACAGTGAAATCTTCATCAGGCAGAAACAAAAATCCCTCATGAAAAAAATTGTTACATAAATTTGCAGGAAGACACTTATGAGGAACTCTGGCATCTGTCTCCAGCTGAGAAGACTTCTTATCACCTGCCAGTGACCTTGTTGATGACCCCTGTGAGCTGTGGGAGGTATAGTGAATATCCTGATAAGCAAAACTTGCTGACCAATAAGGAAAGAACAATTTAGTCAGTGATGATCTTGACCTCACAGACAGAGATCAGTATGTTCATAACAAGTGACTTAACTAGTTTGCATAACTTTCTCCTTGCAGTGATTTGTATTACTTGAATTGGAGGCTGGCCACCTAATGAAGTGCCTTGGGTCTTTAGACCCCTGTGGGATGTATTCAGTGGTGAAACTTCTCATATGGTCTTTGCTTTTCAGTATGCCAGAACAGAGCACAGTCTCCCTGTCAAATCGATGAAAAATAATACCTCATACTAGGACACATGAGTGCTTCTACCCTCAGGCCACTGCATAAAATCCAGCACAGTGTCCAGTCCTATTTTGCTACAAAGACTGTTACCAAATGACAGGCATCTGGTGGCCTGGTTTCACTGAGCAGGTTGTATTTGCCCTTTTCTAGGGAAAAGGTGCTTACATGGCTGCTGACATCCCCTTCTCACAGCAGAAATATGGAGTACCTGAGGGGCTCCAGAGATTAAATTGCCATTTCAACCCTGAAGCAAGTCCTTCCACAGCATGTTTTGTTTGAGGCACAGACCTGTGTGCCCCAGTCTTGGTTATCTTATGCCTTTTCTGAAGGACAATAGAACTCTCAAAAGGGCATTTTGTGAGAACACAAGAGATTTTGAAAGAAAATCCTTCAATTTTTCCAACACATACTAAGGAAATGATACCATATTATGTCTATGCAATTCACCATTTGTATTTCTGATATCTTTTTGCTGATATGCAGTCTTGGGGGTTTTGAGAAGACCTTTGGTCTCCTCCAAGGAGGTGAGAATCTGAGAGAACAAGAGGCACTGTGAGAGAGACAAGGAGAGCTGGGAGCTGGGGCAAGACCAAAGTGAAATAATCAAGTTGCAGTAAATTGTGTTCTGATCATATGTCCTGTTTCCTATTGTGAGGATGGTTTTGGGTTTTTTTCCTTAAACGTATAGACCATTAGCAAAAGTTTCTCTCATCTGACACTTGGAGGCTTAACAAAGGAGACTGGGGAAGGGGATATATAGAAAAAAGTTTGCAATTACATAGTGTGATGTAGGAACATACAGAGCACGCGTGCTAAGAGAGGTGTTGGAGAACTTGCTTAGTACTTCCCCAAAAAAATCCATTCTTGCACACTACTTTCAGACATTCCTCCACTCCCCACGTCTGTGAGAGAGGACACACACAAATGATGAGTTTTCTTCCCATAGCTGGACTAGGATGCCTTTTTTTTGAGCAAGTCTTCCCCATGAGTTTCAGCAGACTCAGGACAATGTGGTGTGCTAGTGAGCCAACAGACTTGTTAGCTGGGAAAAGACTCCCCTTAAGAGCTTCCGTAAGAGCAAACCACAGACCATTACCAGCACCACAGAGTTACAGAAACTGCCTCAGTTGTTGAAAATGTGGTAGTGTGCTTGATTACATTTACATTCATAGCTAATTGCTGGCACTGCTGAACATATGAAAAGATAATTATGACAATGGTGCTGGTTATTTTTAAATGGCTATATGAATATACATTTTTTAAATGACAACATTAAGTGCATGTCTTTATCAAATGAAAAATGTATGTCTGCTATTCATTCATTAGTGAAAAATTTGCATCCACAATAAAATATTTAGCTTTGACTGAAAGAAGGTTCATTATGCTTCTGAAGCAAAAGTGCAGAATGAAGTGGAAATACTCTCTGAGTTTTTGCTGGCAGTGTGCTGAAACGGTGAGTAACACAGCTGGGAGTGCTGAGGACCCTGAAGATTCTTAGTGCCTGCAACCCAGATGTTGTTCATGCCTCTGCTACTCCCATTAGCAGAAGGCAAATGCGTTTGTGTAAGGAAAGGGCAAACAGACCACTCTGTGTGTATTGAATTTTTAAAAATATATAATTGAAAATATACACTGAGACAGGTTTCAATGCGTACTAGCAGGGCAATGAAAGTTATGTTCTGAGACTCTCTTAAGCTCCTTACTTCTTAATCTGCTTCAAAAAGATTTCTGGCTGTCCTTTCGGTGCAAGGCAAGAGTTAGAAGGTTGAGCGATAAGAGTTCTGATCTCTCTGTCACAGATACAGACACTGACCCAGAGGTAAAAGGTGTGTGAGTGCTTAGCTTAGGAAAAGACCACCATTGTCCAGCAAGAAGAAATGAAGAAATCTGTGAATACACGTTTCAAAGAGTGTAACTGAATTTTTTGTGACTCTCAGGCAGGTAAATCAGCAAAATAGAAGAGATAGTAAGTGTGTAAGGTGGGGGAACATCCTGCTGGAAGATATGATGGAAAGGATCTCCAGCAGTGTGATCTCTATTTGCATTGCTAATTTCCTACTCTGGAGCCTCTGAGCAGCAGTAACTGTAAAAATGTTCTTCAAAAATCTCTTTCTTCATGTACACTGAACTGACATGGGGCAGGGAAAGTGAAAAACAGTTGCCCTTACACACTTACTGCCAGCATGCAATGCACTAACACTATTGTCCAAGAACACGTGCCCTTCAAACCTTCAGTAATTTGCTGGTTTTGAGTAATTCTATGAAAAATTGTATGCTGGGGGAATTTTTGGCAAACTCCAATATTTTTCTTTGTGATTTCTTTCTCCAGACAGTCCTATGATGTACTTGGTGAGGCAGCAAGACCCCAACATTGAAAATGTGGGTTTAATTAGTAATGGTGAACTTCTCCTACAAGCTGTCACTAAGCTCTCTCTGTGTGCTTTACTGGTAGTAGGACTGCTTTTATCACCAAAAGGATATGTGCAAAGCCCATTGAAGTCAGGGCACATTAACAGGCACAGTGAAGGCAAAAATGACATCCCTTGAAACGGGAGCTAGTAAGACACTTCTGAAGCTGTCATTCTGTGTTATTTGCTGAAAGCTGGAACTACTTCAGACTAGGTGACAGTCCAGAGGGAACACATCCTTTTCAAAAAGTTCTTCAAAATTCATTCCTATATAATGTAATAATAACAACAATAAAAACCTTCCAGTGTATTCTGGCTTACAAGTTGCTTGAAGTTTTGCTAGTGACATTCAGTGCAATTGGATCAGCCTCACAGTGAAGGAAACCTTACAATAGCAGCTAAGGGAAATAAGAAGAATGAACTCTTCTGGTCCCTAAAGACTTTAAATCCTCCAAACATTTGCTTTATCCTTGTTCTCTTTTGGAGGTGAGTGGAATTCATCCCTGTTCCTGGACTTGCAATAGAGCTCCTCTGCCTGGGTGATTACACAAGGGATTTGGAGATCAATCAGGATCCAAACCAAGCCTCAGCATCTCAGTTCCTTTCTGCAGTAAGTGATCCTTTTATATGAAAAGACAGAAAGTTATACTGTTGAAATCAGTGACAAAACTCCTGCTGCCTTCATAGAGGCTGATTTTCATTCTAAAAAGAGTTGGTATGTTTAGTGCTGCTAAACAAAAAGTTTCAGTAGGAATCTCCTAGCAAACTACATGTTGATTGATCCTGGATACCATCTTGAACAAAGACTTATTTCACGATTCAGATCACAAAGAAAATCAGGTGAGCTTAAAGATCCTGGGAACTGTAAAAGTAAATAAATACATGCCTTAAAAGCAGTCATCTTCTGGCACTTGAGCTATTCAGACTCTCATAGTTACCTGCTCAGAATGCCCCCCTCACTCAAGAGCACTATAAACTTGCTTATCCTACAGAAATAAGGAATTTACTTTCAAACAACAGCATGAAGAACTAACACTTTTAAACTAGTAATAAAATCGTGATGGCTGGCAGGTCAGAAACCTACAGCTAAATCACATAACATGTGCTTTCAGTTGTGTTCCTAAGCACAGGAAGGGGAGTAGGAGCATTGCATCTCTGCTCCCAGTGCTGATGCTTGGCTCTGGGTAGGAGAACTATGGGGTAGGATGGTGGAAACCAGGTCCCTCATGAGGAGCAGGTCCTGGGACAAAGTACCTGGACAAGCAGGATGTGCACATGAGATCCTGAAGGACAAGGAAGACAGTGAATAAGTGTAAGCTATGGCATGTGGATATTAGCAGGACAATGACGTCCTTGTGAGGGTTTGGGGAAGCAGGGCCTGGAAATAGATGGGGCCCAAGGCCCTGCTCTGAGTATTACAGGACAATGAACACACAGATGCCAAACTCACCAGCCAAACGTGTGCATCAGTAAACACAAGAGCTGCTGGGGGAAGAAGGAGACAATCTAGCTGTGAAAGCAAGTACAAGCCTGGGCTGATGATTGCACATTCAAATCCACCTGAAATGTGAGAGGTAGGTAGAGGTAGAGCTTGACACAAGCTGTGTTCCACTCAACACACTGCCTGTGCTGTGGGCTGACCCTGGCCAGCAGCAAAGCACCCACACAGCTGCTCACCCACCCTCCTCTCCCAGCAGGGCATGGGAGAGAACAGGAAGAGAAAAAGCAAAAAAACTCATAGATCAAGATAAAGACGTTTAATAAGTGAAAAAACCCAGGCAAAACCAAGTGATGCAAAGACAATAATCCCTTATCACCTCCCACCAGCAGACTGATGTCCAGCCAGCCTCTGGAAGCCAAAGCCCCTCCAGCTCTTTTTTCCCCTAACCTATTGTTGATCATGACATTATATGGCATGGAGTATCCCTTTGGCCAGTTTGGGTCAGCTGTCACAGCCATGTTCCCAACTTCTTGCCCATCCCCAGCCTACCCACTGCAGGGTAATGAGAGGGCAGAGCAGGAAAGAGAGAAGGCCTTGAGGCTGTGCAAACACTCCTCAGTAACAGTCTAAACGTTGGTGAGTTTGGACATTTTTTTAGCTACAAATCCAAAGCTTAGCACCATACAGGCTAAGAAGAAAGTTAACTTCCCTTGGGGCAGACCTGTTACAGTATGACATGATGTTTAATTGTATTATGCTGGGAGTGAGAATAGTCTTACTGAAGGCTTATTAATTTAGAAAATAATAGAAAAATTGATCTGTTCCTCTGTGGAATAAATAAAGGAGAGAGTACTATTGTACTCCAGAGCTCAATGCTAAAAAATCTGGCAGACACTGAGCCAAAGGATCTCAAGTGTGGCTGCTGTGTGTCTGAGGGATTTCATAGACTAAATCTGCGCGTCGCTACTCTGACACTTTCAGTTCACATTGTACTTTCTGTATGTACACGAACCATCTGTGTACCACACATGTCATTAATTCGGTAGATCCTGGGGCTGCCAGATTTCTGGCTAGTCAGATGAAACTACTATGTAGGTATTCCCATAAGTTGCCACATGTCTGGAAGTCCAGAAAGTGCAACAATCTCTTTCCTTCCTCAAGCTCTTCCCAGCTAATATTTCCAGAAAATAACCAAATACAGCAAACAATCTGATATATGGTAGCCATGCTTTAAAGAGCATTTTCTGTTTTACAGTTTACCATTTCAGAGGAAACGATTTATGAGAGAAAGTCAGTAAAACACTACATGACTGGTATAAAATTAGCAGTGATATTTAGGGAACACTTTGCAGAGTGGAAAGAGGGCTGGAATATGTATTTGATCATGCATGTATTCATAGAAATAGGACAAAAGTCTTGGGTTTTTTTCCTGTTAGAGAGACTTAGACAGACAAATACCTGTTTCCCTCTTTAATTTCTTCTGCTCCTAAGAGAAACAATCCACCAAACCCTTGAAAATTTGCTAGCAGCTTAGGCTAACAATGACACAGTCAGAGGCAGGGTTTTTTTCCAGGAGGCCCTGAGTCCATGCAGTGTGGGAGATAATAGTGAATCAAGGCAAGAAAGAATATACGTTTTGCCTGAATGGGTTGTAGTTCATTCATTAGTTTGGTCATGCTAGACATCCTGTGATTCAGGTATGATCCTTACCATCAGCTTGAACACCTTGTCTGCACTGGCTGGTTGATTGATCTCTAAACCCTTCCTCTTGGCTTCTAGGTGTTGGAGGGGATTTGTAAAAAATCATAGATCAAGGTCTTCCAATCGAAGCTTGCAGCATGAGACGCAGGCAGGAGGAAGGATAAACTGAGGTTGCACAGAAGTATCACAAATCTCTTGTTTTCTAACTTCTACAATTTTTTTTGTTAGCATTTTTGTAATGTTTTAACACCACGAAGAGAATGGCAGAGAAAGGGAGAAATTATAGACTAAGAGCATCCAAAAGTTTGGAAAAGTTATTTAGGAGAACTTTTCCAACAGAGTTTAACATAATTGGGAGCAGGTTGAGGGCCAGCACCTGACAGCATTTTTCTTTGTGGGTGAAAGTCAATAAACAGTGCTCATACAGCAAACCAGTGCTTTACTAGATGTCTGTACCTTTGTTTGTCTGCGTGTATTTTTCATACTGCTCATGAAAGTTCCATTTGAAACCACTTTTCAAAAGGATTAAATTTCATGGCTATGGATTGCTACTGTTTCATACCCAGTGAGACAGTGTTATTGATTCATAAAATTAGGGCTTTTGATTTCATAGAATGTGAATGTGTGTTATTTAATATTTACACACTCCTCTGAGGTGCATGATGCTCCGTGGACTGTAGAGATTACAAGGTCCCTGCCCTAGGATGCTTAAAAAACAGATAACACAATGAATTACTTTGGCTAAGATAGGTCACAGTGGGGTGAAAGAGGAAGGAAACAACAGAAAGCAAAAGAAAGGGAATTTGTTTCATGAAAGACTCATTATTTACAAAGCATGGCCATCAGGTAATTTGATTCCCTTTGGCTTTTATTTTGGATTTGTTTTTCACTTTGTTTTATTAGGTTTAATGATCAGGCATGGGTGAGATAGTGCATAACACTAGAGCTGAGACTGATGATGAAAGGCCAAGAGAAAGCTGTGGCTCTTGAGGAGGGATTTCAGAAAGAAAAGCATTTGGTTTTTCACTCATTAGAAGCAGGCAGGCTCAGGCACGGAAGAGTTTCACACTTGCATGAAACTTTAAATTAACCACATGTGTAAGTCTTTGTGGGAATTGGGGACTATTTGGGTAGATTAGAATACAATTAACTGTGAAGTCTGGCTAGCACTAACTGACAATGTTTAAAGAGTGGAAAAGCTGATAAAATCCTCGTTAAAAAGGTAGAGGTGAAGACATCTGGGGAGGGAAAGGGACCCTTTGCCATTACAGGATGAGTGCCTGCAACAGAAGTACAGATGAACTTGGTGCTCTCTATTGTTGCTATAGCCTTACTCAGCTACACCAACTTTTCTTCCAAGATCCATTTCAATTATCTCATGTCAACTAAGCCCACTGCTGACCTATAGAAACCTTCATCATCCTCAGACTTCACAAACAGGAAGATACTGTGCTGCCCCAGAGCTGGCAGGGGAGGGATGGCTTATAAGCGCCTTCTCCAAAATCCAGCACCGCTTCGTTACAATGTCTTGTGAAAGGTACTAAATGCTTTTAACTACTACTTTAGGACATGATCACAGTTACTCAAGTGTTAAAACTTTGTGGGTGTATTTCCTGAGCATTCAGTCATCTAATGAACTATAGATAAAAAGTCCTGCCAGAACTTTCTAAGAGATAGCAGTTAGTTTATTCGGTTCATACATAAAATTTAGTGATACATTAAAAAAGAGTCTCTTTCCAAAGTACACATATTCCACTGGTCAAAAATGTAAAAACCCTTCATATTTTTGAATTGTCTCAAATTTTATTAATTCTTAAATGAAAGGCTGACTTTCCTAAGGTTATCCATCAGATAATATGATTTATAAATACAGTTTATGTGCCTGGTATCTGCAGAAAGCTGGACTTCATGCTGTTAAGTCTTACATAATTTGCAAAACAGTAGTGAAAAGTGTTTAAACATTTTATCTTTTGGAAGGATAACATGGAAGAGTTGAACCCTGTATTTGAATCTGTTTGACCTTCAGTGGTTAATTGTCCTTCAAAATGCAGTGTCTGAAGCCCTTTGTGTCTAAACGGGATCTCTGACTGAAGGAGTTTTGGGTTTCCATAGCCAGCTTTTGATGTGTGTTTGCGTGGGCTATGGAGTGGCTGCTGTGAGAACCTGCCAGAAGCTTCCCCCATGTTGGAGGGAGCCAACAGCAGTTGGCTCCAAATGGATCCCCTGATGACCAAGACTGAGCCTATCAGCTGTGGTGGTAGGGCCACTGGGATAACAGATTTGGGAAGGGGGGAAAATTTCTGCATAAGAGTAATTGCACCCAAAGAGAGTACTGAGAATATTTCAGAGAAACAACTGTGCAGACACCAAGGTCAGTGGAGAAGGAGGGGGAGGAGGTGCTCCAGATGTCAGAGCAGAGATTCCCCTGCAGCCCGTGGTGAAGACCATGGTGAGTCAGGCTGTCCTGCAGCCTATGGAGGCCCATGGGAGAGTAGTGATCCACCTGTATCCCCTGGGGGGCCCCACACTGGAGCAGGTGGATGCCCAGCGGAGGATGTGACCCCATGGGAAGCCCACACAGGAGCAGGGTCCTGGCAGGACCTGTGGCTGTGTGGAGAGAGAAGCCCATGCTGAAGCAAGTTTTCTGGCAGGATTTGTGACAGCTGGAGCAGTCTGTTCCTGAGGGACTGCACTTCATAGAAGGGACCCACAATGGAGCAATTAATGAAGAATTGCAGCCAGTAGGAAGGATTCATTTTGGAGAAGTTTGTGGAAGACTATCCTGTGGAAGGGACCCCACGCTGAAGCAGGGAGTGTGAGGAGTCCTCCGTCTGGGGAAGAAGGAGCAGCAGAGACAAGGTGTGATGGACTGACCTCAGCCCTCATTCCCTGTCCCCTTATGCCACTGAGGAGAGAAGGGAGAGAATTTGGGAGTGAAGATGACCCCAAGTAGAAGGGATTGGTGTGGGGGAAATGTTTTAAGAATTGGTTTTGTTTCTCATTATTCTACTCTGATTTGAAGGGCAACAAATTAAATTAATTTCCCAAAGTCAAGTCTGTTTTGCCTGCCATGGTAATTGCTGAGTGATTCCTCCATTTCCTTATCCTGACCCATGAACCTTTCTATTTTCTTTCCCCTGCCCATCTGAGGAGGGGAGTGATAGAGCACTTTTAGCAGGCACTTTGCACCCAGCCAGTGTCAGCCCATCACAAGGAGGAAGAGAAATGTTGCAACGCCTCCAATGTGGTAGTGCTTGAGTTGAGAAACTTGTCAGTTCAATACTGATAAAGGCTTAGATGCTTGGATATCGTGGGGGGTCCGATACTGGTCAGCGCTGGTATGCCGTGACCTTCCTGGAGAGAGCGTCCTGCAAAGAACAGCTCTTCCAAGGGCGCTGGCAGGCCTCCCTGAGCAACAGGTGATTTCGGCAAGTGTAGCGATTCCTCAGCTACAAGTGATTCCAGCTCTAGTGATTCAGCTCTTTGCAAAATCACCCAAGGCGAACTTGGGGACAGGGAGACAGGAGCCTTGTATGGCAGATCCACAGAGGTAGCCTTTATTGTCCAGCCACCCTGCAAAGGAAAGGTCAATCACAAAGCTCCCTGTTTAGTGGCAGAGGTGGGTCCTTTTTATGGGAAAGGTAGGGGGTGGGGTAGAAACCAATAGCCAATGGGGTACCAGGTATTACCCTAAAGAAACGGGGCATGCTGCGGGTGGTTCACTTTGTCACCCTAACCGAGGAAAGTTGCTTATCTCTGAGGAGATTCTTTTGGCCCTCAGGCCTCTCTCCTCCAAGGGAGCACAAAGGGCTCCTGTGCCAAGGGCTCTCAGCCCTCCACAACTCCCCCTTCTTTGTTTACTAAAATGAAAATTGTTGAGGGGGTAGAGGATTTGGGATATTCTGGTTGGAGGTAAGTGAGGGCTGGGGAGGAGGGGGAGGGGTTGGAACAGGAAGGTAGGTATATAGGTACTTGGAGTTGAAAAAGAATAGCCTATGTGGCATTTACTTTGAGCACTGTATGTTAATGGCAATTTAGGTATTATTTCCAAGGTAACAAAAATAAAGTAGCCCATATAAATGTCTGACCAATACAACTCCTCTGCTTTTTATAGATAAATAATTAACCCTGATCTCTGTTTTGCCTTTCTTCTTAAATACGTATTCAGCAGCATATATGACTGTACAGATGGTCACATACGCAAGTGTGTGTACAGATATGATCAAAGACCACAATCTTCCATTCTTATATCCTGAGTCAAGGTCAGAACTATCATGCATTGACAGAGAGGACTATATGACCCCGCACAGAATATAGATCATATTGAAAAAAATAGTTACGACACATTTTAATAAAGCACAGAATTTGCATCATCTGATATACAGGGTCAAAATTACTTCTGTTGTCTCCTCCAACCTCAATGGAAAACTGACCAATCCATACAGGCATTTGAAAATTAGTCACTCCAGTTTCACTGGGGTGTTAGAAAAATAATTTGAAAATTATTTCCAGCAGAGTTTCCATTGTTTCTGAAGGTTTTTCATACGGAGTTAAAAATTTGGCTTTGTCAAACTCCCCATTGGACAACAAAATCTTTTGTAAAAGTGGAGCCCTGAGTGTCATGTATTAATGGTACTTCACCCTGACCTTATTGCATGCTGTCAGATGAAGGGCCAATTTCAAGAACTTCTTTGCCCTGTCAAGTACTTACCCATCTAAGAAATGTAAGTGAAACTAGGGTGCTTCCTGCTTCAATACAGGCTGAGCCATAGAGACAAGAGCTCCATGATCTACTCCTGAAGACTAGTTAAGAAACAGAGAGGAAACAAAGTTTTTTTTCTGTGTTATCTGAATTTTATGATGGTTGAAATTCACTTAAGAAGAGTCACCTCTGATTTTTATGTACAAGATATAAAGAAATGTAACAGTATGATTATATTTGTATAACATAATATAAACACATTCATGAATGCAATATTCATAGATTTAAGCTGCTGTTGAAGTAAATGTTCTTATTTTAGTATATTTCTGTTGCTGTGTGCTTTCTATTTCCTTATTCCCACTTGAGCCTGCCAATCTCCATCCTCTATGTTTTCCAAATTAAAGTAACTTCTTCTTTTTGCCAGAATCTTTATTAATTACTTGTCATCAGTCTACTTGGTCTTATATTGCTTTAAAAAAGCTCATGCAAAAGATTAATCTGATATGACTTTGAATGATACTAATAGCCACAAAAAGCCTGAATATATTGTGTATGCTATAGAATATAAATCCCTATGTGTAAATATTTCACCACTGGATTCAGCTATAGTAACATATATACAACCTGGGTGCGTTCTAATTTTAAACGCAGCTTTTTCATTGCTGTCAACAAAGGGCAAGACATTTACAGTTGGAGTAAAATTCTTGTCCCTCAACTTTTCATTCATTTAAAATATACTGAAATAATTTTTTTAAAAATATGCCTTTTCACAATAAACATTAAAGAAATCCCCAACCTCTGACAGTCTTAAATAGGACTTTTTTTCTTTTTGCTGACATAAACATCAGTTCTTAATGTGGATTCAAGCATTTGACTAATTTAGAATTTATTTTTAAACTGCTGTGATGTTTATATTTGAAAACAGCTGCTGAGCATGGCCCTGTAGCTACCTTTAGCAATGTTTTATTATGTTGACTAAGCTTATAATGGTGATTCTCTGCTCTACCACTGACATCTTAATGGCTGCCTCACCAATACTGATGTTGTAGGAAGTATGTGGGACTGACTTTTACATCTATAATGATATGGTAATGTGAATCATTACACTGTCAGTGGTGGTTTATTGGCATTATGGTTTAAGATTATGAGGGTATTACAATGTCAGTGCAAACAAATACTGCTGCTTTTAAAGTAAGCAGATGAAAGACAGAAAAGTGCTAAAATAGTTGTAATATTAAATTCACAATAGCAAGATAGCATTTGCTTAAGGCATCCCCTGCCCTAAATTCATATGTTATCTGCATAATTCAGCAATGCGTACTGTGCAGTCATCTCCTGGAGATTCCACAGCATCAGGCAGAAATAAAAAATGACCTAGGGTAAATATGTTTGCCCATTTTGAGCATTATAGAATTCACCCTAATTTTAGACCCTATCAACTGGAAGATCAGAGCCTGCGGTCAGAAACTGTCTGACACTGGGGAGAATATCTCTGAATTTCCAAAGCCAACAGCGTATAAAACAAAATTGTCTTTTTTTTTTGTTGTTGTTCTTGACTTTTCAGTTCCAAAAGGAGGATGGATAGAAGCAGAAATAGGAAACAGCAGAAATCAGACAACATTGTCTGACAAGAACTTTTGTAGATCTAAACATCAGATCTGTGAACATGAACTCTGGTAAGACTGCAAAATGATCTGAAATTCCCGTATAGAGTTTTCCAGGGGAGGGTTTTGAAATGCATTTGAGAAAAATCTGTTCCCATGGAATCCCTATTTGCATGCTCCATCAGGCTTTCTTATCTAAACTCGTCCCACAAAATAAAATGAAAAAGAACAATTTTCAATGGACTTGATAGTAAGTACTTTGATAACAGTTGGCAGGAAATCTGTAGTAGGCATAGTAAAAAACTGCTAAGAAAGAACTAAATAAAATCCGTTTTACATAGATTTTTTGTTCTGAGGGACATGGTAATTTCTATCTGATAAGAATAAGCAGGTTCATCTACATAAGCAATACTGTGGTGCAACAGGAACAGATCTATAAAGCAAATCAGTTGGTGCTGTGGATCCAGCAGCCCAGCCCTATTCTTCACATTTTGGAGATTTGCTGCAAATTAGTTTGTACCACGCTCTTCTGGTCTCAAGGACTCAGCATCAGTTATGATGGGAGAGGATCTGTGTACATCTAGATTGCATCCTCAGGTTCAGTTTTATCTGAAATGAATCCAGTTCATGCTTGTATAGCTCTGCACACAGTCAAACACTTCTACATTGGTGCAACCAGGAGGTTCGCTTCGTAGCTGTGTTACTGATCCGTGCTAAACACTAACAGAGATCACAGAATCACAAAATGTTCTGAGCTGGAAGGGACCCACAAGAATCATCAAGTCCAACCCTTCAGTGAATGTGATCAAACCCACAACCAGCGTGTTGTTGTCATCACACTCTGACAAACTGAGCTAATATTAGAGGATATGCATGCTCCTGATCCAGTCCTACCAACGTTAATTTTTTTGTGGCTCTGATGATTCTCTTTCTCAGTGTCCTCGTATCTCCAGTGGAAGGTGTTGTGGAAAATGAGAGCTGATGAAACCGTCTCAGCCCTGAATAGGAGGACAGGACTGCTTCTGCACAATGCTCCATGTGCAACAGGAAGCAGCAACTGTAAATATGTACGGTGATGTACAGACCAAGGGGTAGAGGATACAGATGAACATTTGGTGTTGAGCCTAATCCTCTGTTAACATCGACCTTACAAAGCTCAGAATTATTCTGCTGTAGAACTGATCATTGCATCTTAAAAATAACTGAGGTGTTTATTATTTCCCCTTCTTTCATTCAGAGGTGTTCTCAATGGATGATGTGGGTTTAAACCAGTCCCCACCTTTTGCCCAGGCCTCTGGCAGCAGGCAGTCCTGTTATTGAGGTGGCCAACACCCCAAGACCCACTCTCATTCAAAAGTTCTTTAATAATGGCCAATTCAGTCTATTATAGAATGAATTATTTATTTAATAGACACAAAACTAACAGACATAAGACTTAAAAAAGACTATTACTACATGGGGATAAAACAAAAGGGAATATTAGTATTTTACATGCAGGGTTAAAGGTATCATTAAATTTACAGCTAGCCAAGAAATAGTATAACTTGGTATCCAATGTTTCTTACCACCAAACTGTTGAAGGGGCACACATCGAAATCCTTTCCCTCAGTTTCTGGAAAAGTAACCATGAAGTTGCATCCAAGCTTTGTGAAGAAATCTTCTCACATGTTCCCAGGGAGTGTGCAAGAGACTTCTGCCTCTGTGTTAAACTGTAGTACTTTTATAGTGTAAAAATAGGCCTTTTGGTCACCTATGTTTATCTCTTCCCACATCTGTTAAGCTGGCAGACCTTTTGGCACCAGGAGATGATACCCACTGGGCCTTGCCCACCTGGGTTATCTCTCCTATGTGCTCTGGCCACCTGCGGTGGAGAGAGGGGCGATAGGCCCTGCAACAAGAGGTGATACCAGAAATCCACTCCCCTCACAGTCAGAAGCCTTTTAATTTCTGCATGAAGTTTGTTCAGGTAAGTATATACCCGTTTAGTCCTAGGTCAGCCTTGTGTCTGTGGAAAAAAGTCTGGCACTGGTAAATCCATGGGGATGAATTTTCCTTACTGGAGCTTGACCCTGCTGGAAATATTGGTACATCCTCAGATTCCTCTGGGGCCTTTTTATTGCCATAATATACTGGCACTTCACAGTTACCAGGTACTCACCTAGTATATCCAAGTCTTTTTCTTTTCTCTTATTTCTAATAGGGGCGATCCCAGCTATTAACAGAACCTTTAATAGAATATCTTTACAGGCATGACCTTTCATGTCTTTTATTAAATTCCCTCTGTTACTTAAGTCTTCAAGGTTACACAGTCCCTACATATGACACTTCACTCTGGACCTTTTCTGCAAAGAATGCCTCAGCAAATTTTAGCAGTGTAACTTTTTTTTACCCCATGCCTTATTCATGCATAAAATTCCCTTCAGCCCAGGGTTTAATTTTTCCATTACAAACAGGATCATCTCTCCTTCAGCTGGTTAGCTATGCAATATAGAAATCTCATATTAATGGCTGTCTTTTACTCTTTAATAAATAATTTCTCATTTGACACTGAAGCTTATAATTTCTGAATACTCTCTGAATAGCTCTGTTTAATCTGTCTTGAAAATACATACAATATCTAAGAGTTTAACACGTAAACTGCTAAGCAGGTGATATGAACAAGTTGAGCTACTTTCAGTCGAATAAAAACATGAGTCCTGTGCATAAACCACGAGTTCTAGCCATGTATCTGTTGGGAAATACACAGTCTTTGGCTTAATCAAGGCAACAGTGGACATTTTACCACTCAAATGTTTTGGGTGCCCAGAAAGTTTGAAGAATCTGGAGGCCTCCAAAACCAGAAGCACTTTGTGGGCAGTTTGGTCTGAGGACGAAGAAGATGATGGAGAAGTTTTTGCATCATTCACCCGTATTGTCAGGGTCATTTCAGGTTCTGCTTATCTTCTAAACTAAATATCCAACTTCCAGTTTTTGGTTTATGACATCAAAGGTATTGCCGCATGACTTATTACAGTGAAAGTAACAACAGCAACAACAACAAAACCCCCAAAGAATTCATAACATTAATTTTATGTTAAGCTCACTGTTCTTATATTAAATGTGGAACTGTTCTTTCAAGATCCAGAGTAATCATATGGCAAATAACTGCAGAATTTCAAGACTTCTCTTCAGTCTGAAGAACAGAACAGTTCAGCAGCTGCTTGTTGATCACTGTTAATGCACTCAGCAGTTGGTTATTTGCAGGTAACTGTCTTCAGAAATAGTTTGCCACCATCAGAAAGGTGTTGTTAGTACAGAATCAACAGTAGTGTTCAGTGTAGGCTTTGCCCAAAGGCGAGTTAACTGTGTATTGACTGACTTGGTGGCTTGAGTGATACCTGAGGATGGTGGCTGCAGGATTGCTCTGCAGATTCTCTGGTTTGGTCATTGCAGTCATATTTAAAAAGTAGTTAAATGGAAATGGTGGAAATCTGTGAGATGGCGCTGAATAGTTAATTTTCATTCTTAAATCCTGGATGGACTAGGATTGGAAATTAATCCTTGACACTGGAGATATGGAAAAGGTCTGTGAAAAGGCATCTTTTGCATGTCGTGGTTTTCCTTTTGTCTCCTGTAGTGGTTCTCAGCTCTTTAGAGGTGCAGAGTGACTAGAGACTATGTAGACATTTGTCATATACAACATATAGAGCCCCTTCTACAGTACGTAGAGTTTTGTTTTTCTTAGTCACCTTTTGCAAACTCTTCAGAAGCTGGGCACAAACTCCTAGGGGTCTCCCACTCACTGGCTGAGCTAACTGTGTTTGGTAATGGAGGTATTTTAAGTTAAGGGATCCTGCTTTTCATTTTGGAAGGTAATCCCATCATAGATAATAATGAGGATTGTGGTAGGAAAGAGAGACTGTTTGTATTATTGCTCTGGAGGCAGGAAAAAACTGAATCTGTGAGGCCAGTGAAACTGGACTGGTACCTGCTCTCTGAGGATGGCAGAAATGCTGTTACAGTTACCATGCATCCAAGGAAGGAAAGTTCAGGACAAGAGCAAATTATGGAAATTAAAATTGTAGTTATTGGGAGGAATTAGACTAAAGGAGGACTGTGGAGAGGAGCAAACAGAGAAAGTGCATCCTTTTTCAGAAATGTGGGAATCCGAGGGTCTTCTAGTCAAGAGGTAGAAAACATACCTGTAACAAAGCTTTGTAATATTAGTTTAGCAATTACATAATTTTTAACAACTCATTTGTGAAAACATTTATACAGCTAACCTCCAGGCGAGATCTATGGAAACAACAGAGGCAGATGCCAGCAAAATGGAAAAGAGAAGTTCAGAGGCTAGAGTAGGAAACCTACTGAGTGGTATAATATGCCTGGCATGTAGATACATATGTATAGCTCACCAGGTCTTTCTCTTTGCCTCTGTCTCAGCGAGGGGTAGCTAGTTATCTCACCCACTGACCTGTGTCTGTCAGCAGGCTGCTCGGCACAGGCAGCCAGAAAACTAAATCTTCTCTGCAATGGGAGAGGTGGGAACGCTATGAGGGACTGCATGACACAGTCAAATAAAATGCACAAGCAGAGTAAGACCCTGTCTGCAATGCCTAGAAAAATCTTCACCGTTTTCTTCAGTCATTGTATCCAGCTGAGAGCAAGCAGCCTGAGCTCTGTCAGCTCAGCCGGGGGCAGTGATCAGCAGAAACTGCCGCATGAAGTGCAAGGGACATGGAGGCAGGCACCAGCGGGCTGGTGCCATGTGTGTCTGGGGTGCCGGAACACTGACCTCCTACTCATTTCTCAGAGAAACAAACTCTGAGCTTGGGAGCTTACAGTGTCCTTTCAAAACCCCAAGTTGTCCCTAGCATGCAAACACGGGTTTGCAGCATCACTTGCGTCTGGAAGCATTGCTCTGCAAACCTGTTGACACGATATTGCGGCTAGCTGTAGGAGAAAAATTAATTTTCCCTGAAAGACCCAGCTAGCATATCTGTTTTTACAGACTGAGTTGAAGAAGGAGACGTTAGTAATTTTCAGACCTCTACCGACTCTGAGCAGGTCAGACTGACAAAGGTGAAGCTACTTCCTGGGGATCCACAACCCTCACCAAGAAGATCTACCCTGAGGAACCATCAGGTAATTTCACATACCAGGAGGCCACAGTAAAGCCATTGCACACAAACAATTCTCAATAACTAACAAATTGGATTGTATTCCATCTACTGAATTTAAGTTCAAATGCTTTGGCACTCCTCAAGATGACCCTTGATCTTATTGCTCTGGTGGACATTATATGCATAACCATATGCTCATATGGATAAGCATGCACAAATAGATCAAGTGCTAAAAGTACAGGGTCAGCATCCTACTTCATCCAGAAGATGAGGCATCCCTCCATCACAGACAGTGTTAACCTCATCTGCCAGACCCTAACTCAACCCAAGGAGAGATTCAGAGGTCAGGCTGTGAGGTACATGATTTGCTTAGGCATATTGATTAAAGAGGGAGTCGAGGATTTTCAATGTAAATCTTTCAAAGCCTTCCAGAGGGTAGGGTGCCTAATTCTATACAATTCTAATAAGGAGTGACTTTCCAAATCCCTCAAGATTACAGGGTTCCTAAACTTCAAAGGAAAGTCCGTTTATAGTTTACTCCTGAAAGCTTTTGAGAGGGAATTTTGACGTGGAGTTTTCATTAGGTTAAGAGCATTCAGAAAAATTTGCCAATTTCATTGTAATACCAAACATTTCGTCTTGCTTATGTTTTGCACACTGTTCTACTCATTTTCTCCAATCTACTCCACAGGATTATTAGTGGCTTCCATTTGGGACTTTGGATATTTTTGTCAGTGATGTTCCCTTGTATTTACTTTTGGTGTGTTCGTATACCTCTGGTCTTTTAGTCTTTGGTTTGATTACAGAGCTTTAGTTTGACACAGAGTGCTGAGAAATAATTTGTTGTCCCTGGTGAGCAGGGCTTTGTGAGACAGATGTTCCAGGAACAGCAGACCTAGAAGCTTTCTATAGTCCTGTACATTGTTTTATGGACTAAACAGTTATTCCGTATTGTCCTTGATTGCTGGGAACTTAACTCGGTTATCTGTGTGACCTTTTGTAGACCTATGCTCCAGTATTCCCATAAATGCATGAAGTTTTTAAACATCTGCCTTATGCCTGAAGCATGTGCCTCTCATTTTACCCTGTTAGTTATGAGTTTATCAAATACCCCAGTCCTATAAGTCAAACGGCTAAAAGTTCAAGTTCCACATTTCATTAACAGTATTAACCATGAAGCTGGTGATTAGTCTGGATAATGGCTGTCTAGTGAGAGCATTAACAAGTTGTGGCAAATCTTGTTAGCTTTAAGTATCTTGAGAAAAGATGCTAGACTGCTGATAATGACTGCTTTGTCAAGAATTATTGATAAAAGTATTTTTAAAGAATAAGAAAATCACTCATATTAAGGAAGATGGTTTTTTAGAACTATCAGTATTGTTGAAGATGATAGTGAAAAATTAGGAAGTGGGAAGCTGGTGCTGACAATAATTTAGTTTTAGGGATACTGAGTAGTGCAGTTGCTGTATAAGTGGTATGGAAGGTGGTCTATGTTGTGTCAGAACTCATAGCTACACAATGCTCATCCTCTTTCTTCTTTTCTCTAACACAAAATTAAGAACAGTAAATTTTTGAAATGAGAAGTTCAAATATTGAATGTGTTGAATTGCTTGAAAAGTTATGTTGCTCTTCACTGTAGCTACATATATTAAGAAGTCACAGTTGCAGAATCATGGATTAAGCTGAGATGGAAGGGACCCACAAGGATTAATGAGTCCAGCTCCTGGTCCAGCACAGCACCATCCCCAAGAATCACAACATGAGCCGGAGAGTGTTGTCCAAACAATTCTTGAACTTTATCAGGCTGGTGCTGTGACCACTTTCCTGGGGAGCCTGTTCCACTGCCCAACCACCCTCTGGGTGAAAAACCTTTTCCTGATATCCAACCTGAACCTCCCCTGACACAGCTTCAGGCCATTCCCTTGGGTCCTGTCACTGGTCACCACCGAGAAGTGATCGGTGCCTGCCCCTCCTCTTCTGATAGAACATCTGTGCTGACACCCCGAGAAGTCTGGTTGGTGATACACAGCAGCGTTTCTGTTCCTTGGTGTTTTCAGGAACAATGGTTAAATCAGAATATAAAATCTGTGTCTAGAATTCAGCTGAAGGGAGTAGAATAGGCAGAAAACCCAGGTTTTTATTTTATTGAAGTTTTCCAACTCTTTCTACATAGTTTGCTCTTCTAGACAACTGTGATAATGTGGTTTTTACACAGAAAGAAATAAGATGCTGTCATGAACAAAAATCTACAGAAATGATCGTTGCGAGTGTCTAGACAAATCCTTCAAGCTGGAGGTGGTGGGAGCTTTTGATGGAAACATACTGGAGAAGGAAGAGAAGAAGAGCAAAGCTCCCATGTTTGAAAGCTGCTTTGACCATGAAAGTCCATGACCCAAGGACTACAGATAGACATTTGCAGGAAGCTGTTGGCCACCCACTACTGCCACTTCAGCGGCACAAGACACCAAAAAGCAGTGCCAGGATTTGAAAAAATACTTTTTCCAAGAAATCAGAGTGGTGATTCCTCCTCTGTTTGATCTCTGCACTTTTCACAGAGATAGTGCGTTAGACTGGATTACAGAAAAATCAGATTACATTACAAAAATAATGTATTTGTATTTGGGTGAAATTACTATGGACTGTTTAAATCTAGCAAAGGCCCAAGTAGAGTTGTGCAGCTGTTATTCACCACAGCAAGTTCTTGCTGTCTGAGAAATGAAGTTTGCATCCCTAATTTTTTTCTCCTTTGATAAGGCACTCTGACTGACTCGGCAGCAGTACCAGTGGGGATCCTTCTGACAAGACATTTGTTCAGAATCTGTCAACTGTAACAACCACGACCAATGATTGAATGGGACAGGGGAGCTGTGCTAAATGGTTAAATCTCTCTCACATCTGAATGACACTTGGCAAACACTGCCACATTCTCTTATTGATGTGCTTGCTAACTTCCTTGAATGTTATTGGAAAAGATATATGCTCACTGAGGACTGAAAAAAGACATACCTCATTTAAAGCAGAACCCCCATTCTTGTTGCACGTATTCTAACACATCTCTTCTTGCAGCCAAGAGCCACAGGCTTGCCCATGTCTTTTGTACTCACTAACTGTGACTGGGTTTCTCAGATAATATGTTGCTTAAAGTTGTACCTTATTGGGTTTCCTTGCTTTTTCTTTTCCTGCGCCGTAGATTAAACATTGCAACTTCAGTTTTCATTAAATGGCTTCTGTGCCCTTTCTTTTCATGAGGGTCACTCAAAAATCACTGTGTAGTATTCTCTAGCAATATGTATGAGCAGGGATTGACTGGACTGACTGTGTCACAGAGGAATTGGAGGTGGCTTTCTTTGCTTTCAACAGGTTTAATTGCAGCCATGCTTTTTCACATGATCCTTAATTTTGAGGCTAATGGTTTGCTATGCTGAGACACCAGGATACATTGTAAAATGGCAACTCATTCATGGGAGACCCAGCTGTGCCCACCATCACATAGCGCTGTCTCCTGTTTGAGGCAGGCTGTAATCTCTCTCCCACTCTCAGACCTCATGAGCCAAGCGGCCATGCCCATCTCTACCATGATTTATAGAGCATCTTTGAATTGTGAGTGCAGTAGGCCTAGATAAGCTGCAGGATATGAAATGAGCCTCCTCTCTGGTGGCTGCAACGCCTGTGGTCCTCGGGGTCTGCCTTCTTCCCTCCCACAGCTGGCAGGCAGGAGGAAGGAATTTGCAGCTTCAGCTGCAGTCCTTCATCCCACCTGCCTGGGGAGGTGCAGAAATGCAAGAACCACCAGAGTTTGCTGACACTGCCACACAGCCAAAGAGAGGTGTGGGGAGGTTGGGTGAGGTGGTGCCTTGTCAGGAACACATTGTCCCCCCAGGCAGGGCAGCTCTGGTAGGAAACCACAGCTTCCTCCAAGCCATGGGTGGGTCTCAGTCTCTCCCCACAGGTTGTGTGCAACATGGGAGAGGCATATTCCCAGCTTGCAAGTCTCAGAATGCAAATTTTCAGTCTAAAAATGGACTCAGATGAGGTAAAAATAAATGAGGTAAAAACAAAGAGAATGAGTGCACAGGTGAGTCATGGTGTCAGACTATCTTTGGGAACCTCTGTTCTTGCAGAGTTTATTCCTCTTGGTAATATTAAGGGCCCCAAATCTTATCTGTATATTGACTTATTCATTAACAGTTTGTGTGTATGAATAATTCACGATCTACATACTATAGCTCCACTTTAAATGCATTGCAAAGCATATATTAGACAGAGATTGACCTCTACTGTGGTTAACATCAAGATTTATTGTTCAAGGAAGCTCCAGATATATTGACTTGAATCAAAGCCTGAAGGTTCAATTAAAGTTGATACTGTATTAACAAAAGGCCACAAGTCACATTTCTTCTGTACTCTGCTTTGTGAAGGATGTCAGTTCTCTTTCTTTAATTTTTTTTTCCACTGGGGCTGGAGTATAACTGTGATCATAAGCTGCTTGCCTAGCTCAGTCTGGCCTTCCTGTTTTATTTAGCTGCCTCTGGGATCCTTGCTAGAACATTATTAATGGGATGTCTTGCTCTAGCCTGAAAATAGTATTTGTGTTTTCATTTACACTAGTAAATGTTTTTCTTTCTAAAACCATTATTTCAGTGTAATGTGGCAGATTCTTTGCCTTTTTCGCTTTAACCCAGGAGCAAGCTTACATTGAAAAAAACACAAAGAAGATCCTATTCCAGTGTGATAAAATGGAATGGGATTGCTAACAGTAAGGCAGGAGTGGGAACAAAACACCACTTTGAATTTGCCTCTGCTTTTGTCCCTCAGAGTTGGAAGTAAATGAGGAAAGAATATTTCACAGACAGGCTAGGGAGTATGACCTCCTCTCTGGCTGCTGCATCTGATAATGTTCCCATTTCTCTCATGATTATTAGTGTGACCTTTTTATCCCTTTCCTTTTTCCTTTTCGAAAAAATGCTCTGGTATCTTTGCACCATCACTGTGTGCTGCACATTTCATTGCTAAGCAACAATCAGCAGTGCACAGCCTGGGCACCACACATGAACTCTTACTTTCATCTCCAAGGCAGAGAAACTTTCAGTCTGTATTCCTGAATCTGATCCTTGAAGGATGTGCTCCTGAAGTGGCGTGTGTGGGGAGCCAACACTAAAGAGCTCGTGTGTGTGCGCTCCAGCTCCACAGTAGTGCTCTCACAGGGGTGTCTTCCTTAATTAGACAGGAACACACACACTCCCACCGATACTTCATTGTGGAAGGGATATTAAGGACTAGAGTCACATCCAAGGAACCAAGATAACCCAGATTTGAGGATGGGAACTATAATGGAAAGAATAATTATTAAAACCAATGAAGAGAGGAAAGTAAAAACATTTCAATTTCTTTCAATCCAAAGCCCTCCTAAAGGTGCCAACTTGGAGTCTGCATGACACCTTCCTGTACTTCCTGCAGCAGAGAGCTAAAACAGGAAGAGGAAACCGAGGAGTGTTCAATAGGAAATGGACTGAGCAGGATCTTGAAACTATGGAAGGTAATTATGAAATTTACAGTTATTAAGGAGAACGGATGTTTTTTAGCGCATGACTATAAATCTCCTTGGACACAACTTACTCCTAGCTGCAAAACACACAAAAGGGAGTAAGAAGTAGCATTTTCATGGCAAATACTTGTTGTCCTTGAAGAATCTACTGAAAAAGCCCCCAAATTACAGGTCACTCAATGTCTTGAACCTTCCCAGCTTTAGTTCTGGAACAATAGTATTTCCTCTGATCTAGATTCTGAATCTTTACATTTATTACACCACAGAGAAGACACAGAGAAGAAAATCAAACTGACTCTCCAAAAAGATTGTCACAGCCTCAGACTCTGACACCCGATTTTGGTCCAGAGACTCCAACATAAAAGGAAGGTGAGTGCTGCATCAGAGGCAATGAGGGCAGATCAAGTAAAGCAGACATAATATAAATGTCTCTGACCACACTGGTGGCTTCTTACAATGTTATGCATATGATATGCAGTGACAAGGTATTAAAAATATTGTCCAAGTAAAAGGTAGACAGAAGTTGATACCAGCTAATAGAAATGTGAGAGTTGCTGTAAGCAGTAGTTAGTTATCTACATGAGGTCACTCACCATTACATTTAGCTAGAGTGCCTGAACATATCCATAAATCTTACTCAAAGTTCAGATCTTGGTCTCTCAGCGTATGCTTATGAGTCTCAGTGGGAGCTGGTGTAAGATCCTTTGTATGGGACTATAGGGAAAAATTCACCTTCTTGTCCAATATAAAGCAAGCAGGAGAAATTCCAGTACCTGCAGGACAGATTCCTGATAATGAAGGGCGTCTGATATATTGCTTGTTGTAATGGATGGCTCCAAGCAAAGTGTACTTAGGCTGCTTTTAAGTATCTGCTTTAATTGCTTCATCTTGCACTCAGCTTGTGGCATATGTGGCATCCCCCTGGGGATGACGAACTAGGAGTAGATAACTGCAAACCACAGGCCATTATCTATAGCTTTTCTTCGTGTTGAGGGCAGATGGGGAACTTTTGAATCCATTCCTTCTCTTCTGGCCATGACATGTCCTCAGAGAGCAGGTGTTTGCACTGACTCAGCTAGAATTTAAGGACATGCTATTGGTTCTTGCTTAGTACCCTATGTGACATGTTCTAAAAACCAGTCCTTCTGAAGGCAATGGCCCCTAACACAGGTGAAACTGGTGGATGCTCTTGCTAACAGAAGAGGCTGCACAGCAACTGTTTGGCTCCTGTCCTTTTCTTGAAAAAGTGGATGCTTTAGTATTTGGCTCATTCTTTAAAAGATGAATTCCCATCTACATTGGGTGTGCCAGTACTTTAGATCTGTTTATAAATATCCCAGAAAGCATGGCTTTTGGGATGACCCAGTATGACACTGGGTCTACAAGAGCCCATTAGTAGAGGGATGGTCTTGTTTCTATCCCTAGTAACAATTTAGGTTAATGCTTTGTGGGAAAGAAGGAATATAAATGATAAAATTCTCATTCATTCCTTCAAACGGGCAGCTGTCACAGCAGGTCAAAGTCATCACCACAGTCATGTCTGGCCAAAGAACACTGTTAGGTTCTTCCCTGTTCAGTTTTTAGATAGAAATAACAGATTACTCCCACTGAATTCAAGGCACAGGCATAATCTCAGTTACCTGTTACCTTTGGTGCAAGTGGCACACACCAACAATCACTCTTTTATCATGAAGAACGAGTTGTGCTTTACAAGCCCTACTCCTAACAGGCTTTGGCACAGCACACACTGGAGGCCACCTAACACAGAGAGCTCCAGCTGGGAGGAACTTCAGCACAGGGTCTGACATGCTGGCATGGGCCTGAGGCCATGGTGGCTCACTCAGAGTATGCTGATTTTATTAAAGCAGCCCAGGACATCAATATCCGTTTGCCCGTGGCTGTGTGGGCATTGCAGAATCTCAGTTTAACGTGTGGTTGATAGGGAGGTAGCTTGCTGACCTGTGAAGGCAAAATCAAGTTTGTCTATCAGGATGTGTCTGGCAGGTGCATTAACCTTTCCCAGTCTTTTAGAGAAAGAGTGAGCCATAACCTCCTGCTCTAAATGTGCAGCTGTGCTTTGTGATTTCTGTGTAAGATGAGAACCAAGGGCAGAAAGTGTAAGGGTGCCACGACTGTTCATGGGTCAAACATGCAGATGAAAAAAATGTGTACTACCTCCAGAACGGCCAGCAAACTAAAAGCTTTAAAAACAATATTGCAGGCTATTTTCTTTCCCAGGCTCTGAAAAAATTGAGGTTGGAAGGTCTCTGAACTAAAATTGTCTGATAGCCTTCTTTGTCAAGCTTTTTTCTACATGTCTATTTTTTTGCATTTTTTTACTTAGACTTCTGAAACAAGCAAGCTATTAGAGCCTTGACTTCTTTGTTTATCATAGAAATACTCACTGACCCTTGACTGCAGAGGTGCTCTTGCACTGCTGTAGTAAATTCAGGGCACATCTAACATATGTGCGATCCAGGAACGCTCTGGCTCCTTGCCAACAGTCTACTTCATGCCTGGTTTCTAATACTGCTATGGCTAAAACAGCTGGGGAATTAGATAGATTGTGAGCAGTTTTTCTCTTTAGTGGGTATGTGTGTATCTGAAATGCTACTTGTCTCCACATTTTAATTGTTCCAAATAACTGAAAGTAATATGTTTACTTAGCTCTTTTAAAAAAATTTTATTTGTCTTTCTAAAGCTTTTTAGTACTATTCAGTTCTCCCCTAGAAATTATCAGGAAACCTTGCTCAAGATGTGGCAAAGAATGTCTGTGAGCTCCTGTCTCCAGTGACGCTGGGGGGAATTTTGCCATTGTCTTTCACGGAGACAGATTTCTCCATGGGACTTTTCTGCCCTGTTTGATAAGCTTTTCAAATCACTGTAGCTTAAGACTTCTTTCTGGCTGCGTGAAATGGTGTATCACTTAGGGTGAGCTGATCTAAATGGTTGGTGTCTCTCTATCCCCATTTCCTGGCTGCAGGGTGTGCTCTCCTACTGATTCCCAAATAAACAGACCAGGAAAGAGACAATACCCCCTACCCTCCAGGTTTCTGTCTGTTTAGTGAGCTGAATGGTCTTATAGAGGCACCTAAAAAGTACAGGACCAAAAAATCAGGAGGTGGAGAGTAAGTGGGGGATTAGGGATGCTCTCTGAGAGGCACCTAGCCATTATGGCAGCTCCACTGACACGTGAAGCCGCACCCTTCAATACTTACAAATCAAGGCATTTTCACTGCTCTCAACTCATTCACTTGTGTAAGGAGTATCTGGATGCCCTTAGCTATGTGTCCTTTTTTAACTGGGTGCTTGAGACCTGAGGTCTGTGCTGGGTGCCTCGCTCCTCTTAGGTCTCTTCTGACCCACAACATTGCGTGTGGTGGACAGCTCCTGAGCTGGTGTGAGTGCTACCCCTCGTCTGCACTCGGGGTCATCAACCTGTCTCTCATGTGTGTGGCAAAGCTGTGCACTGCCAGAAATGCATGGTGTGTGAACTACATACCGGTCTAGAAGCTGGCAGGTGACCTGTGCATTGAGTACACCAAGATACATCCGGGACTTCAAGAAGAGCTAGATCCTGGATCTGGGTGAATTTCACCCCTTTTAGTGTCTATATGCACCTCACTGCCTTGTATCTGGGCTTATACATACAAGGGTCTGTGATTCTAAGGGAGAAGTCTGGATTGATTCTCAAGGGTTTATTTAATGAAAATTTTAGAAGTTCCTCCCTGATTTTGTGAATGTTTTACAAATGCTGAACACACCTGGCTGTGAATTTTCTGGTACGTTGATATTTTCGGTGTTTTCCATTGAGATGAAGAAGGGTTGTTGTTACCAGCATCTAGAGGTATGTAGTTTCTTTACCCTATCTGTAGCTTTGATCTACAAAAGTACAGGTTATAGACTGTTCAATCAGCATATATAAAAATACCTTTCCCCCTAGAATTTGTAACTGTCATAATGACCTCAGCCTTGGACCTCTCTTGAAGTTTAATGGCCAGTTGGGGTTAATGGCCCAAAGTTCCACCTCAGGCTATTAACACTGTCAGCAGTCATTAATTCTCACAAAATGTTCAGGGTCTTTATTGCTGTTGCTTAAGTGATGCTCAAATGACTGTGAATATTTACACCCCTGCTGTGGATGTAAGAAAAAGGCCCAGTGCACAGTATTTCAGATGTCTCACTGCTCAAAAAGGTCTGAGTACCTGGCAGTAATCTCTTGCACATCTGAGGTTAATGAAGTAACTGTGAGCTGGCCATCAGCAGTAGTAATCTAAAACTGTAGTTGCTTGTATAAATGTGTACTTTGCTTTAAAAAAAAATAAATGTGCAGGCAGACTCCTTGCCCTGAAGAGTTTACACGCCAAAGTCTGTGTAAACATATGCTTATCTTTATTCAGAATACTTTCAAGGGGTAACAGGCATGTGCTTGTTGTTATACAGATACTTCTAAATATAAGTCAATGATGCTTGCAAACTTTTTTCATCATAACACCTTATGTTTAAAGCTTTTTCTGAGATGAGATGCAGGACTGAGCTGATCAAGCTCCTCACCACAGCATACCCTCTTCTAAGAAGAAATAGCACTAGTTGGCAGGTTGTTTAAGCAATCAGTTTTTGAAGAGAATTCAAAAATAGGTATCATTATTTGGGAAGATACACAGGACTGGGACCAACCTTGTGGGACATGAGTCAAGTTTCTGTTCTCTTAAACAGTGAAGTTAGATCACTGTTAATAAACTGACTGATTTCAGCTTGAAGAGACTCAGGTTTTCATATCGACAGCCTGCTCAGTGGCTGTTTCCCTCACTGCTCTGGGGATTGGACATTTTCTTAAAATGCCCAGTAAAAGTGTGTTCATAGCCAGTTTGGGTCTATTTGTACTTGTGCCAGCACTGGCTTTTAGACTAAACAGCTCTTCCTTTCTCTGGTGCTTATAGATTGGATGTGTTTACAGAGAGGCATGATATCCTCTGTCAGTTTGTATTTTCCCAGGCTTAACAGACACACTTTTGGCTTTCTGTTCCCCTGACTATGACCTGCACTTGCTCCTGGCTGACACCTCCAAAAGGGTACACAACAGGCTGGGGAGCTCTTTCCAAAGCTCTGGTTAGGGAAGCTACAAAACCAGATGAAGTGAGATGGCAATAACAGATGCAGCAAAGCTACCTGTACACAAAGATGGAAGAAGTAGGCTTATTGATGCGTGCCATGAAACAGGATATTAGAGGGATAACAGAAACATGATAGAATACTAATTGCGACTGGAGTGCAAGTACTACAGGATGAACACTCTGAAAGGAATGCAGAAGGAATTGTAAAGATAACGTGGTAACATTATATACGAAGAATATGGCTGGCAGTAAAAAAATGTTAATTAATAGTATGGATAAGAGAGGATCAGCTTAAGTCAAAATGTGTTGGGAAAGGATTCTGTAGTGGGAAAGAGATTGGGTTCTACAATGAATGTTGAACTTGGGGTTGCTTTAGTATCATGAGAGAGATAAAGCTACATGGTGATTGTGTGGGAGAGTTTAAATTCCTCATTTATTGACTGGAGAACAGATGTTACATCCACAGAAGAATCTAGTAATTTTTCAGAGTGGAAGATTAAAAATCTCCTATTTGAAGAAGCCATGGAACTCCTAAGAGTTTATAGTATTTTAAGTTGGTGATGGGCAAGTAGCAAAGTTATTATACAGAAAGTAATAGAGAAAATAATGGAATATCAAGTGATGACAGTACTGATCCAATTCCAGTTTAAATGAAATAACAGTATCTACAAAGACCAGTTGGTAGTTGTCATGTTAGGCTGTAAAGGGGAGGACTATATCATAGCAATTCAGTCTGAACAGCAAAGACACACTACTGGGGTAAAGCGCTGGTCTGAAATTTGTGTTCTTAGGCAATAGAAGTCCAGACCTCTCTAGAAAAATAATTCTACTAAACAGGCTGTTGAAATTTGTCAAAGGATCTTTGAGATCAGAGTCAGAACAGATTGGCTCAGTAAAAGAAACCACAACTTGGAGGATGGAAAGTGAAAGACCAGAACGTGAACTGTGAACTGCAGGGATAATTTAGACCTTGAGAAATCAGAAGAAAGAATTAAAGGTTCTCCAGTCATAATAAATAAAGAGCTAGGAAAAAAAAAATAAGGATACTATTTAAGGCTAGTGTAGGGATGGTCCCCAAGCAAGTAATACTTTTTCTCTACCTCTGAAGACAAGCAGGTGGAACAGAGATGTGACAGCAGGACTGTTTATGGGAAACAGGGTAATAGAAAGTAGAAATGGCTCCACAAATGTTGGCTCAGAACTCGCCAAGTGGATAAGCCCATCTGAATGGAGGCCAGTAACAGTCAGTTACAAAAACATGCTAAAGGGCAAACTTAGCAGCCACAGACCAGCTATTCTGACTTGCAGTATTTTAGGGAAAATGAAAGCCATGGGGAGTAATGGATGATATCCTAAAATACAGTATCAGCTTACTAAAGGGGACCTAGTTTTAGGCTTCTTTAATGACTGAATTTTTTTTTTTGACTAGGAAAAAAATAGCAACGGAGTATGTGTAGCCTACCTGTTCCTCAGTAAAATATTTCATGTAATGGTTAGGTATTCCTTGACACAAGAATTAGTACAAGGAACTCCTCAAAGGGCTGACAGTGATGTATTATGCTGACAGGGAAACTAGCACTCTAAAACAATGTTCCTTAAATACTTCTACTAGTGATCAAGAAGTCAATGTGCAATAATTAAATTTGTTGAAGGTACAAAGCATATCAACAGGGAAAATTCAGTAGAAATCTGGTTAACTTGATGCCTGCAATTATAGAGTGGAATTAGATAAACTAGAACAAAATCCAAGGTGATTCTTTAAAGAAGGAATAACAAAAATGGTGGCTACCCACTGAGAATGGGTAGGAAAAAAGAAAAAATAGATGGGTTTTATATTTTTCAGTCACAGGATGTTGCTGAGCCACTGGTGTGACCAACCAACCAACCAAACGAAAAAACATACACCAGGCAGTATCAGGAGAAGTATTTCCAGTAGAGAGGGGAAAGCACCCATGCACTGTTATATGTTACTTGGAATCACTATGTCCATTTATGTTCACCAACATTCAAGAAAGAAAAATTCCAGAAAGAAAAATTCAAAGAAAGAATTACAGAAAAGTGCTGCATCACAGTACGACAGAAAAAGATAACTCACAGTACAAGAGTAAGGGGCTTTTGTTGGGTTTGGTTAGTCAAAAAAAAAAGCAGACTTAGAGGAGATAAGACTACTGCCTACAAATGCATTGATGTGGTAAAAAAAGGACAAGAAAGCTGTTTAGCTGAAACTAAAATGTTCACAACACCCAGCACCCCAAAAAATCCATAAATAAATTTATGCTATTCATTAAAAGGGGGCTACTATTTACCAGGGGAGTTTATAGTGCACAAAATCCTGTCTTTTTTAAAGATGGAGCTTGATAAATGTAAGGAGGGGATTATGTAGGTAGCCAGAAATATCAAAGGACTGGACATATGACCCAGGAATTCCCTCCCAGCTTATCCCTGGATTTTCTAAATTTCTATAATGAATAAATTCCGTACTTGGAATCTGCACCAGGTCATTGGACCTGGGGAAAGAAGCTATTAAGGGCTCAGTTTAGCTGAGCTTGGTTTTAGCCACAATATATGCACTCAGGTCTAAAACTTGCTTGTGTTGTTCTGGGGAAACCATGCAATGATATTTCTCTGTGCAAGGTTGAAGTCAGAAGAATTACTCCATTAGAAACCACAGTTTCTAGCTGCACATCCCCTCGTGTGCAGATGGAGTACAGAGCACTGTTTCCTAGCAACTAGTAAGGACCACTGGCTTTATAAATCAATCTCTGCCAGGATATCACAGAAACCACGATAAATGGGAAACATTTAGTAGTCAGAAAGCTTTCTACTTCCTCCACTTTCTGGTCTGCACAGAAGAGTCTTTTCAAGAAGTAGATAATATCAGCATTTCTTCATAAGTGGACTGAATTCAGATCCTTGTTCAGGTGACTTGTTTTTCAGCTCCCCTGAGGTACATGTCCTCATGCCCACGAATGGTCCCTCTTTAAGACGCCAGTTGTTGGGCTTCCTCAAAGACAAAATTATATGAAATTTCATTTGGAAAAAAAAAGAAGAAAATGAAATGCAGATAAAGAAGGAATGAATAGCACTAGAAAAAACTCTAAAGAACCCTTGGAAGAGGGGGTGTGATAACAGTCAGTCAAAGGCTGCAGATGCGACTCTTCCCTTCTGCACAGTAAATTAACTTTCGGTGTCACATTCATCTATAAAATTCAAGTAATAACTGATTGACTGCAACATCCAGTTCATCTGGGTTTTTTTCACTATTAAGAATTTCTACTTGTTTCTCTGTTTGTTTATCCTCCTCATTTTTCAAGTTTCCAGCATCCACTGATGCAGCTAGCAGTACGAACTGGGATGTTCTAGGTTGTTAGTAGATTGGAAAATCCTGTTTCCCTTTTGTGTAAAGCACAGGAGAGATGGTCTCTCTGTTCAGCAAATTTCATTAGGGTTTTGTATCAGAAATACACCAGAGGTTTTTTCACTCTGGTAAAGCCAGAGCTACAAAATCAAAGTGCTGAGAAGCACTCCCCTCAGTAAGGGAAGTAAGGGAAGAAAAAAGCTCTCCAAGTACATTTAAAAATAAATATTACTGATGGGGTCATTAAATAAGCAATTAATATTTTAGTCTATAATTTGATTGTTATATGTTTTAACAACCTGTTGTGCCAATCTCACTTCTAATTGGGGAACAGTATCGATTATTTAATTTCTAGCATAGAGTGGTGTCCATTGTGTAGTTACATCACATCAATCTGAAAATGCTCTCTGTGTCATCTTTTTCCATGAACACTAACAGAACAGGAGAAGTAGGTGAGTTAAAGATTAGTTTCAGAAAAGGAGTACTCAGGATACTAAACTTTGTGACTGATAGTATCATTTGAGAAATCTGATGCTTAGACTGTGACCTCTTTAAAGTCCAAAATTGCTTATATATCACAGAAAAGAAGCCATGCACTTTTGTGGTGTCATATAAATAGTGTGCAGTCTTTCTGCTTCTGAGTTGGAAGTAAATTTAAGAAGGGCTAACATTCTGCATTTCAGCTATTTTTCTTCTGTTTTTAGAAACATTTTAGAAGTTTCTTTTCACTGAACTAATTCTGCTTTGTTATTATTAGTAATATATTGTAATCTCACAAGTTATTTCCTCTTTTACTTGTACTGTTTATAACTTTGGCTGAATCACTCTATTCAGAGATGGGTTTGTGTTATACTACCATCTCAGATTATTCTTTGCCTTTTTTGTTGAGTTATTTTGAAGAATATGTGATTATATCCCCATTGTTCAATCAACAAAGTATGCCATTACAAATCTTTGGTCTTCTGGTATGTTTAGCAAATCTTTTCAGAGTATGATTTACCACCTGTGGCTTTTCTTCATCTCTCAAAAATGCTATTATCTTAAATGGCCTATTTCTAATTGCAGTGGGTTTAATTGCTTGGATACACAAGGGTCTGTGTTGGCTACTGCTGTTTTCTGGACATGTTGAGAAAAAACGGGTGTCTGTGTACAGATGTTTCTAGAAGGGCAAAGAATTTTACTGCATGTTTCCCCTTAATAGGAATGGATGTCAGCAGGTTTACAATAACATTCCTGGAATTATTGCCCTCCTGAGAAGAATTTCCATTCCACACCATCTCTATTGGAGATCTCTATAAAGATGCTGCCCTGGCCATATTTCTTGTGCTTGGTACTCTGTTTGAAATGTGTGGTGTCACTGGAAAACTCTATCTTGAGCCAAGAGATAGAAAAAAACAACTGCCTCTGTTTTCAGGAAAGTGTTTGACAGTGGCATATGTGGTAGTACTTGTTTTAAGAAGTGAGATGAAAAAATCATTCAAAAGGCAGGTTTGTTAACAGAAAGCACCTGGAAGCATGCAAAATTGAGCAGCACATCTATATATTCTAATTATTTTCCAGAAATGTATAGTGTCATCATTATTTGTAGAGTCATGTTGCTAATTTGCAAACATTTGGAGAACTGTCAAATGTTTTTGTGAATATTTATGAGTCCTCAGTGTTTCACTGCTTTTAGCACAGGTGGTCATTTGCCCAAAAATTCCTCTAGGAAATGTACTATTTACTGTTCACCATTCATCTTTCTATTGCTTAAAAGGTTTGTCATCCAGTTAGGGAACAAAATTAAGTGGGCTGTGAGGCAGGACATGGAGTAACTCTTGCAGTGGACAGCTGAAATGAATAGCTTCAAACAAGCCATGTGCAGAATATTATTTCTTAAAACAACTAAGCAAATGTTTATCAACTGTAAGGCCTCCAGGGCACACATTATCTTTTTATTTTCCTATTTATTCACCATCTGCTACAACAGAGTTGCAAACCTCGTAAAGGTCTTTAGACATTAATATAATAAATATATACGATAACAGATACAACAAAGCTATTTAAGAAATCTATATTGGATAGTAGACAACCCAGAAATAAAGCTAGATAAGAAACAAATTTCCTGCAAGTAGGCTTACTTCAAAATGAAAATATTGCCAAATCCTTCTTGCTTTACTCACGAGTCCTCAAGCTGAAGAAAAGCTTCTAAGGCAGATTATAAGATTTCACAACATAGACAGGGAATTTGTATTTTAACAAACCAGAATGATGTTTTCAGAACTGTGAGCTGTGTGAGATTAGCTCCAGGAAGTATTTTTAATGATCATGAAAAAGACAAAATATTTCAGAACACAGACTAAAACATTTGAAATGTATTTTGGTGTAATGTTTTAATTCTAAGTTTTGATTTTCATGCAGCCATTAACATTCGGTGACTACAAAGAGAAGCAGAAAACTATTTAAAAACATTTTTTTCTGGATAAATCTAACTCAGGGGAGCCTGGTGCATAATTTGGGCTTGCATTGTAACTACACACCCTATGATGACAGCCAGAGATTAGGTATGCCTATATGTTGCATCCAGTTGTTTAAAATGTTAATGCTTAGCAATATTTACTGAATTGGTTACCTCCTGTAGTTCATGAACTGTCATAGTTCTTTTAGATTTATTCACGTCTTTGCAGCAAGTTAAAAAATTAATTTCATTTTTCCTTTTTCTATTAAACTTCCAAGCCCTTGTTACCCCAGGTTGATTTAAAACTGTGGAGAAATTTTGTAATCACAGATGGCAAGAGTGATCAATCAGGCTTTTATGAATCTTCCAGAGAGCCAGATCCCCCAGACAAAGACACTTAAATAAAATCACTTAAAAGATAACTAACTTCAACCTTTGCCTTGGCAATCCCCCACTCTTCCAAAGGAACCTATGGTATGCAAGCCTTGTCCTAACTCCATTCAGAGGAGCTAACGTTCAGAGGTCTCTGCTGCCTTTCTTTCAGATGTTTGACTGGAAGACAGATAGTACCTTTGGTAAGGTCAAGATCTTGAGGCCTCCTGGGTCTGGCAGATGTCTGGTTTTCAGGCTTTCCCCATGCCATCCAACTGTGAGGTTATATCCCAAGGGATTTCATTAAGTCAGTTTTTGTAAATGAGCTGGGTTTGTGATCTGACCACTGCTGCCCCTACAGAGACAGTTAGTTGCACAAGGTCCTTTTCTGGTATGTACCACTGAGTAAAAGCCCTTATGAAATGCTGCTTCTGTGTTTTGTTTTCTTTTTTTTTCCAGGAGTCCAGTTTCTAAAACATGAGTCAATTCAATTGTGCAATCATAGACATCTGCTTGAGATGCCCTGGGGTACCACAGATATCTGCTCAAGATGTCACCTATGACAGAGTGCCTGCTGGGGAGCCACACTTCTGGTGAGCGGCGGTGACCCAGGCCACCCCAGGCACCACCAGACATTATGGACAGGTGACTCAGACAGTGCTCATCAGCACAAGGAAGGGAACTAGAGGGGTTCTCTTGGGTTGGGTCTCTGTCAAGCGGTCCCTGAACCTATTAGGTGTCTGGGGCAAACTGAATTGGTCTACAGACTCCCAGGGTCTCCTGGCTAGATCTCCAGGGACTTCAAAGGGAATTTACATGCCCAGGGCACAAAAAACCACTCCTCGTGCCTTTCCCCAGAAACTGCTCTTTGCTCGTTTGAGCACTTATAGTGTACATCTTTGAGATCATAGAATCACTAGGGCTGGAGAAGACCTCCAAGATCGCGAAGTCCAACCTTTGACTGAGTACCACCATGCCCACTAAACTATACTGCAAACTGCCACATCTACTCGGTTTTTGAACACTTTCAGGAATAGTGACTCCACCACTTCCCTAGGCAGCCTGTTCCATCCACTTAATTCTTAATCACTCTTTCACTGCAGAAATTTTTCTTAATATCCAACCCGAGTCTCCCTTGGTGCAACTTAAGGCCATTTCCTCTTGTCCTCTTACTTCTTATCTGGGAGAAGAGACTGATCCCCACCTTGTCACAACATCCTTCCAGGTCACATGGTAATACAACTGTCCGTGTCCTCACAGACATACATACATAAGATTTGTGAGTTTGTTAGGCCTGTGAGTGTGTTACTGTTGTGCTTATAGTAAATTCTACAGAAACTTTAGTTAAATTTCAATTAGTCTGTTGATTAAATGTTAAGTTTAAGTGCTGTTAAACCCTGTCAAGTCCAAGGAAAAGTTTGGCAAGACGGTTCACTCTGAATCTTGTAACTCAACGGGAGGTTCTCCCTTATTTTTTTTATCCTTACTCTTTCCCATGCTTATCCTTTTTCATCCCCATCCTCCATGTTTATAATTTTTGATTTATTTTAGTTTTAGATTGATTGATTTTAGATTTTAGTCCAATTTTTCTCTGTGAGCTTTGACCATCTAGTAATTAGAAGAGTGAACATTGCCAACAAACTTTGTCACACTTTCACTTTTATATTAAGCCTGCTTTTGCTGATACCTTTCCTGTTGATTCTTCGAGCAACCTGAAAGTCCTTTGTGACAGGTAGTTGGAGAGAGTGATAAGGTCTCCCCTGAGCTTCCTTTTCTCCAGACTAAACAACCAAAATTCCCTCCTCACAGTCCTGGTTGCCATTGGCCCTTGGTCACCTGGGCACTCTGCTGGCTCGTGTGCAGCTGGCTGCTGGTTAGCATCCCCAGATCCTTTTCTGCTGAGCAGTTTTCCAGCCACTCTTCCCCAAGTCTGTAGCACTGCAAGGAGTTATTGTGACCCACATGCTGGACCTGATGCTTTGCCTTGCTGAATCTTGTACAGTTGGCCTCGGCCCGTCAATCCAGCCTGTCCAGATCCTTCTGCAGAATCTTCCTGCCCTCCAGCACATCAACACTCCCACCCCACTTGGTGTCATCTGTGAACTTGCTGAGGATGCACTCAATCTCGTTATCCAGATCATTGATAAAGATACTAAACAGGACTGGCCCCTAGTACAGATCCCTGGGGAACGCCACTGGTGCCCAGCTGCCAACTGGATATAACTACATTCACCACCACTCTCTGGGCCCAGCCATCCAGACAGTTTCTTACCCAGTAAAGAGTGCACCCTCCTAAGCCACAGGCTGTCAGCCTCTCCAAATGAGTGATATGGGAGACAGTGTCAAAAGCTTTACTGAAGTTCAGATAGACAACATCCACATCTATTCCCTCATTCACTAAGTGGATCACCTGGTCATAAAAGGAGATCAAGCTGAGTCAAGCAGGAGATACTTGGTGCACAGCTTTACCTCAAAAGCATAGTATTTCTACATTCAGTTTAGATGTACAAATCGGTACATCAATACCTATTATGTGCAAATGTCTTATAAGGCAATTTGTCCTTCATGTCTTCAATTCTTCCACATCCAGTTCCACATCCAGTTCCACATCCAGCACTGTGAGAGTCTTACGAGCACCAACATCAGCAATAACCTTACTATTACTTAAGTTGCCTAGTTCTATTCTCCTCCCTGTTCCGGGTGCCAGAAGATGATGTCTGTCTTAGGCTGAGGCCAGTTGGGATGGCTGCAGGAGCACGCTGGGTACTAGAAATATGCATGTGGAATTTGCAGGTTCTTCGTTCAACAGTACTGTTGTTTACTAAGAAAAAGGACATTGTCCAGGTGTGGGATGGCATCCTTAGCAATGCTGGTCTAACTTCTCTGTATGCTGTCAGGAGATGCACATCAGCTGTGTGCGATACTGTAATGCTTCCAGAATAGCTGCTGCTTCTGTGCAGCCTGGGGAAAATGTTACCTTTCTCACTAACTTCCTCATGCTTCAACGTACAGAGCCAGCATGAGCTATTTTTGTTGGAGCTTCCAAGTCCTACTTTGGTTTCATGTAGCCAGACTGAGAGTAGGACCCATTTTATCCACTCTTCCTGACAGCTTCAGAGACTGCTGCATACCACATTGTGGTTTTGGACAGAAGTGGTAAAATTCAAATTTATTGCTTTTTTAAGGGCAGGGATGAAAATGCAATGCAAGGATAAATTTGGAACACATTTCAAACTCACTTGAATGTTGCACAAAGGCAGGGATGGAAGGAGAAAAGATGTAGGGCTTTTCTCACATCTCAAGTGTGATCTCAGTCCCACTGAAACTGATGGAAATCTGGCTGGTTTCAGGGCTCATTGAACCTGGTCGTACTGAAGAGCAATTAAAGCTCAATATTTTTTACAGAAGATCCTGCCCTGAAGCCAGCAAACAAACCAAACAGAGGCTAATAAATCCTCTCTTGGATAACAATGGCTCTCTGCTTATCAGCCCTTCAGAATTCCTGTTTATCAGCACTTGGTTGCTGCTGGACTTTTTCGATTCTGCTCGTTAGTGTCTGATCAGAGGCTGCCTTTGTCCAGCTTTAATTATGTATGAAACCCAAACAAGCATACTATAATGGGTAGAATTTCTTCCATTGTTTTAGAAAGGTTTGTATAATCTTGCAGAACAAGAGAAAACAAAATTACTGCCTTAAGTCAAACATAAGAAATACAACCAGGTTTGGCCATAAAAATAGATTTCTTTCCATCCTTTTAAATTTTTGTCATGTTGCTGCAGCTTCTGGTTTTAACAATCTCCTGGTGAGGCAGATAAGCTCCTAATTCTATTAATGTTTTTATCAAATTTTTAAGGTAAGTGAAGCTTACATTTTGGTGATTTATAATCCTAGGAAATGTAGGTAGAATGTGTCTTTTATGCTCTATAATCAGCACTAGAAGACATTATACTCCTAAAGGAGAAAACTTTCTGCTTACCATATCTGCTTGCACAAAACTCTTGATCAAACAAGCAGAATATTTCTCTTTGACTGAGATTACTTTTAAATAATAAAGAATCCAAATTAAAAATGTATATAAACATTGACTCCACTGATGTCCTCTTGTTTTGATGCAAGGGCCTGTACTTTTCAGAGAAGTCAGAAATGCATCAGATCTAGAAAATACTGCTAATGTTTAAAATTTGGTCACACCATATTCTCAAGCTCCCCTGTCTGAAGTAGGATTAGAAGAACCAAAGCCAAATCTCCTTTATACATGCTTTTCAATCCTCTCACATCAGGCATTTGCTAACATAACTCCACTGGTTTTACAGATATACATCAGTGATATTATAGCAAACAAGGGAGTATTCTTAATGGAAAGCTCTACTGGGCACTCCTGAGGGACTAAATAAACTCTGGGGGCTTTAAAAATCTTTTATTTAAACTTCAGTTATGTGGAGAGAGAATGCTAAGGTCTAAAGATTCTTCCAGACCTTGTGATATAGGCATCAGTCTACAAGAAAGGACTTTGGTTTGAATATTTCAGTTATGCATGGCCAGGTGTGTGATCAGGTCAGAACTTCGACACAGCCACAGAATCATCATGGAATCATTAAGGTTAGAAAAGACCTCCAAGATCATCAAGTCCAACCTGTGACCAAACACCACCATGTCAATTAAACCACAGCACTAGGTGCCATGTCCAGTCAGTTCTTAAATGCTTGCAGGGATGGTGACTCCATTTCCCTGGGCAGCTGGTTCCAATATTTGACAACCCTGAAGATGTTCTTGCTGATGTCCAACTCGACCCTTACCTGTCACAGTTTAAGGCCATTTCATCTTGTCCTGTTGCTACTTACCTGGGAGAAGAGGCTGCCCCCCACCTTGTTGCAAGCTCCTCTCAGGGAGCTGTAGAGGGTGATGCAGTCTCCCCTGAGCTTCCTCTTTTCCAGGCTAAATAACCTCAGCATCCCCAGCCAGTCCTCATATGACTCACTCTCTAGACCCTTCACCAGCTCCACTGCCCTTCTCTGGACTCACTCCAGCACCTCAATGTCCTTCTTGTAGTGAGGGGCCCAGAACTGGACACAGCACTCAAGGTGTGGCCTCACCAGTGCCAATTACAGAGGGACAATCCCTGCCCTGGTCCTGCTGGCCACATCATTTTGGGACAGGCCAGAATGTTGTTTCCCTTCTTGGCCACCTGGGCACTCCGCTGGCTCATGTTCAGCTGCTGTCGACCAGAACCCCCAGGTCCTTTTCTGCTGGTCACGTGGAGATTAGTCAGATAAAACTGTTATTTGTAAAGGATATACAGTGCCTGCCAGATTGCAGGAAACAAGCCCTGATGGCAAATGCTAAACTCATAAATTGGATGTTATCGATACTTGGCATTTTCTCTGGATTGTTGTAAAGTTCAGGAATATTTTTTGAGATCCTAGTGCAGTCGCAAATATAATCACAGACGTCGCCTCTAGATATTGATTAGCTGCAGAACCATCTTTGTTTTTGTGCTTTTGTTGTGTGATGAAGCTGTACAAAATCCAGCCAAATTTGTGCTGGTACTTCCCGCACGTGCTGGTATATGTGTTTGTTGATCAAGTTGCTTAAAATGGGCACACTAAATCTTTGTTTCTCAACAAGGAGTAAATTAAGAAGTCAGATTTTATAGGGTTAATTCTCTGGATAGAAGGATGGTATTGGCTGATTTTATTTATGTCTATAATTCATACAAGGGATGCCTTAGACATTGGATATTTTTTATATGCATGAATCTAACCTATGTCAATTGGAGTAGATGTAAAATATGATCCCCACTATTTGTGGTCACAAAGGACCATTTTTTATAAATCTGCTGATGTAAGTTTCTCCTTGGCTTTACAAGTGGCCTGCCTTAACTGTACCCTTCATGATCACAATTTTCTAAATTATTTCCCAACATTCTGCTTAAAAAAATTCTATGGCAATATTTTGAAACAGCTGTTCCAAATATTTTAACAATAGTGAGAAAATTCCTGTACATGTAGCAGTTTGGGACCTGTCAGATGGGACATACTTCAATAACAAAAAGCAGTATTTTTATAACTGTTAATGTTTTTTAGGGGGGTGGTATTACCATTCCAGAAAGTTCTGACTTTTGATATGCAATATGACCACCTTCTGGTGGAATGTTATATTAAATAAAACCACTTTCAAGTCTATAATGCATTCTCTTTTTAATGGGATCCACATCAAAATAGTAAATGAACACTTTAGGAATTGAGACGAGGTAGCAGTACTTATGAAATTGTTCTCATAATTCTTATGACATTTTTTTCTGTGTCTCAGTGAGGTGAATGCAAAGATGAAATTATCTTTTACAATCAGCATTACTTAGAATCTTGAGGTCTATGCTATATTTATTCCACTGTACTACCAATATACAATGATTTAAACATTTGTTTTGGCTTTTAATCTTTGCTCATATATATATACCTCCAAAATAAAAACCAGTGGAGTATGCACACTCATAAATCTGTCCAACCTTCCACTCTTCTGAGATATTTCAGTAAAGGCTTGACGCTTGTAATCAGAACTAGGTTTGGATGCTGCCTTCAGTTCATTTAACAAACACCCTTCCCCCTCTTCTCCATATTCCAGCCTCCCTTCTTTGTTTTATTTTTAAACCTGAAGGTTTCAAGGAGCAGAGAACTCCTTTGAAGGTGCCCGAGGAAGAAGCCTGGTAGCAGTAAGAGGTGCATTCTGAGACTAAACATCAGTTATTTTCTTTTGCACCATAAGCATGCTGATTTAATATATTTAATGTACTTGTGCTGTAGTGAACATTGCATATTTTTTACTCCTCAGAGCTTCCCATCTCTTAACGCTGTGTGATGCCTACTCCATCTTTTCAGCTACTGCTACCTCATAGTGCCGTCTTAACTCTGCCCTGGGATGCTTTGCTGGGCTGGTCAAGTCTGGTGAGGTGTTGGGACAACCCAACAGCTGCCTGCAAATACCTAAAGCCAGTTTCAAAGATGGTGATGATTTTCTCATGAAATAGTTAATGATACAATATGGGCAGTGGCCACAAATGACAGCTCATTAGGTTCCGTCTGGACATTGGGAAAAACATCAGAAGAACATTGCAGCACTGAATACATTACCCAGGCAGACTGTGAAATTTCTACACCTTTCCTCTTAGCACTGTGAGAGAGCAGAAGTATGAGCCAGTACCTTAGCACAGCACTCAGGTCTGTAGGCAGGAGGAGACAACCAAGGCCTCCCAGGCCAGCTGGAGACACACTGCCAGGCCAGGACAGTGTGGTTAGTGGTAGAAATGGTAGTTGTGGGTTTATAGGGATCATTCAGGTCAGGTGAGGTTATGAAAGCTATTGGATGATTCAGAGACGTATTTGTCTGGGAAGGATGGGGTCACTTGCACGGGGTTTATTTTTTCACAGGACTCTTCCTTGCAGTCTCACTTCCTAGTATTTAAATAGTATTGAAGCCAAAATAATAATAATAAAAAAATTATTCCACACAAAGAAGGACAGCATTTAAAACAGTATAGCAATTGGTCTGGCTAGGTAAATGCTCAGTTAAGCCAATGTTACGTGGTGTGTTAAGTAAAGAGAGTTCATGGATTGAAACATGAAACTGACCTCTATGTAATCTATTTGTGCAGCTCCATTGGTCAATAATTTCTATTTAACCCAGAGAAAATGTCCCAATTGAAAGGAATGATTTCAGTTTAGTTAGTCTGGATTTGAACAGTGTATCTGAGATCAGAACCTGGCCCAGAGGCTATAGGAATAAATGGGATTGGGAAGATATATTGTTTTGAAAAGGAAAAGGTAATTTGATATACTGGGCAGCAGGAGAACTATTACTGTGATTAAAGACATTTTTCCTTCTAAGTTTGTGTTTGCAGGATATATTATTTATTGCTGGGACGTGGCAGATTATTAGATTTTTCAAATCATTTTGGTATTTGATTATGAAGCCAAGTTTCCCTTTTGAGATTTTCCTGGATATAGTGCTTTTTTGTTCAGCACAGAATTTTCATTGGTTTGTGTTCTTTAAAAAAATAAATGCTTTGTTTTTATTATTACCAATATTGAAAAATGAAAGTTATATTGTATTGGGAAATGTTTCCTTCTTCTAGGATGACATGTTCTTACGCTTTGAAAAGTAAAGGTAAAAAATAAGCCCAGATGCTATTTTTTCTAGTTCACAAAAATTTTAAGTGCTAATTAAATAAATGATCAAGCATTAAAGGCTTTCTTCCTTTTGTTTTTCAAAGTTGTAATTTCTTGCCTCCTATTTTTTTCAGATTATGTATTCCATTTCTCATATTTTTCTTGGAATTTGGTCATACAGCAGTAGATTCTGCTGTAATGGACTAATTTTAAATGACAGCTTAAGAATATGACTAGATATTAGTTGCCATCACATAATAAGCCTTTTAAGTTCTTGCCAGATGGAGCAAACAAATCATTAGAAGTCATCCGACAGACACCACTATCAGAGAACCACAGATTTGTCTCTTTCATTTGTCTTTGGGTTAAAAAAAAACCCCACAGAACATTTTCTGTCAAAGTCTGCTTTGACAGAACTGGACAAAAACAAGTTGATGAACAGTCTTTTCTCAGATTCAGTTCCATTTCCACTGAAACACTCTGTGACAACCCATCCATTTCTAGTGTTTCTTATTTGTGGGAAAATTTTGAAATTATGAGGTTTGACTTTACCGTTTCATTTTGTGGGGATTTTAAGCTCATGCATTTTACTTTGCAGATGAAGTGGCCTAAGAGTGTGCATCCGGTCATGTATCATTGCTCATCGGACACACAGCACCTGGTTAGGCCATAGGAACTTGATTGTGTGTAGTGATCTCAGAGCCTTTGTCTGTGGTTTTGGAGGACAAGGGCTCAAACTGTTCTCTTCAGAGCTCCCAGCACTGACTGTCCGTGGGTGTTCAGGACTTGAAGTGCTCTCTTTTCAAAGAGAGGAGAAGGGCAAGTCCTGTGCACTTGGGGAAGGGCTATTTGCCTTGTTTTCTGTCATACTTCTGCTTGGTGCTGGAGCAAACCTCTTCCCCTATTTGAGAAAAGGTTTACCGATGTGTGTTCCTCAGTTTTAGGTGAAATCACCAAGAGAAAATTTGGAACTTTAAATTTACTTCCACATAAGAGAAAAGCTTCTAAACCCGGCTGTTTGAAGGGGAGTGGTTAAGGCTGATGCTGAATTAGTTGTACTAGCCCCAAGCTGCCTGCCTGTGCTGAGGGAGGCAGGAGAATGATGCTGGCAAGCTGTCCCAAGCAGTGAGCTGGTGGCAGACTGAGACTGTGGGGACAGCTGTGAACAAGCAGGCCTGAAGGGATCCCACATGTTGGACTCTGAAGAGGCCCTCTGATGCTCCTGTCACTAGATGCAATGGACTGAGCTGCTTATGTGTTTAGGCATGGCCCTGAGCCTAAGTCCCCAAATCCCTTGTGAGGCCAGGGAGCCTCTAGCTAGACTGTTTTCTCCCCAATTGTCCTTCTTTGCAATCTGTTCCATGTTCTGTGTGTGTGTTTGGAGAGCAAACGGAGTGAGCAAGTTAAAGGAAAGCAATTAGATTGGGCTAAGGTGCTACTTGNGCCTAAGTCCCCAAATCCCTTGTGAGGCCAGGGAGCCTGTTTTCTCCCCAAAACACAGACTTTGCAATCTGTTCCATGTTCTGTGTGTGTGTTTGGAGAGCAAACGGAGTGAGCAAGTTAAAGGAAAGCAATTAGATTGGGCTAAGGTGCTACTTGCATGCATAGCATGCATGCATGCATAGCATAGCATAACATGTTAGGGTCCTGCTATCTCTTTATTTCTAACCACACACGAATTCATGCAACATTTAAAGAAGAACTCCTAACCTTTGATACAATAATAATTTAATTTTTCAAATATATTTATAATGGAAGTTTCATCCGCCAATAGATCTTTTCCAAGAGACAGAAAGTACAGGAGAGAAAAGGACAGATAAAGCCATTGGGAAAAGATCATAAGGTTGATAACAGAAAAAGCTGCAGTCAAACTTGTGTGTTTACACACTAAAAAAACCAGGAGTGACATTTGTTCCCTATGCTTCAGAGATCTTCATTGCGTCTTTGTCACTTCAAAAAAGAAGTCTGTTGCTTCTCTCAAGGCACATCTGTTTCACTGCAGAACGTGAAATCACACCAGCACAGAGCAAAAGAGAAAAGGGAAGGTGAAAACTTGGAAAGAAAACATGGGAGAGGTGAACTGAAACAATAGCAGCTTCACTATTTTCCTGGTTCTCTGATCCACTGTTTTCTGCTCCTCCAACCAGCCTAACAGGCCTACACTCAACTTAGCTGTGGTGGTTAACCACCTTCTGCTTTATTTTTCCCTTTATTGTTCCCAGAATTGCACCCACCTGCTGGGTGCTTGAGGTGCTAATCTACTTGTTAATGCTGATGTTGTGTCAGGGTGCTGGGGAAGCGGGGAGAGGGTAAACAAAGCAGGGCTGCCTCTGCATCTGTATCTGTATGTGTATCTGTCTATGCATATTTCTATACGTATTCAGATATCTATTATCTATGTCTATATCTCTAGCATCTATATCAACATATCTAAATCTATATGTATATCTAGATGAGATTAGTCCTGCTTGTTAGCAAAATAACAAAAAGAGATTTGCCAGCCAATGCAGAGAATAAATGATGAAGGCAGGACCTGCTTTTGATCGCCTGAAAGGTGGGACATTTTTCATTCACCTCTCTCAGTACCTGGTAGCAGTACTGCACTCACTACAGTTTCCCCAACTCAGTGCTCGTCTCTCTTCTGAGTGTGGCACTAATGGAATTAATCAGACTAGTTCCCTTTCACGGGGTACAGATTAATTGCTTTGCCTTCTTGCATCCTTGCCTCCACTAGTCATGATCCCCTGCATCATTCCTACCTTCTCATTCTGCTGATCCTGCTGATATTGCCACAAATTCATTCATGTGACTTTCCACTTAATTCCACCTTCCTAGTTGGCAAGCCAAAGCAAGAGGGGGTGAGTTGAGTGACCCCTTGCTGATCTTCCCATGGAGTCAGAATGTGAGATAAAAGGATTTCTGATAATAGATTGCCTGTCTACAATTAAATGTTGTCTGGTGATACATCCAGCTTTGTTTTGGATGACTGTGCAAAGGAGACTACTTTTAGCAACAGGTTTCTGTTTCACTTGTCCTTTCTCTCAAGTGTTGATGTTCGTGCTGAGTTACCACTCCCTGTGGCTATGAAAGGACTGATGTTTTCTTACAGTTTAACTAAAAATTGCCCATTCATTTAGGCCCATGTATCTGAGGCCCACCATCACAGATGTTTATTTTATCAGACGACATAAACTAAAAAACTGCTTTGCAGAAATACCTTTGTTTACTATGTGAAACAGATGCAGGGGTCTAAAAAAATCATAGGCAGTGGAGTCCATACCAGAAAAAGCTCGGGAGAAACTGGCATAGTTATATTTATATGATTACAGCCCTTAAATCTGCAGAACACTCAGTAAAGTAAATTTTGAAAATTTCTTTTGTAATAAATAGAATATGATGTGGTGTGATTTTTCCAGAACAGTATTCTTTAAGAATGAGGTGCAAATGGTGTGGCTGTGAGGATCAGTGGCTTTCTTTGCACTTGGAGTGACACGTATTAGGTGCAATAACTATTTGATGAGGCAGGGAGCAAACTTCCTTGCTGTAGAAGTGGCGAGCACCTCAGGCGGACGTACCAGCCAATGGCAGGCACAGATTTATTGAACCTACACAGAGAATGAACAGTGAGATGAATGGGCTTTCGCAGGGTCAGTGGTATGACCAGGAGGCTGGATAATCAACCCCATTGCAAATACAAGTTGTATTTTACAAAAGAGAAATGCTACTCCAGACTCCCTTTGCAGAAGCAAATAATCATCTGCTGTTACTGGCAGATGGTAAATGAAGCCAGGATATTGTCACTGCTAATGATTTTTTCATGTATGTCAACATCACCACACGGAAACAGAAATTTCTGTGACAAAATGTCTGCCTCCGAGACAGGTTTTTTTATTTCTGGCAAGGCAACCTTTGCCTTTGCCTTTGCCTTTGCCTTTGCCTTTGCCTTTGCCTTTGCCTTTGCCATCAGCCTCAGTGGGTGTTTGCTGGCAGCATCAGCCCTGATGGCATGTGTTCCCCACTGCAGGACCTCCTTTCCTGCCCCTCTGAAGCTGGGTCAGTCTGAGTATAAAAGCGTATCCAGGGGGTAGAAGGAGAAGGGACAGGCATTCAGTTTACCATGCATTAAAGTTCATGTGTTATGCTTTCCTCCTGTAAATTGTGAGTATGTTTTGGGTTAAGCTTTGGAGGATGACACCAATTTTGGAATTGCATTCACTTTCACTCCTATCTTCACATTTGTAAACTGTGCAGGGCACAGTGGCTCTTAAAATTTAATTATCCAGTGTTGTTTCAGACTTTTTTTGTAAATTAAATTATTGTTCTGGAAATCTGGAGCATGACTGAGACATTACAGCCAGAAACACATGGAAAAACCCCTCAACACTGAATTCTCCTTCTCCTCCCAACTCTGAGACCTATGCAGTATCTAACTAAATGTTTGAGTCAAAGATGGAACACCAACACCATTTTAAAGCTATCCTTTTCCTGAAGCAAGTGTAGAGTTATATGCAGCATGTGTTCCAGAGCTTCCACTGTACAGGAGAGCTGTTTACCCCAGTAGGTTCAGAGTCAAAATCAGCTGTATCATGTTATATTATACCAGTATGTCAAATTCCTAAACCAGAAGTCTCAGTAGGAAAACCTGAAATTAAAATAGTTCATGGTGAGGTAACTTTTGTTCCGTCCTCATCCTTTTCAGTCTCAAGATGACTGGTGTTCCTTTGCAAACTGTTATGCCAGTTAGAGACAGCAGAATCTTTCCTTTCTTATAACCATTCAATGGTTATGTGAGTGAGGCTTCCTCATCACTTCAAAGACAGCTGGGTACATGTGGTGTGTTGATGGCTTGAGCTAATGATCCTGACTGTTCTTAGACAGATACAGTGGCTTCTTTCTGCTGGGCAGCAAGGATATCTGGCGGTTGAACTTTCTTTTCGCCACCTCAGCTAGATCTTGGAAAGGGTATGCCTGTCTGTGGTGTCAGTCTTAAATTCATAATTACTAAAAAAGCTTTCTTAATTCAACTTCTCTTACCCTTACACCAGGACAAGAGTTTCAACCTCTTCCCAAATAGCAGACAAGACAAAAGAAAATTGTAGCAGAGTAAGACTGCCTATGCATCCAGGAAAGCGATGGGAGAATTTGTTCTAGTGGCACAACATCACACTGGGGCCTTATCTCAGTCTGTTTGGAAAAAACATACTCTGCATAGGCAAGACCTTGGTTCAGCACATTTTTGTAGAATATTCCACTATACATCTCCACAGAAACAAGTTTCCCTTTCCCATGGTTAGCCTTTTCTCCTTACTGAAAGAAGATATACATGGAAACGTTATTTTTTATTATTATTTCCCCTGAAGGTAGTGCACAGAAACTCTGTAGTGGTGCAGTATCAGTGATTCTGTATTGAGTAGTACTGACTAACCTGTGACCTGATCTGCACTTGGTGTTCTGCAAAAACATTAGATTTGCAAGTTATGTTTACCACAAAGCACATTTCATACCCATGATAATTCAAAGTGTTTCAAAACTGTAATATAATCAGTGCAGGGATTATATAGGCAATACAACATTATATACTTTACAGTAATCTATAGGTCCATAGACAGCCAAAGGAATTAAAAAATTTGAGTCAGAAGTTCGCACATTAGTCCCTGAGAGTACTCTTTTCCAAAAAATGCCCAGTAATTTTTAATTAAAATGTGCACATTTCAAAGTTTCCTGCATGAATTTGTATTCAAGTAAAAAGCATAGGTTTTACTGGAGTAGAGCACTGCCAGTGTCAAAGCAGGCTCTGTTTGCTTTTGAGCTGCAGACACTGGGTTTAACCTCTCCTACATGTAAAAGAACTGTGCAGGAGATCTGTAGAGGAACTGTTTCCAAGCATAAAAAACCTCAGATGAAAAGCCAGGTAATGGATGAATAATTCAGGTGTACATGATGTACAGAACTGAGTGCTTCTGACTAGGCTGTGAAAGCTACATTTCTTATATGTCTTATACCATTTATATGACACTGGTCATTTAATATCTTAATTTTTAGTAGGAAAATCCCTTACATAAAAAGCATCTTAATTGTGCATTTTTCCCCATGAAAATAATTCATTTCTCTGTATAATATACAGGTGAACACTGAAGAAAGAAAGAAATGTAGCTGTTCAAGGAAATACACAGACTCCTTCGCAAATACCTTTTCTAATCTGAATTTTATCTCCATGGTCCCATGCCTCTTCTACATGAAAGGATCTCTTCAGAAAAGAATAAATTTTTGAAAATATGTTGCATCAGTCAGTCTTGAGTTTTAAAATTTCTAGAGCTTGACACCAATCTTTGCAAAGAGGGAGGCAGGGAGGGAGGAGAAGTAGGAGAAGGAATGGCAGAAGGACTCTTGGTAAGCCAGAGCTCCTCTGAAATCTTGCTTCAAGATTCGATAAACACTTTCCTCATTCTTCTGCCTGGGCTGGATCAAAGCACCTTTTTTTGGGGGGTGGGAGAGGGGGGAACAATACGGGGGAGAAGCACAATAGTTTTGTGTTTCCCCAGTGCCTAGAGCCTGATAATACTTTAATATTTAAAATCATCTGAATAGGAGAGGAAAAATGTCCTCTTCTTTTTGCCTATCCCTGGATCTATTAAAAGCAGAGCAGTTTGGTACAATGTTACATCCTGACCTACACAGGTCTGAGAAGTGATGTGTTGCTTCATGAATCATTTGACTTATGTACGTATTAACCAACTTTATTCTATATATAAACAAAGACTGATAACAAAGACTGTGTATTATACAAACATTGCTCTACACTTGATCACTTTTAGATCCCATTAAAACAAGCTGTGTTTTTCCTGTGTGCAGAATAACTCTCTCAGAAGACTCTATTTTGTTCATTGTATTTGGCAGTCACAGCCACATAGTAAATGATCACATTATATGCAGCATCCTAATGTGCAGAATGTAAATGCTGAGGAGGATAATGAATAGGGCAATTGGAGAACAAAATTACATTTCCTGCTCACAGCTCTGATCAGCCCTAGTTAACATGCTCATAAGTAAAGAGTTAGTTATGGGAAGGTGGTTGGTGATTAAATGAGTGAAAAAACACATCCATTTTAACCAGCAGAAGACTGCTAAATAGATGTGTGCATTAGAGCTCCCAGTGGATGGGCTGCTCAGGTGAATGTCGTCTGGGGTACTGAATAGCTGTAGCTCATTGAAAGGTCTTTTCCATTGTCAGAGTGGTTTCTGCATACCACTCAAGACATTTCTTTCCATGCATCTCCAACAGAATTCAGATCTCCCACTTGACCTCCACAGAGATTTTTTGTAAGAGTCTCCATTTAATCACGTTTCTTTGAGATACTTAACTTCTGAGCTAATGTGGAGAATCAAGAAGTGTCAATGCTGTTCAGGGAGAAAAAACTAAACTGACTCCAATGTTATTTTGATATTGGTATCTCCAAAATTACTCTCCCACTTGTGAATAAAAAATGTCCACTGATTTCTATCTATAGTGTGTTTCTGTGTGTGTGTGTGTGTATTTGTGGGTTATTTGGTTGTTGTTGGGGGTTTGTTTGTTTATTTATTTGCTTGTGCTCACTACATGATCCTTCCAAGTTCTCCATCCTTCTGAATTCTGCCTGTTCATATTTTTGGCCGAGAACCAGAAAGTCAGACATAAGGTAGATCTTTCAAAGGGGATGAGAGGCATGGTTCATAAGCCAGCTTCATGTCCTTATCAACAGCGACTGTACTGCTACAACAATGAATTGCACGTATTCTCAGACATGACAGATTTTGTACAACCAGAAGCGGCCTTTGTGTGGGTTGAGGATGAGGGAAGGAAATGGAAGAAACTCTGAAGAGTAGTTGTTACTGTTTTTCGTCCCAGCTCCAGCAACCACAACTAGTTTTGGCACTGCAATGAATGTGATGGAAGGTTTTTACTGCATAGTAATCTCCTACACAAATTTATTCCTCTCAAATACCGAAGGACTGCTTTTCAGATGCAATGAAATATGTGTTATAGACATGTAACAGTGGTGCAGCAGACCCTGATGTGCACCACTCATCTAGAAGAGTTTTGTACATAACCACCCTCCATAACCCTGCACTGATGGTGTCTAAAATGTGTTTTCATGATGTACCATTCCCTGAGAGCTCCTCTGTGTGGAAAGGGCCAGAAAAGTACATACGAATGAAATAATAGTATTGGTTAAGATGGGTTTGTTAAATTGCATTGATCCTCGTTATAGACATTCTCATTCAGCATTAAAACAGCTCTAATTCAATTTAGTTTGATCCATTTTGGCAGTGAAGTAGAGAAAACTGACTTGCATTCATTAAATGCCCAGAAACTGCTGAATTCAGGCACTGAGCCTATGCAGACCTAGACATCACCTGCCCACATCTAGATACCTCTCCCAGGCTGAATATTCGTTAGATCAGCTTGAGCCATTTCTCTGTTTGAAGTGTCTGCTGGGATTTTCCACTAGAATGTCTTTGATGATTGCCTGTTTGTATCAGAAAAGATTAACCAGTTGAACTGCTATGGCTATGTTATTTATCTTACAGACTGTTTTAGCCTCATTTTCTTGTGAAATATGCACTGTAGAATATTTTTTTTTCTCTTGATTATGATAAGAAGATTAGAGTATTCCTATAGATGTTTATACTTAAATGGATAAAACCCAAGCAGATTATTCTGGCAGAATTCAAGACACACACATCAAGAAGGATCACAAAGCCTTCAAACATCTTGACTCTGTTAAGACGTCATGGTCTACCGTGGGGGTAGTTCTAACCCTTTACAAACACACTACTGTAGAGAACTCATCTTATGGTGGAGGATGTTGTACTAGAACACTCAAATCACCCTTCATGGGATCACCACTTGTCCCAGCACTGATTTTTCTCATCCATTTTTCTTAGACCCATATATCATATGGATCACATCTGGGCGGTAGTGCTGCTCTTCTCCCTCATGTTATTGCAAAGGAAATAGAGTTATCTTGGCTGGAGGAAACAATCCCAGGAAACTAGATACACTCCACTTCCCTTCCTTTCCCCAGCAAAGGAGCAGAAACATATAGGTAGCATCCTGCTATTGACAGAGGTTCTGGGCTGTAATGGAGGCAAAGGCACAAGAAGAGAAAGGCCAAGAGAAGCTGAGTGCGGTGGGTTAGGTTACAGAACATAATGTAGGATGGAGAATGAAACTAACAGTTATGATATTGCAGTGGTACTGATGTTAATTAATTTGGCTATTGTTTGGATTCTAACAATTTAGAACTGCTGCTACTATGGAAATGCTTTATAACCATATGACTAAAAATACCTAATTTCTCCTTCTGAAACATCTAAACAACTAAATTCAACTCAAACAAGCATGAGGAGATGCTATTTTCAACTGAAGCTAGCAGCTCTGAAGCAGGTTGCTTTTGCTGGTAAATTGGCAGCTGCTAATGTAAAAACTTTTACGGTCTCCAATACTCCTTATGTTTTGTAACAGTTGCAGATGACAGGTAATGTCAAGGTGTTAACTACTTGTTCTTTCTTCTTCTGATTGGTGTAAATTAAATTAGGCACATTGATTTATATTAATTTTCCTGCAGAATTCTTTCCTCTTTCTAAAATGCACAAGCTGTGCTCATTTTTGCTGCTGAGATCTGACAGCCACCCCTTTCACGGTACCTTTGGATTACTGTTTTCTCTCCAGTGAGTGGGGGCTGCTACTCTTAGATTGTCTGTGTTCATAGAAACTGCATTCACACTTCAACAGATAATGCTCTGTATTATAATTTCTTGGCTAACCAAATAGGAAATGCAAGATAATCTAACTGCAAAAACAGTTGCATATTTCATACATTTCTGTAAAGGAGCACAGGACAATTAAACATCATGGGCCTGATCCCGCCTCCAGGAAAATCAATGGATTCCTGGTGATTTTGAATTTAAACTGACTCCTACTACCCACCTTTGTCTCATCTATCCTTTCTTTCTGTGCCATAATGAGAAGTGGGAACTCACTTGACTATACTTATGCTACCCCTTCTATCTAGAAATAAACTTTTATATCTCCTGTGCCTGCAACAGCTCGCTTCAGACTGAGTCCAGTCAGGGAGCATCCCAAAAACACTTTTTGGTATTTGCTCTCAAACTTGTTCATAAGTGTCTCAGCCACTAAAGGGACAACAAAACTACTAAAAATACTATTTTTGCATTTCTCTGTTTTTATAGATAAATTTTTCCATTTTCCAAGTAATTTTCAGGTGGGTGTGTACCTTTTATCTTTTAGAGTTTCTTGTACTAAAGTGATGGAAAAAATAATCCTGGAAACCATTTTCAAATGTATGAAGGACTAGAAGCTGATTGTGACTAATCAGCATGAATTTACAAAGGAGAAATCATGCCTGATTAACCTGATAGATCTCTGTTATAAGATGATTTGCTTGGTTGTTTATCTTGACTTTAGTAGAGCTTTCTGCACTGTCTACTGTAACATCTTCATAGAAAAACAGGATAAATGGACAGTGAGCTGGGTTGAAAACTGGCTGAACTGCCATGCTCAAAGAACGGTGTTCAGCTGCACATGTCCAGCTGGAGGCCAGTCACTAGCCCTGAAACCCTAGGGGTGGGTTTTGGGGTCAGTACTATTTAACAGCTTCATTAATGATCTGGATGACGGAGCAGAGTGCCCCTTCAGCATGTTAGCAGGTGATACAAAGCTTAGAGGCGTGGTTGATAGACCAAATGTCTGTGCTGACATTCAGAGGGCCGTGGACAGGTTAGAGAAATGTGACAACAGGAATCTCCTAAAGTACAGAAAAGAGAAGTGCAAAGTCCTGCATGTAGTGAGGAATAACCCCAGTTGCCAATACAGACTGGCTGGGAGCAGACTGGCCGGAAAGTATGTCAGCCAAAAAGCACCTGGGGGTCTGGTGGACACCAGTTTAAATGTAAGCCAGCAATATAATCTTGAAACAAGGGAGGATAAGGGTATTCTGGGCTGCATGAGCAGGAGTGTGGCTAACAGATCAATGGAGAGGATCCTTCCCCTCTCTTCAGCTCTGGTGGGGCCACTCTCAAGAGCGCTGAGTCCAGTTTTGGGCTCTCCAGTACAAGAGAGACATGGACTTACTGGACAAAGTGAAGGAACAGGCCATAAGGTGCGTAAGGGATGGGAGCATATCTTCTGTGAGAAAAAATTGAGAGAGGGGTCAAATTTTGGAACAGGTTGCCTAGAGAGGTTACGGAGACTCTTTGGGAATCTATAAAACTGGTTAGACTCGATGATCTCCTAAGATCCCTTCCAACTTTAAATATTCTGTGATTAAATGATTCTGTCAGTGTATTTCATATGAAGAAAAATTTCCTGTAAGATACATTTTTTTTTATTCTGTCCAGGTCTGATAATCCTAAATTACTAATGATAAGCATACTAGAAGACACTTTTTTCCACCAGACAAAAATATAACTATGGTTGCCTAGTTGTTAGATGTATGGTAAATTATTTAGAATAAAACAATGACTAAATGAACATATTAATCATGGTTGCAAATAAATACCTTATTTATACTACGATCAATAGCATAAAACTTTATCTTTTGATATTGCATGAGTCTCTGATAGAATGTACAATGTTATGCAGAAATAGGAGCTGAATGTAAGGTATACTTGTGATAGACTGGATATAGAAGACAGTATGGTATATTTATGGTATATACGGTATATTTACCAGCATTGTCACATTTTAACTAAGTACCTCAACATATCTGAATGCTGTTAGGATTCTCAGCTTTTAAGCTGGACAATCTCAGATGTTCTTGACAAGTCTTAAAGCTTCTCACTGTATAACTGAATTTCTTTACTCCATTCAGTCCAAGGAAGTGTCTCTTACTCATTTACACTTTAAGCTAGAGTCCTTCTACATATGTTCAAGCCGTCTTGGCTACAGTAATCCCTTTCTGCCTCTCTTGCAGTATCTTGTGACAGCTTGTAGGCAGAACAGTTTCTGAGCTCAGCATCTCTTGCTTGACTTAATGAACGTTACTCTCCCTAATCAGGGAGCTGAGAAATGTGATGAGAACAACTTGCTCCACTGAGCCAAGGTACTAACTACACTGTTAAGATTTAACGGGCTATTTTTGGGGGACTCCCAAAGATGAGCCACAGAGAAGCTGTCATGTTGGAGTTGACTTAAGCTGGCACCCAGGAATGAAGTGAAGTTGAATAAACAAAAGGCAGTAAAGATTCCTTCTCACTACGCTAGCTGAATTAAATTACATTGTCAATTTATTTGTCTGCTGGTTGCTTTTCTGATCCTATTAAAGCTCTTGTCATGAATTAAAAAGAGAAGATCGCCTTATTGAATTCTGGCAGACATGTTTTTTTACCTGAGTTATTAATAATGCCTTATATTATTAAATCTGGAAGAAATTTCGTAAACTAATTTCACTATCACCATGGATGCTCCAGTTAATCTGTTTTATTAGTAAATGAAAATAGCTCATTTTTTCTTGATCTTGATTCTCTCTTGAACTGCTCTTTTGGGCCCAATCCATTTGATTCAGAAATCAGGTTAAAAGTTCTGTTGTTCTGAATGGGTTCTGATCAGGCCAACGGGACTACTTAAGCCAGTTGCAGGATTAGTCCCTTTCTGGCTTGTATCCATTGGTGCAACACTGCTCTTTCTTCACCAAATGCTGTAGTACATCCTAACAACCCTATTTTCTATGTAATTTATACTTATTCACAAGAAACTGAGAAAAAAACCCCCACACAAATTAATTTTTCTCCAAATAGAATTTCCAGAATTTAATAGTTCTGTGCAAATCCTTTTAGTTGTGGTTTTAACAGTATCTTTCACCTTCTTCCAAACTATTTTTTCCCTTTTTCTCAATTTGCGTTTAAAGTACAACACAGTTAATTTTTAAAAGATGTGGGAAATGAATGTGAACTTAAGGGCATTCAAGGAAAATCTGAAATTAGAAAAGGAACTTTAAAGCATAACACAAATAAATTAAACATTAATCTAAGGAGGAAAATATTAGTAAGTGTTTATGAGGAATGTATTCCTTTTGTTTCCAAGCTAAATCACAGGCCTACCTAGTTGAAAGGTGAAGATGGCTCATATGTTAAATAGCTACTGGAGCTATCTGATATATGATGATTAATTACAATGTGCAAAGTTTGTCCCAGGCGTACTGACCTCATAAAGCTGAAGACGACACAAGTGCATTATTAACTCCCATCATAGTGGTAAAATAAGCCAACTTGACCTAATTATAAATTTTTTTTATATGTATGTGATTATAATGAGTGTTCTGACAGTATGTAAAGACAGAATTTAAGTATTCATGTTTTTATCTGTAGTCCCTCATTTGGTTCAATTTGAAAATGTGATGCTTGATTTGCCAGCAAGTCTAGAAAATATGGTTCCAGACTCAGATGATTTTTACTGTATTATATACCGAGGCTGCCCCTGCGAAGGTATTTATTTCTTTTCTCCTTGTCAATAATAAATGACCCTACAAAGCAGAAACCTTATTAGAGTCTATATTTAATGATTGCCCTAGTGATATGAGTGGTCTGGTAACAAATGGAAATGTCAGACACTCTACGACCCTCTAATAATACTGAAATCTGCCAGCCCCTATTAAACTGCCTTCAAACTGTATTATCCTGTGGTAATGGATCAGCTACTTACCCTAACTAATACAGTTATCACGTGGGACACTGCAGCCTGATCCTTTTAATATAAAGAGTCAAAAAAGGAGTAGAACAGTGGGTAAAAATGAAGTATTGTTGTAACAATATGATGATGAACCCACTTCATTAAGGTGGAAAACTACCTGTAAAGAAGGCTGTGATTGATCTTCATTCTGGTGTGTCATCCTGTAAAAAGAAAGAAGTAACTTTCAAATTTGAATGAACAGGATTTTTTCTCTCTCATCCTCTCCCTCCCGGTGTCCCTGTTTTAACGGATTATCTTACTTCATAAGCTACTTTTATAGGTCCAAGTGCAATCCAATGTGTCCTAGTATTGCCATAGGAAAACACCCAAGAAACAGAAACACTTTTTCATCATTATTTCCAACAACTCCTCTGCACTTTTACATGGAGAACATGACATTAATTTTTTCCCGTTTCCAGATACATACAATAAGGAGTATCAATAAAAAAGGTGATCTTCCTAATTATAACAGGGAAACCAAAAGAAGCAGCAATTTTAACAATTGAGAAAACAATATCACATCCTTCTTCCTTAGGACTTTTCCCTCCCTTGCTGAATTATGTTAATGCATACAGGTCATACTTACATGGCATCTTTAATTGCAGTTGAATTGGAGATTTGCGCATAGATTTATCTGTAAGATTAGAATGATAAACAGAACTCTTAGTAATCTCAGACTTTCTTAAAGCACTTGATTCTCTTGAAGCTAATGAGAACCTCTCTTCCTGTTTTTGAAGGCTCTGAATTGTGGTTGTCTGTGGGATTCTCTGCCCAATTCCTTATTATGGAAAAGAAGATGGGGTTAGATAGGGAGTCTGCCAAATTATAGTTTCCAAGGTCCTCCACTTTTTAAAGGGATACCCTTCTGAACCAGGGTATAGCTGGCACAAGGTTGTCTTTCAAACCTTATGACTTTCCAGCTGAAATAACTCTGGAACTGACTCTGTAACTACTCTTCTGAAATGCCTAGGAACATCTACAGGTTGTACTTCATAGGATACCCAAGGGCACGCTTATTTGCCAAGTGGACTCCTCCTGTGATCTTGTGTCTTTCTCCTCCCCATTTCCAAATATCATATCAGCTGATGTGAGGCAAAGCAAATACTTCTATGTTCTTCCCAGGGGAGTCCTGAGCAGAGCAAGAGAGATAGGTAGGAGATCTATGCTGAGTCTGAGCTCAGGTTTGCACACAGCTGAGTATGGGAGCACGCTGGGCTTCAGCACTGCAGGATCTGAGCTCTGAAAGTCTCTATACCATAAACTCCTAGATGAACAATCAGGATTTATATATTAATGATATATATATATATAAACATGTACCACCTGTGTGGAGAGTAACATCAGCCTGTTTCTATGTCTTTTTCCCTGTCGTGCCACAACCTTCTCTAGCAGTACCTTCTCCTATGTGCTTTCTACCCTGCCCCAGTGTCTCATCATGTACCTCCATGCTAAAGTTTTGTATGATCCTCTAATCAAACTGCTGAATCATAAATCTCAGTATCTTTTCTCTAGAAACCATTTAAAATCACATCCTGTTGCAGGAGCAGTGGGGTCTCTAAAGCTCTTAGGTATGACTGACCCTAATTCATGGCTATAACAAGAAAGATAAGTTACAGCCTGGCTTCAGAAATCTTCCCTGAAGGAGCAGAAAACTGGGAGAAGATTTTGGCAGCAGCTTTGTGTGAGGTATAGTTAAATTCATCTCTGTTCTGAAAAAGAAGTGACTTTATAAAAATAGCTCCACGTTTATTGTCTTTTCATCAACAGGCTTAGCTTACAAACAAAAAGATAGATTTTGTATCTGCCATTCCTGCAAAGTCACTGTGGGTTTTTACTGTCAGCCTTAGCTTCTCCCCATTTTGCCTACCATCAGCAGCAATAAAGACCTGCAGGCCAAATTAGTCCCCCTGAGACGACTGTGTAACACACTGACTTATAATTGTGCTCTCATTGACACCCCTGCAGCCCCCTTAATGTCAGTGGTTTCTGCCTGAGCTTAGTGAATATTTCACCGAAGATATACAAAAGGTATAGTAGCTTGCAGCTCTTTGCTGCCTTATTCTGTAGGGAAAGCAGTAGGAAAAACGAAGTAAGCTCTAGAAATCAGTTATATTTTCATTGTCATATATTCTATTTCATATTTGATGAATTCTGCCAAAATTCTTTCCATTGTTTAACAAGCCTGAACTGCTTCTAACTCTCTGAAAAATACATAAAAGCTTGATTTGTTTTCCCCCAGGGTCAGCTTTTGATCGTGAACTGCATTTGGAAAGGCCCTACCCTACTGTGAAATGTGCCCGAGGACAGGGAGGGGCAGCATGGTCTCTTTGGGGGCTGGGACCTACTCGGATGTGACAAAGAAGCGTTCCTTGGCTCCGTTCCACCCGCTGCCAGGAGCTCCAGTGAGTTCCCTTTTGAGCTGAAGGCAATGGACCACTTGTCAGGCATAAAGTTAAGCACATGAATAACACAGAATCAACCTCAAGGTTCACATACTTATTCCACTGAGTGCAGATACGCTAGTGGCTTGGATTTTCAAATTAAAAATTCAAATCTACCCTCCGAGATTATTTGAGACAAAATGCTTACAATAAATTTTTACAGCTGAGGTTTGCTTGGGGACATTTTTTTCATAACATGGGATGTGTTTCCATTCACTTCTGAATCCAGAAATAGTTAAGAAAGGCATAAATAAGGTCAGACAAATCAAGAACACCCTCACTCATGTATACAAAATTTCTCACACTATTTGTTCAACTTCACTGAAACTCTTAACCTGCATAAACTTGAAAGCCCAGGAAAAAAAATCTTGCTGTCTTGTCATGAACCTGATTAGCTTGGTTAGAAACCAAAGGATTTCATAAACTTTCTTGTTTATTTTTGTATTTAGCATTCTATAGTAACCCATGTTGTTGAACTGAACATATATTGTGTCTTCTAGATTTTGTCATACGGTTTTTCATATAGCATCATTTATAATTCTGAATGTCCTTCTGTTTCAGTAATTTCCTTTTATCCCCAGTGGTCATTTTCACTCTTGCTGTATCTATTGTGAGATGGCATATGCAACCTTTGGGCAAGTAGGATATTAATCCATCTTTGATCATATTCTCCTGTGTATCGTCCCCACAGCTTCCTGATTTTCCTCCAGAATGAGCTCTGAAGCAATTCAACATCTTTATTTTTATTATTGTGATTGGGTCACTTTAGTTTTAGTTAACAACATGAGGTCTGCAAGGGTTTTTTTAGTTTAGTGGTTTTTAAATTTTTTTTAAACACTGCTCCTGTACTTAGATGCTGATTTTTTAGAAGTTTCTTCTTCTTTTACTGTTTTTGTTTTTATTTTCCTGAATCCCTGTTTGCTTCACAGAAGTAAATATCAGAATACACAGCTGTGACACAGATCTTCTAAACTTAATATAGGTATCAAAGAAGGAAACGGTTTTTTCTGACGTCATTGTCCTATCAGTGCAAGACTGCTTCTCCAAAGTTATCTTGCTCATCATGTCTACTCAAAAAAACATTCCACAAGATCTTCCAGATATTATGACTAGTTTACACTGCTAAATATTACTTTTTTGTTTTTACATCTTAATAAAGATGACAACATGACTACATATCATTCTTTTGCAGGATATAACTGCTCTTTTTTCAGGCATTTGTAGGACTTTCCTTCGCTGTGTCACACATAGTTAGGTCCTGGAAGTGTCCTTTCTCACTTTCTACCATCCTTGAATCACTGTTGTTGTCTCTGAGCTCACTCCACTTTGTCTGCCTTCAGATTCTGTATCCCAAATACCAGAGACAATTTACACACCAGAAGCTACCTGTAGGAATTTCACCTCACAAATACATCTGAGTTAGGGGCTTGTCACGTATATTTGTCTTGAAGCTAAATTGGTATCCTGCATAAAACCTGATGGCTTGAATCTCTCTGACTATGAGCCAGTGCCTCTGCATTTGCAGCCCACAGTTGTGCTACCCTTTGTACCCATCAAGTTGGGGTAATTTGTTGCCCACTGTCACCTTGAGGCTTTTGCCTGCTGTTGGATTTGTGGCTTCTTCCAGCCCAAGTTATTCTTCCCTTGTGGCATGCATTAGCTTGCATTTTTACAAGCTGAATCTCATTTTGCTATTCTCAACCCGTATTTCTCTGAGCTGCTTTATATTACGCTTCTTGATCCCGACTTGTATAATATCTCCCAATTTAGCATCATCTGCAAATTTAATGAATGTGGTTTTATTTTGCAATCTGCATGACTGTTAATAGAGGTGGTAAATATTGGTCCTACTTTAGGTCTCTGTGGCTCTGCACTTCCCCCTTCACATCCATGCCCCGTTCCCCTGCCCCTCAAGCTCTCTGGATTGCAGTGCCTGGCAGTATTCTCTCCTTTGTGGACTTCCACATTAATCTAGTCCTTATGTTAATTTGCTGTATAACTGCTTCACCAAAATCCATATCTGTGATTTAGACTGTATCTTAGATATCCAGAGATTTAGGAAATATCCCAGAATGCAGTGACGAGTTAAATCTGTCTAGGTCTGCTACCCAAGTCTCATGTAGTACTTGCATTAGATCACAATAGTGCAACTCTTGTCTTGAAACCAGTGGCAATTAACCAAGTTTTGGACTTCTTACTGGTCTTGCTAAGTGTGTGGGGTGTTTTCCCCTTACGCATAGACGGGAGTTTTTAGTGTGGATGTAGTAGACCATGTTAAGGGTACCCCACATCATCTGTACACTCTTTCTTGAAGAACAGGCATCTTGATATTGTTCCACAGCAAGAGGTAAATAGCTGGTAGAAATTCCTTTTTTGCGTGTGACTCTGCTAATATTTACAAATTTTGCTACCACAACCGAAAAGTTATCTCACTAAGCAGCACAGAATCCAAGCATACATGGAAATTCACTGGCAGAATAAACTGTTTTTACAGATATTGTCTTCAGAGGGTTATGGCAAAAGACTGAGCAGGAAAAGGTTTGGGTTTTTTTCCCTTTTGCATAAGATGTGTCTTTCAAAGAAGGCTTTATGCAAGGTTAATTGGTACTTAGCAACTTTTTATCTCAACAAATATATACCAGGTGTTTAGGCCAATAACAGAAGGAAAAGAGAGAATAAGTGTATAATGATATGAGTACTGATCAGCAATGAGAGCTTCTTCTGCTCCAGTTATGAGTAGTAGGATCACACAATTTTAAAGCTGTGGAAAGCACAAAAGAAAGAAGAAATTGGGATGGAAGCCAGAAAAAAGACCAGGTGATCTAGAAGATGGGTCACTTGTTTACATCTTCAGCAAAATATATCCAGTTTTCTGCAAAGTCCCAGCCTATGCCCATGCCCTCTACACATCACACAATCTCCTCTACAAAATGAATCTATGTCATAAAATCGTAAAATCATAGAATCATGGATTGGAAGGGAGCTTGAAGATACCATCTAGTCCCATCCTCCCCCACCATGGGGGATGCCACCCACTACATCAGGTTGTTCATGATCATAGACTAATTTGAGGCCTGCAGATAGCAGCATGGACAGGCAATAGTTTTAACTTGAAGCTATCTGCTAGCTCTTCAAAAGTGAACATAGCTCAAGTATTTAGTAACTAATGTCTTCCCTTTCCTAGTAAGTGAAGTTTTAAGAAAGGCAGTTTACTTAGGGTTTACATTCAAATTATGCAGAGATAGATTTCTAGGCACTTTCTCCAAAATATTCAGTCCCACAGTCACCCTCTAACTGTGGTGCAGACTTCTGCATCAACCATGACTGCTAGAAAGTACAAAAAGCTTGCAGAATTTTATGCCTGTGTATCTCTTTAGCTTTCCTACCTATTATTCTGTTGTGAAAAATAGATTAAACCTCAGCAGTATATTTCAGTCTTTAGACATTTTTGTGCCTGGTTATCTTTAAAACATCTTTTTCTTTCTTGCTTTCTTGTTTCCTTTTTTTTTCCATTGACATATTTATAAATGTTCTTTTCATTTCCTCTGTACCTGTAGCTGGCATTTACCCCAACTTTTTCTGTTCTCAGCTGTGGTTGAATGTTCTTGCTTCATTGTCTCCTTCCTTCTTCATTTCCAGTTGACAACATCATTGTAAAGGTGAACTAAAAAGAAAATGGGAAATTCTGTTTACTTCATGACTATGCACTGAATGCCCCAGCTATGCAGTCTCACAGAGAATCTCACAATGAGAACATGCTGCAGCAACAGACAGGTCTTTTCTGTGTAGATCTCAACCTATCTTGCAGGGACAGCTAGTATTTAGCATTGCTATTGTGTTGCTGTGCAAAGGTGGCCTTGAGCAGATTGATACAGGACAAGATTCACTGTATCACATATGCATTTCAAATCTTATTTCTTATTCATCCCTACTTATCACTCTTTTTATTCCTGGGGTAACTCCTGATCCTTTCCCATCAAACGTGTAATGCTTTTTCTGACTAAACTTAATGGATATGGTGAGTTGAAAAAGACTTCTGGAGGCTAGACCTCAGAGTGGGTTGCAGGTATCTGTCATAGATTTTTGTCCTGTTCCAGGGGTCTGTCATGGGAGACTGCAAATCTAAGGGTGTGTCTGACGGAGGTCAGGTGTAAATCATCACAAAAATATCTTCTGCTTTAAAGTCCTGCTTCCATTTTGAGAGTATTTCTGGAGGAGGAAGCAGAAAGTGAGTAAATAACAGAAGGAATGACTTCATTTTTGCTCGATCTGTAAGATCCATATCTTTCTGAGCAGTGAGAGTTATTTTTAGGGAGTTGCATCACTGGCTCTTGGCAGCCATGGCAACAAAGATCTGCTTCCACCCAGCAAAAACAGGGAAAGGAGAGAAGCCAAACTTCACAATTAGCTATACTTTGCTGGTTTCTGTCCCCCCCACTGCAACAGGTTTAAGTTTAGTACAATTGCTTTTGGAACCTAACACATTTCCCCCACATATTCCCAGCTTCACCATAACCTGGAGGAATGAACTCTGGATGTGAGGCTTCCTCATTCTGTATTTTGTTGTGTTTGCTGTGTTGCCATCTGTATTTATTCTATATGATGATGGCTTTCTCTGTCTTGGATTAGCATTTCAATGAGACATACACAGGACCATAGGGTGAAACCATGGACAGTGCTATGACAAGTGTCAATTGTGGGCTTCTACTTATTCATCAAGAAACCGTGGCTTTTTCTCAGTGATAAAGTTTCTAGGTTTGAAAGCAAAGGCTTTTTGCCATAAAGTATTTCCTTTTAAAAAGCAGAAAACCAGATGCATGGGAATGAGATGATCTGTGGTATTTCCTAGCAGAAGAGGGAAGAATGAAGGAATTCTTCTGTATTTTTATCCACTTCTATGCATGTAAAGTCTGCCACTGACTGCCTGTCAACACTTCCTCGCAAGCCACCAAACAACTTGTCCAAACAGGAGGAGGTAATATCCCTTAGTCTCTATTGACTTGGAAGAACTGTAACTAACAGACTTGAAGTGAGATTCCTTGTCATATGTGCCTTAAATCCCCCTTTCCCTGCAGTGTAATAATTACCAGATAGCTATACTGACTGCTATCAGTTAATTTATAAACCTCTCATACATTGTCTGTTATCTATGAATGTGTTTCTATGAATGATTTCTTTTCTGTATGAAAATGAAACTATTATCTTTGCAAAAAGCATTCTTAAAAAGGACAGGTAGAGAAAGAATCGGAGAGAGGCATACTATGCTAACTGGGAACAAACAGAGAGGTTGGGAACTGTCTGAACCTGTAAGACCTGGGTTACTGATGTATTTTTAGGAAGAAGCAAAGCGTCAAAGCCTGGACACAATAAAGTTGTGGATTTCCTGGCAGACACTGCAATTACCTGAGCTTCTGAGGAATCATGAAAAGGGCCAGTGGAGATTTCTACATTGTTTGTGTTCAATGTCAATTCTGTTTCAAAAGATCAAATATACTGCTTCATTCACACTTTTATTTTCTTGGACAGTACATTCATAATGCACACAAGAAGTGCTTTGAGGGGCAGATGGTGCCAATTGATTGTATATTCATTATTTGTGGAAGAGACCTCATGCATTCTCACATTTTTGTGTGAAATCATCCACTATGAGGTGTTGAAGTGACTGAGATTATTCGAATGACTCCTCAGCAGAGTCCCTCTCACAGTGCTGCTGGGTTGTGTTTGACAGCATTTCCACCCTCAGGAGTTGCCAGGCCCAACACAGGAGACATCTCATGCTAAAACATTGTGGGACAGAGCCTCACTAGAACACCTGCCCACCAGAAGATTTACTGTTCTTGACAATGCAAAATAGTGTCAAATCAGAAAGAAGGCATTGTTATGTCTCTAGAAACAGAAAACTGTTACAAAAGACTTAACTCTCGTATCTATATTGGATAAAATGGTCATTTTATGGAGTAATGAAAATAGGAAAATGTGAGAAAATCTGATATTCTTTGCCTTGATGCTATCTGCCTGCTCCTGGATCCACTTTCTGGACAGTGTTAGATCCTGTTCCTTTTGCCTATGATACAAGTAGAGAGGCCAAGATTTTGTCTGTAGCCTTTTTGATACCTTTGTTGAGTCAAGGAAACGGTTGGCTGCTTAAAGCTGTATTTCCAGTAGAGGTTTAGAGATGGGAATTTGGGAGTGTCATAAAACAGATACTATTTCCTTCCTGGCTAGTCCGATAGGATCAAAGTTGGGAAATACTGTCTCCTGAGGGAAAGTGATCTCTGCTTTCCAGAGGGGTAAGAGGCTCTTTATGTCTTATCTTTCTTATCTGTCTTTCCTATCTCTAGCTATATTCATATGAACATGATATAGACCTGGGACTATTCTCATGAAATAAACATTTTTGTGTCAACTTATTTCTCCAGAGTTATATGATTTAACCTTGTTGGGGAGACACCCGTAAAATAAATTCCAGTATTTTAATAGATACAGAGGGACAGAGTCTAAATATTAGGCTTACGCTGTGTACAGGCACAAAAATAATGTTGCCTGGAGTAAACTATATCTCTTTTCCCCTCAGAAGCTCATCTGAGAGTAATTGTACCTACCCAGCTAAATCAAAAGAGAGCCACAGTTTGATACAAGAGATTGGATTAGAGGCTATGACTCAAGCATCTCAGGTCTCCCTGATCAAGGAAAGCTATACGGTAGTCATCAGAAAAGAAAGAAGGCAGATGGCAGATGATAGAAGCCATGACTGACTATCAGCATCACAGATATAATAATACAGGCAGGAGAGACCTTTTGCCTTACACGTTGTGAACAAAATCCATGCAATATTTTGTTATGTGCTCATAGAAATGCTTCTATCTCAGCGTGAATAGAAATAGCTATTCCTACAGAGGCATTAAAAAGGATCACAATTTAAAGTTAAAACAGACTAAGCTTTTCAGAATATTTGAAATCATTAAAAATAGTTTATTCAAGCAATAATCTCCTTAGAATTGGTTATTACCACTATTAATGACTTACTAGTTAAAATATTAATGGATCATAACTGAAAACTGCTGGCAATGTCTGATTTCAAGGGGTATTATCTCTTAATTAATGATATTTCACCTATCTGCAGTCAGTTTTGTAGGTATCCATTTTACTGTCTGCTGCAGGATACTAAAATCAGTTATTACAAATGAAGGAGATATTACAAAGAGAGGTAAAATAGATGCTTATTTCTTGGTGTTTTGCATTTTGTGGCCTGTCAGCTAGCTCGCATCTGAATTTACTTGTCTCTTATTAGTATATGGCTTCTTATTAGGAATTTTATGTGCGTTGAAATTGCATGTTGGAACTGCATATTGAAAAGGAATGCATGCTTTTGGGAGAGGCTGGTAGATGGAAATTTAAAATATTTACTTTAAAGCATTGTTTTATAAGTCACCTCTTTTTGAGCTCTGATCTGAGTGACCATTTCTTTCACAATATTTCATTTTCACCAACTGTTTTGCCATATCCTGTTTAGGAACCTCGTTTGACATGCTGATACCACGATTTTTCTAGCTTGTAATTTGTATACCACATTTCTCACAAAGGAAGTAGGAATATAACTGGTGAAAATGAAGAAAGCTGAAAGGCTAGGTGACAGGAAGTGTGGAGTGTGTGATAAACATTTGATATGATTACTAAAAATTCTCAGACTTCAATTTTGTGTGAGTTTCTGGGTGTCCATTGCTCTCTGTGCTTGCAGCTGTTTTGCTTAGGAATAGGACACAAAGCAAACTCTCTGTAACAGGCACTTTCAATACCAATACCTAATTCCTTCTTGTCCCTCTAGTGCCTCACACAGTGAATAACAGAAGCGAGAAAACACTTTCATACAGGGGTTTTACTTAAGTACAAAATTAAGTGTCTTTGCATTGCGTGGTTTGGATCCCTTCAGTTCTCCTATGCCTATGGTTTCTATGACTATGGTTTTCTGGAGCTCGTCCTATAAACCCTTATAAAATTAATCTTCTTGTCCTGAATGCTCCCAGGTCACAGGAGCAGAATTATTCTGGGGACTGTAAAGATGATCATTCCCTTGATCATAAATCTGACCGTAAGCTCAGGCTTTTAGATACTCAGTAGTGCTTTCAGTGACCCATATTCTTCTCTAAAAATTTGTGGTATGCTTTTCTAGTGTACTTCTGTTATTCATTCTTTTTTAATGGAATATTTCAGAAAGTAGAAAATTTGAGTGTATACACTTCACACTGAATAGCTCTGTAACTTTCCAGGTATTAAAATTTTCTTTTAAAGTCAATTTTGATCAGCTCTGCTGAACATATCTCCAGCCTGCCTTATTTCTAGATCCCAAGTCGAGAAACTAAGAACCTTATTAAGAGCACAGGGAGGAGTTCAGTAGACACACAGATGGTAAAACCTCAGATGAAATTAAAATTTAAAAAATATTTAAATTAAAGATAATCTTTCATTGTCTAAGAAAATAGAGTAGTCATACTACAATAAGGTTGTTCCTTGCACTCTTGTGGGCTTTATTGTTTTCATTTAAGCAAATTTTGGGCTACCAAAAGATGATAATTTTAATTTGAGATGAAGGACTACCATCTGTGAATATAGTAGACTCCTTTCCCTTATGTATTATCTACGCAAATAACACCCATTTTATTGTTTGGGGAATGTGATGAAGATAATAAAAGTGAATAGAGACAGGTGCTGATCAAACAGATGTTATTTTAGTCTGACTTCTACCTGGCTCATCAGTGTTTGTCAACACAGACATGCATCACTGCTAATATTTTAAGAGCTACTCCTACTGGCTTGTATTATGATTTACTGGGTGAACACAAAGGAATAAATAGTTAGGATCAAACTCCAGTGGTTTTTGTTACAGATACTTAGAGGTGAAAAGCTACTGTAAATTTCCAGTAGGCCACTTCACTTTTATGTCTTGCAGCAATGAGCCTCCCATGAATCTCATCCTTTAATTTTTTTCCGTACTGATATTTTCAAATGAGTGAAGTGAGAGCAATGGCATACAGGTATTGAGGAATGTTTTCACAAGTAAGTTTCTCTGCTCTACAAAGCCAGTGTTACTGCATAATCTATATCTGAACTTCTTCAAATACAGAATAAATTATCTCAATGTAACCCATGTGGAATGTAGGCTAAAGCTGATTTTAATGCTCAACTAAAACTCTTTTGAATCCATTTCAGTGATATGGTTTAATTAACCAGACCACTTCTTCTAGCCCCGTGTACTCAATTCAAATTAATGGCACCCGGAATATACATTCTCTCAGTGTCTTGCCTGCTGTTTGCTGCCTGTGAATCCTATCTTGCATCCCACACCTTGCACTTGCACAAGTGATTAACTACCTCCAGAACTCATTTCCTCCTAAGTGGCTTCACAATGTTTTTCTTCCATGGAAGGCAAATACGGTGAATGAGCCAACACAAAACCATTTTCAAAGGTGTCAGCACTACTGTGCCAGAGTATCATTTCTAGTATCTTATGCTATAATGTAGTATACAAAAGAAATGTTACATTATTTACTTCATACTGTATCACTTACCTAAGACCCCAGCTGAGGGGTCTGTTTTGTATTAAAAATATGCTGCTAGTGCTAGAAGGTGATGGTGGAAGTTTTATGCGGTCTTAGAATGCAACTTTTTTTTAATATGTTGTCTAGATAAAGATAGCCTGAGAAATGACACAATTTTCCTGTAGGGAGTGTGAGCAGCCCTCTTCTAAACACAAATCATGTGGAGGCCGTGATATGGACTCAGTCACTCTAGTATCCTCTGTAACCAAGAGGGAATGCTATATAAAAGCTGGATTTTCTGCTTCATGAGATTCTCACATGTAAAACTTTTCTTGCCAGAAGGGAATAAATAAGAAATGAAACTGTTGAAAATCCTTTCAAGTCAAGTTCTGACAAAATCCAGTCTTCTCAGTTCCTACTTGAAGAGCACTGTCAAAATGTCAGGTTGAGATGAAGCCCTGACAGGTCACTTTGGTGGAGGCTGTAGAGAGAGACCTTTCACCCCTCTCTCTTTGTTTCCATGTGCTCTTAAGCTTTAGTATTCCTGGATCCCCCAGCAGAGAGTGCAGCTCTGTCAACCGAGTGCTTTATTAAATCTCCATAACACAGACTACTGCCCAAAAGGACCTCACATTAAAGGCCAACAGGACATAGGAGGGGATGTGAAAAAATTCTGCTGTACTTACTGTGACTGAAATTAGAGCCATCTAGATCCTTTCTTCTTCTACCACCAGCAGCAGGCAGAGGCTCTGATAGAAATGCATGAGGTCTCAGCAGATCAAAAAGTGGCAAGACCCAATGTAGGTGGTCTGCAAGTAGGCAGCTAAGTCAGGAAAGCCACTGCATCACTACCTGGAGCAGTAGGTCTCTGGGTTCCTGCTAAAAGATACCTCAACCCGGCAGCACCATCAGTGCTAAGGGGAAACTGCTGTTTCCAGTGCCATAAAAACAGGAGCTGCAGGTTCATGTCCTATGCTTCATATCTACTGTCAGATCTGAAACCTCAGAGGAGCTGGTTGAGAAACTAATCCTGATTGTAATTCACTACTGGAAACACTAACTCACTGTGGTTTGCCTGCCATAACACCTGGGCTTCTCAAATGTTGGTGCTGTATTAAAAAGTTAATATGCAACTGAAGAATTTTTCAGAAAAGTTTGGTTGAAAAGATGAGAATACTTTTTTTGTCCTACTTTGCATCATTTTCCAGAAGTGATCCTTGTGGAATTATACAATGTTTTTTCTTTAAATTTGGAAACTTCCTTCTCACATAAGTCACAAGCAGCCATTACTTGTATTGTTGAAGTGTTTACATGAAGTGTTACTAAACTCTGTGTTACAAAGGAAAATAATGTTTCAAACATGAGAGTGAATCTCACACTTGAAAAAATGACCTCCTACAGGTTTTGATTCATTCTACATCCAGGCCATGACCATCTGGGTGCTTCCCCTGCCCACCTGACTGCACTGTGGATCACAGAGCTGGCTTCAGTTCTTTAGAGAGGAGAACTTGACACTGTTCTCTGTAAGTTTTTGGGTTTTCCCGTATAACCACCTTCAGACTCACCCTAACGCCACATGGTGGCAAGGATGGGGCAACTTTGTGAGACCAGTTTGCTTCTTAATGACTCCTCCACCCACTGAGCAGCTTCTTCAAGAAAGAATAGCAATTTATATCATCAGAGTTGTTAAATAGGATATAAATTGACATCTATGTGCTATACATATTTACCCATTGCACAACAGATAGAGAATAATCCAAGGCTCATTTACATCTGATGTTTTCCAAGTACCTACTGCTGTGTGGTTCACTTCAGCAAATATAGCATACTTATTATTACTATTACTAGTTAAAGCAACAAGTTAGGTGGTGTTTTATATATTACCACCATAGCTGATTTTCATGAAATAAAAAAAACAGCCAATGAGGACAAATAAAGCTAGCTGAACAAGGTACATTGTATTAATTTTTTAATGTTTTTTTCTTGACTAAGAGGGTGTGTTAACTCTCTGTTGGAAAGAGAGCGTAAATCAGTTCACATCCACGTTGTAGAAGAAGAGAAAAGATGTGTCTCTAGAAGGAAAAGCAATCAACAGAAGGGGTGGAGAAAAAGTATAAATCAGAATGGTTTATGTTTCCTTCCACCTTGTAGATTGCTTTTCCGTCTGTAACCTCCCTCCCTCCTTCTCCCCCTTCCTCTGTCCTTCAGTAACAATTTAGCTTACCTCCTCATATACCTTCTCACCACATTTGAATTTGTTATAAAAACAAAAGCACAAAAATTTATAGAATGTTCTGAGTGTTGTGCTAAGTCTCTCTTCATTCTAGACAGGGAAATGTCCAATTCACAGGAAATTTTGGATCAATAATAACTCACATTGAAATTATGCTTTTCTCCTGGTCTATGGACTAGAGCTAGATGATATTTGTTTCTAAACTGTCTGAATCCCAGTGAGGTGGATGTACTGCTGTGTGAGTGCAAGACCACACTGATGGTGTCTTCTGAAGAATCTTTGTAGCCTTTGTCATGGATAGGATCCTAGTCCAAGCCATAACCAGGGAGAGATTGCATTGCAGATATAATTGCTAATATGACTTCTCATGGGACTGAGACAAAAAGTGGGATCCTACACAAGGACAGCTTCTGGTTTTCTGGACTGTATGTTCAATTTGTATCCGTTAGGATTAGGTGTTGAATTCCTGTTCCTCATCCTTTTACAAAGTGTTGAAAAACCTATTTTGAAGAGATCTGTCAGTGAGATTGTACTCTTTCCTTTCTTGCAATCTTCATTTGAAAGGATAATCTTAGTAGGATTCCAGGTCTTAGTTCTGTCTCTGATCTTATAACAATGTGTGACAGATGCAATCCTTCTGTTCTAGTAAACAATTTCATTTAAATTTTGGGGAGAGAAATGCAACATTCATGCACATTCCTTGTGGTCAAACTATAATAAAAAACTTTTGCTCTGTCTTCATAATCCTCTTACAAAAAGTAGTGTATGGCAGTTCTCACCCAACTGTACATTTTCAGTCAGAAGTGCATGTTGGTGTTTCTGCGAGGAAGGATCTAGGGCTGCATTGCAATGCGAAGTTAAGGCACACAGTGATGGATGTACTCGTGCTAATACATCTGATGGAAGCATGAGACTTGTTTCAGAGGGGTCACTGCAGTCAATGAAAATAGAAAATGCAGTCTGTGGAAATTTAGAGAGATGATGCCAGTCAGACTTTTGGTTTCCTGAAAATCGCGATTATGTTTGCCTTGCTTAAACAGTGCAATCAACAAATTTCCGATAAAATCTTATACATTTGCAGGTGTTAGCCTAACAGACGCAATATGTTGGGCAATAAATTCTGAAAAGGGAATCAAACTTTCCTTAAGAATGTTTTGTTCTTTAATTCATATAACTTCACTTTTCAGTCCTGTTTATTGAGAACGTATTTCACAAAGCTGCTTAGGTGATATCAGGGTTTTATGTTGAAATGCGGATGTTGTTGCTGTAAGGTGGCCTGATTTACTGAATGTCCACGAGGACAAGCAAAAACAACACAACATTTCATGGATTTTTTCCATGGTTTTTTTTTCCTGTGAGGTAAGAAAATGATATACAGTGAAGCCACACACAGGACTGCGAGTTTTCTCCTTTGTCATAAAGCCTAAAGGGTTCCTTTACTCCAGGGTGAAGATTTCTAGGTGGCTGATGATATTGGTGCAGAATGATGTATTAATCCTTGCTCTTAGAATAGATTTCAAGAGCTCCATCATGGGAAAATCTGTTAGCTGGCTGTTATCAGTGACAATTGTTTGTGTTTCCTCTGGGGCTCAGCTTTGGGCATTGTCATCCTAATCGTGTGGGTTAAATCTCTGAATTTATAGAAACCAATTTGTGCACTTGTGCACTATTTCATCTTCTCTTCAAGTTCTTAAAACATTTCCAAATAACGCTGAATTTAACTTAGAAGGAGGCAAGTGTTTCTATTCTCATTTTACACATGGACAAATTATGACATGAATAAGTTTCCTGATGTATGTAAGGATAGCAGAAGAAGTTTTGACAGAAATAGGGAAAGATTGCAGATAAAAAGAACAGTTTTCATGTTACAGACACCTGAAAAATTCATTTCTTTGGCTTTCTCTTGTAGAAAAGGGCAATATGTTAAGAGAAAATATGGAGAAATACATCACAATTATCTTTTTTCCATTTGGCACCTAAAATACCCATATGGTTTAATTGTTTTTTTAACGTTTTAAAATTTACATTGAAAAAATAAGATACACTAGAAGGTAATAAATATTTCTATTAAGTATTTAACTGTTAAAAAGTGTAATGATTAATTGTGTGGGTTTTTAAAAAAGCATTTAACCCTTTCTATCACAAGAATTATGCAGATAAGTACAGAGAAAGAGACAACAGAGAGGAAAGGAATATTTCTTTTCTTTTTCTTTATATGCTTTCAGAGATAAGATATAAATTACAGTAAAGTTAACAAACACCAAGACCCTTTGACATTTGACACAAGAGCCTTTTCTCTTTAATTTGGCATCCTAATAATGCTTGGAATCCCTCCGTTCAAGCAAGTCAGTGGCAGATGCTTTATTGTGTCTCTTGTTTCTCCTCTGGGGCTGTACATTAGGTTAAAATATCACAAATAGCTGCTATTAAAGTGTGAGTCACAGTAGCTATAATTTTTCATGACAGCCAAAGAAAATGTGACATGTTTAAGAAACTGTCATTGATGCCAACACTCAGATCTTCAGGCAAATGTTTAATGACATACTCAACATACTGTGTAAACTCTGCTATCTAACAAACAAAAGGTTACTACCGGAGAACTATAAATACTTGGAAATGTCACTAAACAATAGGAGCTCTTTTCTTCCTGATCACTGAAGGCAAGAAACCGGACTGATATGCGAACTGGAAAAAAAAGAGGCTTTTTACATATGTAGTTATTTTTGTTTGGCTGCTCTAAATGCTCTGTTTTAGCATATCTACCATCTATGATTAGCGCAGAAGCATGGCTTTCCTGTTTTGATTTGATTTAAGCTTTTTTCTGGCATTGAGCACCCAGTTCAACTTCTCTTATTCTACTGTAAAGGGAAGTAGGAGGTAACTAACACACATATATGAATACGCCCTCTGAGACTGCATGACACAAAGCAAGAAACCCTTTCTGCAAGCAGGGCAGCGCTACCTGTAACATTCCTAGTGAGATTTTATGGGCTTGTGACTCACCATCATTTACCTTCTTAAACTAGACACCATGTAGTTATTCAATCCTTATGATTACTGTTAGAAATGGGGTTGTCTTAGGAATACCCAAATGACAAATAATATATTGGGAAGACCTATGACTTACATGAGTAGTGCAAAATGCTACAATGTGATCTAAGAGTCATAGGACATATTTAATACTACAATGTAAGTTTATGGTTATTTAAAGTCACTTAGGAATATCAGCAGTGTGGAGGAGATTATTATTCTGTTTCATCCACAAAGACCAGCAAGACTGTGAACAGTAGAAGTTTACAATAAACCTGGTCAGGGAGCTGGGCTATAATGCTGTAAATGGCCGTGGCAAATACCCACTTGGCTTCCCTCTGTTTCCTGTGGGGACAAATTGATTTTGCCTTTCACTGGAGAGTGAGAGTGTCTGGTGAGGAAGCAGACATGGGCTTTCAAACAGTTCAAATGTATGATGGGCCTTAATCATGGTATTATGACAGGTTAAGAGTTTAAGCCTGCACAGCTTGGAGATGATGAAGCTGCCTGGGGATTGGAAGTCACTGCGGCATATTAGCACCTAAATCAGGGTTATGAGATTTTGGACCAGGAGAAAACTGCAAAAAAAAACCAAGAGCAGAATGCCCTGTAGATTAAAGCAAAGGAAACAGTTTCATACATTTCTGTTCTTGGAGGTGGAGGATTGCTGATTGATTTCTTCATCTCCAGAGAAAGCGATAAGGGGTTTCCATGTTTTAATTTAGAGGGGAATAATATCACCTGTGCAGAATTCTCTCTTTTGGGCTGTGTCTACAGTTCCTGCAACAGGGAACACAGCAGCTGTAGGATTCATTTCAGTACTCTTATAAATCCACTCTCAGAGGAAAGCAAAGGCCTTCACAGCAGTAGTCAGGACTGGTAAGAAACACATGGTGTTTTCCGCCAGGTCAAAGTGGGCTGCTACAGCAGACACTGCTTAGCCAGTTGTCTGCTTTGCTCTGTTCCTAAAGAGCACAGCTGAGCTAATTAAGCCACCCAAAAAGCAGCATGAGCTGAGATCTGTGAGTGAGTTTGGGCTCTCACTCAAAGCACAGCGTGGGGTGCTCTTCCTGTTAAAGGCTTCTCTGCCCTACATGGGTGCTTTCCTGGGCTTTGTACCCTTGGTGTCAGAGCTGCTACAGTGCAAAGGGTAATGTTTACCAAAGGGTGAACTTAGAGCAGATAACAACTGTGATGTTTTTCAGCAATGTTTTAACAGCAGGTTCTGTGGTGTCCTCTTGCACACTGTGGATATCTATTTCCAGATAAGTGTTTTGGGAAATTAATCCCCTCTGAGCTCTATGTAGCTCACACAAGACATGTGAGGTCCAGAGGAAGATAGTGTTTAGGATTCACCTTTCTCCTCAGAATTTCCTATTTACACATTTTACAGCATGTTTTCCTGAGCGCTGCAATACTGGATAACTAGATGTATACTTTTTCACTTCAGCCACGGAGAGCACATCAGGCAGCCTCATCACTGGATGGAGCATTTGATTTCAATCTGGACAGATACTGGCTGTAAAAGAAGCTGAGGAGAGAACAATTTCAAGCTGAGTACAACTACTTCAAGGAGATAACAAATTACTTTTGCAGTGGTAGTTAGAACACAGTGTAGAAAGGGGAGGAAAAACAACGCATTTCTTCTACTCTGCATTAGTATCATGACAACTAGGAAGAAGGATGAAGGCACAGACCATCTTCAAATAAATGCAGAATGCAGGGCTAGGCCTTTTTCCATATTCATCTGGCAGGAAAAGCATCAGTGAATAACATGCTTAATCATAGGAATTTGCCTTTTGGCAAAAGGAGAAGCTTGAACCTGTAGATCTGAGGCTGGGCAGCCACTTTTACATGGTAAGTGGGGTTGGGACTTGTGATACAGTTTCCCAAGTAATTCTTTATTATCTGCATGTGAAAGTGTCATGAGGGTGCAGCCATGAGTGATGTGTCCCAAACTGGATCAGAGAAACTGATCTCACCCTTTACTAAAGTCTGAAAATTTTAGGAATCTAAAAGAAAAAGTGGATAGTAGAGACTATTCAGAGCAATAGGCATGTCTTGAAAGCTGTAGCAGTTATTCAAAGCAGCCATCAATATGTCATTTTCAATGATTTCAAGAAAATGCAAACTATCCCAAAGCCCCTCCTAAAATATTTGGTGATCCCTTATGCCAGCACACTTGTACAGAGGTGCACTTCTGGTATTAACGATGCCTTTGCAAGCGGCCAGAGAGGAGCACTGGGACCCCAGGAGGTCCCGGCGGCCCAGCATTGTGCTGCAAACAAAGTACAACAGAGGAAGATTGGCAGACATTAGAGAATTACTGTCTGAGCTAACATCAATAGAAGCTTTGATGCAAGCCTCTTTCAGGGAATTACAATAAAAGGTAGAGTGACTGAAGTTGAGGCAGGCTTAAACAGGCATTCAGATACAGTTACCGATAGAGATAAGAGACTTCAGGATCTTGAAAGCAAAGACCTGAAAAATAGATAATTTGGAGAACTGAGGAAGAAGAAATAACATTAGGTTGAAAGAAATCCCAGACCTGACTGACATAAAAAAGGAGGAACTCTTCAAAAAAGTGTTAAATTCCTGCAAAAGGAACTCTGGAGCAAGGGAAAGAGAGTTTTCTGGATATATGGAGATGGTATACCTCATACACATTGTAGAGAGCTATGGGCTTTTGCTCAGCACCCCTGGCTTTTGCACTATGCTGTATACCTGACCATACCAGTGAAAAGATAATGAACAGTTAACAGGAATAATTAAACTGTGAAAAATGATAATCCCACTTAGATTCTATGATAAATGAGCACAGAGTTCAGCAGAGTAAGAGGGGAAGCACTGATTAGAGAAACAGGATTCCCAGGAGTGAAGAGAGAACCCTAAACAAGCCTAGCATTCAGCTCATGGGGACTTAGGTGACACAAAATTTCAAGTCCGAAGAGCCAAGACACAGAGCTTGAAGCTTCCCGTGGAAGGTAAGGGAGCTGAGTGTCATGCTGCAGCACTAGGGCATGAGTTCCCTGTCTCTGTGTTACCTGGGAGCCCCTAGCCAGCTCTTCAGGACAGAGACACACATTCTTTTTAATAGCACCAAGCATGGCTCATTTCTTCCTGCAAAAGTAGGACAGCTGAGAGTAGAGAAAGAGGAGAGGATAGTGTCCAACCATATCTGCCCACAAAGGAGGAGACCTGAGGTATTTCAACCCCACTTTTCCCAACCCAGAAGCACCATTTCCAGCACTGCTTTTCAATTTTCTATTAAAGAGTCATGGTCCCAGGAGCAATGATTAAAATACTGGCCTGTTCACTCCTGAAGAAGTGCAAGTAATTTTAGTATACATGTGTGTTCCTTCTTTTCCCTTTTCTCTAGCCCAGTAAACCCTGAGATTTGAAGGAGATCTGAATCCCCTCAGACAGGAAGAGAAGTTGTGCAGGTTTCCTTTTTCCTGTGAGAATGTGATAGCCATTAGGTCAATACCAATAAGATCTCCTATTGCATTTCTGACAGAAAAGGAGGTTTGCAACTCTCTTTTAAGATACATGTAATTCTGTTGCTATGTTTCATGTGTTGTCTGAGAATATCTAACAAGACATGTTTCTAAGGGTCTGGGCAGTGAGACATCTGGCTTATATAACAGCTACTCTCCGTCCTGTAAAGATGGAAGAAGCTGAACACCAATGTAAATAATTAAAAAAATAGTTACACAGAGACTACTAGAATTGCAGTTTTGTGTTTTCAGTAAGTTCTTCTTAGGTTCGGGAAGATTTTTGGATTTTAGCAGCTTAAAATCTTTCCTTGATCCTAACAGTTGCATTATCACCCTTAGTCTTCAGCAAAACTGAAGAAATCACCATTTCCTACACTTAGAAAGGTATTTTGATGGGTGTTAAACAGGGTATTCCTGTGGCAGGGCATATCACCCCTCTCCCACCACAGAGGGCCGGTGCAGATAGGAGAGGTAACCTGGGTAGACAAGGCCCAGTGGGTATCATCTCCTGGTGCCAAAAGGTCTGCCAGCTTAGCAGATGTGGGAAGACATAAACAAACATAGGTGACCAAAAGGCATGTTTTTACACTATAAAAGTACTACAGTTTAACACAGAGGCAGAAGTCTCTTGCACACTCCTTGGGAACATGTGAGAAGATTTCTCCTCAAAGCTTGGATTCAAATTTGGGCCTACTTTTCCAGGAATTGAGAGAAATGATTTTCAATGTGTACTCCATCAAAGAATTGGATGGTAAGAAACATTGGATACCAAGTTATACTATTTCTTGGCTAGCTGTAAATTTAATGGTACCTTTAACCCCTACCATATAAAACTAGTATTCCCTTTTGTCTTATCCCTGTGTTTTCAGTCTTATGTCTGTTAGTTTTGTCTCTATTAATAAATAATTCATTTTATTATAGACCAAATCAGCCATTATTAAAGAACTTACGAATGACAGTGGATTTTGCGGTGCTGGCCACCTCAGTAACACGACTGCCTGCTGCCAGAGGCCTGGGCAAAAGGCAAAGACAGATTTAAACCTACATCATACATTCATAACAATACCTCAGAGATGTAATCACAAAGTGTATTTCATTTGCAAGTAGTTATTCCCATCTAGGCAAAACTGATGGATAAAGTAGTTTTAAAAGCTCAGACGGCACACTAAGATTAACAGCTGACATTGCAGTAGTTCAGATCCTGGGTTAAAAACAGCTAGGAAAGTTTAACAGAAATAATCATGAAGGAATATGTGAGGAAATGGTAGATGACTAAAAAGAGCAGGAGGAAAAGCCTTACTGAGGCATTAAACAGAGTAAGGGGTTGTCTTGCAACCCTGTTAAGTTTCCTGGAATCCCAGCAAATTTCAAAATCAATAGAAGCCTCTCTTTAATTGACTTGAAACCTAACAAAGACAAATTTGATTTCACCTCTCATAGCCCAGTCTACTTGTTCTATATTGATGTTGAGATATTAACCAGTATACTAATAGTCTGGACTCTCTGCCTGATTAGTTAGTGGAAAGCAGACGAACTGTTTCCAAGGGCATTAATTAGCACTTAATATATGAAGAGGTGCAATTGTATGAAAGGTATGCCATTGTCCAGTGATGTAAAGGAAGTTTTAAAAGGACTCCCTGAATTAAATGATTTGGAGGGGAGTCTTGGATTGCATGGATAATGGGAAAGCATCACAAGTATTAGATCAATAGGTATGGTTCCATTATAAAACTCCTTTGGCTGGAGTCAAAGTTAACCACAATTCTTTGTGTTTTCAGCATACACTTCTTTTCTGTGATAGTCTTGTCACTTTTGCAGAAGTTAGCACAAAAATTTCATCTTGCAGGTATAATATATAGCAGGTTTGGAGAATGAAGTTACATAGAATATAAATGACATTTTAATGATGATTGCTGACCCACTTCTCGGCAGGCCACTGTAATGAAAGAAATTAGGAGAGAATTCATGAAGTTTATAGAAAATCCAGGGCTTAGTCAATGAAGCCAAACTTCTTGCATTAGTATTTCAAACATGTCAGGCTACTCCCAAATCATTACATGACAAATGTGAACTCAGTGAGAAAAATCTTAATCAGCTCCTAAGGAGTTTCTAGCATCTGCCTCCTGGGAAAAAGATGTGATGCAAATTACGTTTCTACATCAGAAAAAAGTGGAAAAGATTTAATACAAAGGAACAAGCCAATAATACTGTGAACTGCTAGAAAGAAATAAATGAATCTTCTCACCAGGAGTATTATTTCAGACATTTCCACTGTCTCTCCTTATTCACTTGGAGAGGAATTGTCCTCCATTTTAGCTATCATTTAAGCAGAGGAGTATGTTGTCTTCAAGTCAAGTATTTAATGCAGAGCAGAACTGAGAAGAAGAACAAAAGGTATTTAGAACATTAATCCTCACCAACTGTGAGTGCAGCTGGATCATAACATATCCCTTTGGAAAAGACCCCAGTACCTGGGTATACAGCCCAGGCAATTTATACACCTGTTCCTGTATCAGCTAATACTTCAACAGTATAAGAGTGCTAGAAGGCAGTCTTAAACACAACAGTTCTTTATTTATGTCATCTATGCCAGTAAAGAGTAATTAAGTATGGATGTAGCTGGGCTCTAAGCATCTCCTCAGTGAGTCCTGGAGGGCAGGCCAAAAACCAGAATGGAAATTTTTTCCATTGGAGTATTTTGCATGTAATCGATAAAATCAAGACCAGAACAAAACAACAAAAAAAGCAAATATTCAAGATTCTGGAAAGAGAGGAATGTTTTCCAGGCAGGGGCACTGCCATACCTCCAAAACGCAACACGTTCTTCTGCACCCTGACAGGCAGATTGACACAAAGCCAAGCTGTACATGCAGCACCTCTGAGGATAACATGCCTGCAGTCTTACCCAGTGAGCTCATGACCTCACCAATTATCAGGAGTTGCAAAAACAAGCAGAAAAGCAAGCAGCATTGCCTTGGATTAAGAGCTCCCCCTGGATATCATTGCTCCTATTGTCAAGTACAGTTTGGAGCCATAGATCTCACATGGCTCCATAAACATTTTAGTGGGGAGGGTACGCAGCACTGTGTGCTTCACGCATGCCTGTCCTTTTCCCTTGTCTTAATGAACTGAGTATTTATTGTGGGAAGAGGAGAGCTGAAGCACAAGAGGCATTTCACTTCATCTGGCAGCAAGGGTGGGCTGCCAGTTTCAGCTACAAAATTATTTGATGTGGATTGAAAACAGAGAACCTCACAGTTTCATGACGGGAGTCAGCCACTGAGTGCTGCTACACCAGAGAGGAGAGTATTTCTTCCTCCCTTCCGTCCTGAGGCTGCCGCCAGCCTGATGACAGGAGCAGTGACTTTGGAAGAGCAGTTGAGGTGGGAACCACAGTCCGCTAGGCAATAGCACTGCCTGGCCCTGGGAGTCAGGAGACATCTTAATCCATCTCTGTCCTTATGTCGCTGTAAGGGAAAGTGTCAGCTTTAAGACGCACCCTCTCTTCAGTTTTTCCTCTTAACTACTTGAGACACATCCTTCCATCCTGAAATTTAGGCTATGCAACATTTATGGTCCCTGTGTGGATCTGGCCATAAAACTCTTGCTTTCTGGATAGTGAAATTCTGCCAAATCTTTAGCGCAAATACAAGCAGCTCAGCATTGTTTTCCCATTTTGCAGACAGGCTGAAACTGCACTTCTTTCATGCTATTTAAGATGTTAACCAGATAAGCTTTTTACTGGCTTGTCTTTTAAGCAGAAACAATCACAGTAAGTTCTGAATCCTGAGTCTCAAATAATTTCCCAGGGCTTCCTTCATGCCCCAAATCCCAAATTATCTTCTAGCCAGCTTAACTGCTGTTGTTGAGCCTGTTAATATTTTTCGCCCTCAGCTCTTCATTTCCCTTACATTTCAGAAGCAGTGAAGAAATGCAGGTGCAGGGTAAAACAAGCTTAATTTACTGTGGCAAATAATGCAAGGAATTTCTTTCACGGATTATTCATTTTATACATTTATTATTGCATCTGAATGCAATAATAATCTCATTCTTTTAAATTTACCTGAAGCTGCAGTATTTGCATGCTAGAAAGAGAATCCAAGGCACTTACTGCATAATTTAAGCCTCTTTGTCACAGACTGGACAGGTTCTTATCCTTTGGAATTATGGGGAAACAGATAATTGGCAAAATCTATGGTAACTTTAAGGTGGTTACTGGATAGGAGCTAACTTCTAGCAGACACTAAAGAGAGGGGCAGTGAAAACCTAATTAGCATTCAAAATACTTTAAGCAAGGGATGTCTCAGTCTGGGCAAGAAGGGGATACTTGCTCTTCCATCTAACTGCATAGCTACATAAAATACCTATATAAATGATAATAAGTCATATTCCACACAAAAGAAAACAGACATTGAATAAAGAAGATAATCATACGTGCATCTTTCAGGGTTGGAGAGTATCTCTTGAACTTATCTGCATCCCACACAAGCCTGTTTTGGGGGCTGAAATTATAATGAGTTAATGGATCAGTTTTATTTGTATCAAAGCCAGAAAGCAGCAGACAAGTACATTTTATCCATACATGGATACAGGAGAAAGCTCATGGTTAAAGTGATAATTAATACAACATGGCAATTAATGTAATTCCTAAAGATAACAAAGGTGAATGGTACCAGTAGAGATGGAAGGACTTCTGAGGTTCCAATGTGAAGACAGAGCAGAAAAAATCCTGGAAGACTAAGAACTAGAGACCCGGATCACTCCCTTCTTTTCTCATGGCTACCCCAAAGTACGTTCTTTTATTTGCTTTGATCTAATATCATTATGTGAGATAGATTTAGCTGGGTTAACAGTTACAGACTATTACCCAGTTTAAGACAATAATTATCTGACATTTTGCTACAGGTAGAAAAGGGATGAAAGGTTTGATTCAGTTTGACCATGTGACTGGCCTGCAGAGATTTACAGGAACACTTTCATCAGTATGGTAATATTTGTGTCAGCAGATAGTTCAAGGCATACAGTGCTATTACAAGTTAGATGAAGCACATGACTGGGAAAAGCCAGCTTGGATTCACCAAGGGCAAATCATAACCTGGTCGCATTCTAGGACAAAGTAACCTGCTTGGTTGATGTGGAGCAAGTGGTGGACATTGTCTACCTGAATTTCTCCAGTGCTTTTGACACTGTTTCCCATAGTCTCCTCCTGTAGAAACTGATATGTGAGGCTCTAGACAAGTGGTCTGTGCAGTGGGTGGGGAACCGGCTGCCAGGCTGTACCCAGGGGATAGTGGTAAATAGGTCCTTTTCAAACAGGCAACCTGCCACAAATTGGTTCCCCAGGGATCGATATTGTGCCTGGTGCTGTTTAAGTCTGTCATAAGTGATCTGCATGATGGGATTGAGTGTACACTGACAGAGTTTGCCAATTATACCAAACTGAGTGGGGAAGTGGACACTTCAGAATCAGGAGTCACCCTGCAGAAACATCTCGATGGACTGGAAGACTGGGGTAACAAGAACCTTATAAAGTCCATCAAGGACAAGTGTAAGGTCTTGCACCTGGGAAAACATAACCCATGAGTGCAGTACAAACTGGGATCTACCCAGCTGAGGAGCAGCCCAGTGAAAATGGACCTGGGGATCCTGGTGGACAACAAGCTCCATATGAGCAAACTGGGCTACTGTGGCAGACAAAGCGAACAGGATGCTGGGCTGCATCAAGGGCATCACCAGCCCTTATGACATTATAAAGAAGTCAGTATCCCACTCTACTCAGCACTTGTCAGGCCACATCAGGAATAACATGCTCAGTTTTGGTCCATGCTACACAAGAAGATGTGGACAGGCTGGAGATGATCCAGAGAAGGGCTACAAAAGGACTGCAAAGCTCCGTGTGAGGAAAGGCTGAGTGAACTGGATTTGTTCAGGCTCAAGAAGAGAAGGCTTAAAGGAGATCTCAGCACCATGTTCCAGTATTTAAAGAATGGCTATAAAAAGATAGAGACCCTGTTTTTCCAAGGAATCACATGGAAAAGATGAGGGGTAATGGGTTACTTCTAGGGACATTCCAGTTGGGCACATGTCAGAGACTGAAATGGTTCATGCCTTAAATATTGATATGAATTATAGCAAAACTGTATAGAGAAGCTACAACCACTGTAGCTCAACCCTCCCTGAAGATGCCTGACTGGAACTTTGGACTGTGAATTAAGCCACCTAGATAAGATAAAGTGAACACTATTGTTAAATCATCTCTGGTCTAGGGAGAAAACAAGACTGAGGGAAAGGAATGCATCCACAAGGAAGCCAAAAACAGCAGAAAATCACCCCTGGCTGGGTTTGGGGTGGGGTAGACCAGAGCCCACAGAGGCCAGGTTAACATCCATCCTCCCTTGCACAAACTCCCTCATCTATGAAACCCCTACCAAGACGGACACATCCATGGGACATTCACATGAGAAGCAGCTGAGGGGGTGTCGTAATCCATCCAAAGTGCTCTCCACACTTATTCCTGAGGCCTTGCTCCACAGGACTGCCCATGATGCAAAATGATGGAACAGATCCAGAGTCTGTTGCAAGAGACTGTATCAAACTTTCTCCCCCTCCTGGCGAGGTACCTGGGCATTCCCACCTGGCCTGAGTATATATTAATCCATTGGATTCTGTGTTTGTTGGGGGACCCTCACCACCAAGAAGACCAGCTGGAGAGGATCATCAGGATGCCAGTGGGATCAATGAAGTGATGATATTTTCTTTAATCTATTTCTGTCACTATCTTTCTGTCCCCCCACCTCTTTTTTTTCTTTCTCTTCATTTTTCTCTCTCTTACTTTCTCTCTCATATTTACTACTAAATAAGATCCATACTATTGACTTTGGCATATGGTCTCATTTGCACCTTAATTTGGGCAGAGGCATTTCTATTAATTTTACAAACTGGACCATAACAGCACAAAAGGAACATTTTTCACAATGAGAATAAATAGCCATTGGAATAACCTCCCCAGGGAAGTGGTAGATTCAGCTGGACAGACTGTTGGGCCATCTTGTCTAGGCTGTGTTTTTGCGAAGAAAGGTTGGAGCAGATGATCCTTGAGGTCCCTTCCAACCTGGTATTCTATGATTCTATGAATGACCATGCCTGCTCTCCACTTGTAATCAAGGTCCACGAAGAGCTGCTAAAACAACAAAGACTGAATGGTTTGCATTTTCTTGCTCCTACAGGAATGCTTCCAAATGAAACTGTTTCTAGCAACAGGTAACACTTAAAAATGCAGGACCATATTAAATCCAAAACTGTAGCCAGCTGAATATCAGTGTGGCATTTCTTTTAAGCAATGAGGCTATAGGGGAAAAATGAACATGAAATGTTCCCATAACACTGCCAGTACTGTCACATACTAATCTTAACTTACATATTACGATTTGTTTACTCAACATCATCAAAATTCTGATTTAGATGACAGTAATGTAATTTTGGACTTCAAGATCATCATGTTCCCCTGCTTCAGGCCAAACACAAAGAAGAACATTTGGTTCCAAATCACTAATAGCTTTTGCTCAAAGGTCTGGCATAAAAAAAATAAATATGCCAGAATGGCATTTATTTCCTGCTTATATGTAACAAATAAAACCCCACTTGTTAAAAAGGAAACTTCATAATATTTTGACATTAAAAAATCTTCTAAAGCTTTCTCATGAAGCTACACACGGTGACCTCAGCTAAAGGTGGACCAACCATAGATAATTGAGTTCACAGATCTTGCAATATACAAGACCTCCTAAATTTTAAATGTTTTTAGGTTAATTACGTTATTTACCCATTAGGAATGCTTTGTATTTACAGACATCACCATTCTATGTGCACACAAAGTCATGGGGAACAATGAAGTTCCCCCCCTCCCCCTACCCAACACCCCTCAGAGGCAGCTCTGCAACCCACTACCTTCTCAGGAGCAGGGTTGGGTAGGGAAAGAGGGCAGAGGAGAGAGCACTACATTACTGCTACAGTGACATTGCTTGTTCCTCCGTCTACACTACAGGTTTGCCACTACTGCCCATGAATAATGTAATAATCTGAATCCTACACCTCTGAGGGAATTTTTTTTTTATATAAGGACTACATGGCACAGACAAAAGAGCATTAAATTGAAACATCATAAGGAAGGCTGGTAGATGGTAGAGACTTCTAACATGGTGACATGGACTCAAAGGGCTTCCTTCTACCAGTTGTACAAGATCACTAAAATTACTAAAACTCCCAAATGTAAAATATTCTAATTCAGAAGACTTCGCAAAGTGAATTTATTTTCAGTTTTATTGTGGGACATGAAGATAAATAAATCACTGGGCTGGAAGAATGTGCTTGTATAGAGACCAAAATTATGATGATAACATTCATTGTGGCCAAAGAGTAGAGTAGTCTGGAACGTACAAATCAGGTATTTTTGAAGGAGTTAAAGGACAACAAGGTCAACTAGGAAAAAAAAATCATGGTAAAACTCGATTTAGATTTCTTCAAGAGGGTTTGTTATATGGCAAGAAAGTTATGAGTTCATAGTCAAGAGAGAAGAAACTTTGTCCCTAGATGCTTTTATTGCAGGTGTGAGTTGAAAGAAGTTATCACGAATGGGAGAAATCCAACAGAATGGAACAAAAGAGAAAGAAAGAAACAGATAATAACCAATATATTTTGTGAAGTGAACATAATTGATAAGAGAGACTAATAACATCATGTCTCTGGGCAACATATAACGAGAAGCTTTTTAAAAGTATAGTAGGAACAAATGAAATCCCAGCAATAACACAAGCGCATAACTAGAAATGATAATGCCATTAATAATGAGACAGGAAATGCAGGAGTGTACAATAAATAAATCCCTGTTCTGTTTTTGAAATGAAACTAGAGGAAGTGCTTCTTTCACATGAAGATGATTAAATACTCTGTTAAGAGCTGAGAAAGATATTAAAAATCCCAACCCTTGTATGGGGGATAATTACTTCAAATCAGCAGGCCTGAGTAACTTACACCTAAAAATTCCAGCAAGCTGGTCTTAGAAGGGTTGTGAGGTTATCCAGGTGTCTCTAGCACAGGTAGTCTTTAGGTAATCAGACCTAGACAAAAGAGTACTAAACCAAGACAGGGTTCAGTTAATTATGACAAAAAATATGATTTCATAATAATCTCAACTACATGTGTGGGAATAATTAATTTTGTTGGTACATCTATTCTGGCTAAGCAGGCTTTTGTAAGGCATTTGTCTTATTACTGTCTGCCACAGTTAATGCCACCACACAACATCCAGTGAAGTATGCATTAAATGGATTAAAGTCACGCTAATAGACAAACCTGTGTAACTTGGCACTAATAATCATCTGTGAGTGTAGATGTTTTACAGAATCTTGTGTCATTCGTTGGCACAGAGGTAAACAAAAATGCCACCACTGACAAAATATTGACTAACATAATGGTTGGGTTGACCCCCCCAAAACAAACTGAGGTGTAATGCAGAAAATATGAAATTATGAACAAAATATGAAAGACAGATTTAAAGACAGTTAGAGGTACCTCAATAACTAAGTTTTTAAATTTACAGTCTCCTTGGTTTTTTCACATGCCTAACCCAAAGCACTACTCAGGATATAGAACATATTATCTTCCATCCTAAGCAGTGAACAAACTTTAAAAATGCTCGCTGTATGCCCTCCACTCCCCTTCCCAGGTTAGACAAAACAAAAAATGAAAAGGCAGCAGCCTTTTCTTTCCGAAAGACTGCTGATGTGGGAGCATAGAGTGCTGCTCTTTAAACCATTACCAGGATTCATCCCAGCAATCAAGACGAGAGATGCAGCTGCCCTGTCTTCCAGCTAGGAAGACTCACTGCTGTAATTTCTCATTTAGTTTCTTAGGCACTACCTAAACACTTACCAATAAGCCAGTGTGGGTTATGTAAAAGGTATATTCAAACACTATTGATTTGATGCCTCAGATTTTAGCTTTTATATTTTGCAAATTCTGTACTCTCTGTATTCCTAGTGTGTAACTTTGAACTGTCTTGCAGCGTGTTAGCTGCTGTTCTCTCATGCTAAGATAGACATAACAAAGCCTCTCCGGGCTTGCTCTTCAAGGACACTCAGGCTGTCCTAGGCCCAAAATGTGTAAACCAGCATCTGAGAAGGGGGGCAAGTTGGGGGGGCGGTTACCTTATTACCTAAAGTTTAATTGGCGAATTTGTGCTGATATGCAAATGGACCAAACCCATAACAGGGGGAAGAACTCGTGACCTGTCGTCCATCTTGGGATCCATTCTCCCCAGTGTGTACCTTTGAAGACCCTTCAAATAAATACCTGCCTTTATTCCCTTACTCTTTGTCTAGTCTCTGTTTTTTTTAGGTAGCCACTTCAAGGCATCAGATTAAACTATGGCATCATTTGGTGAAGACTGCAAAAATCCCAGGGTCAGAAAGTCAGGATAGCTGCACTGTGGGGGGCTCCTTTGTTAACTTGATTGGTGGGAAGTGTAAGCTACGACAAGCCACTAGGAAAAATGGATGGGCAGTACAGATCAAGAACTGGAGCCCAGGACTGGCACATAGCACATCTTGAGTAATCTTGGGGTTTTTATTTTTCTCCCTTGCTGTCACATTTTGAAGGGGTTTTATTGGTTTTTTTTTGGTTTTTGGGTTGGTTGGTTTGGTGGTTTTGGTTTGTTTGTTTGTTTGGTGGGCGTTTCTTGTTCGTTTTGGTTTAGGGGTTTATTTTTTTTTGGTTTTGGGGTTTTTTTTTGTTTGAGTTTTTTATTTGTTTGTTTTGGTATTGGCTTTTTTTTCAAAAGGAGGAGTTTTGTAAGGACTCTAGAATGAGGGATTTCTGTAGACATTGAGGAGCAGGGAGTTGTAGGCCTAAATGAGACACAGCAGGAAGGAGTTTAGCTCCATCTCCCACAGCCTGGTTTGGGCTGAGTGGCAGGTCCCCATGAGAAAGGGAAGATGCCATCAGCTGTTGTGTTCTCATTCCAGCTGTACTGGAAAAGAAAGACGAGCTGGGATGACCCTTGCTGGATGCCAGACACCCACCAAAGCCTCTCTATCACCCCCCTCTGCAGCAGGACAGGGCAGAGAAAATATAACAAAGGATTGGGTGGATATAACATGGGTGGAGATGAGGACCAGGAGACATCACTAACCAAATACCATCAGGGGCAAAACAGACTCCAATTAGAGCTATTAATTGAATATATTACTAACAGAATCAGAGCAAGATAATGAAAAAAACCCAAGACCTCAAAACCACTTTTCTCCTGCCCCATCCCCCCTTCCCAGCTCTATCTCCTACCCTAATGGTGCAGGGAGACAGGAAATGAGGGTTGTTGTCAGATTATCACATGTTGTTTCTCCTGCTGCTCAGGAAGAGGAGTCCTTTCCCTGGTACATCATGGGTCCATCCCACGCAAGACAGTTCTCTACAAACTTCTCCAATGTGAATCTACCCCATGGGCAATAGTTCTTGACAAACTACTGCAATGTGGGTCACTCTTCTATGGGGTGCAGTCCTTCAGGCACAGCCTGCTTCAGCATAGGTCCACCACAGGGTCACAAGTCCTACCAGGAAACCTCCTCCAGGATGGGGTCCTCTCTCCATGGGTCTGCAGGTCTCTGCCAGGAGCCTGCTCCAGCATGGGCCTCCCACAGGGTCACAGCCTCCTCTCAGGCACCCACCTGCTCTGGCGTGGCTTCCTTCACAGGCTGCAGGTGGGTCTCTGCATCCCCATTACCATGGGCTGTAGGGGCACAGCTGCCTCACCATGGTCTTCACCACAGGGTGCAGAGAAATCTCAGCTCCAACACCTGAAGCACCTTCTCCCCCTCCTTCTGCACTGACCTTGGTGTCAGCAGAGTTGTTCCTCTCACACATTCTCACTCTGCTCTTCTCTGTCTGCAATTACAACTGTGTAACAACTCTTTTTCCTTCTTAAGTGTACTATCACAGAGGAATTACCCTCATTTCTAAATGGCCCAGCCTTGGCCAGCAGCACATCTGTCTTGGGACTGGCTGGCACTGGCTCTGTTGGACATGGGGAAAGCTTCTGGCAGCTCCTCACAGAAGCCACCTCTGCAGCTCCCCACTCCCACCCCTGCAACTAAAACCTGGATATGAAAACACAATACACCAGGCTTCTGTTCGTAACACCTGTCTGCAGGAAACTGTGCTGGGTGGTGTCATGAAATGTGATCCTCATCACCTGTATGTGGTGAAGCAAGAGAGGGACAAATTATAAGAGGCAGGCTATTCTACCTGACCTAGTTTGAAAGTTGTTGCACTACCAAACTGCTTGCTGATTACTAGCCATGGGCTCTTCATGTGTGCTCTGCTGGCCTGTCACAGGCAAGACATAGTAAGCAGCAACTGATGGTGGATCTGAACAGTGGGGTTTATCTAAGAACCAGCAAGATTCAAGCTTTTGCCCTACTTGACTGTCTCAGCCTCACTGGCTCCCCCAGTGTTGTGCTCATTCGATCTTGATTTCTCTTTCCCACTGCTGGCCCAGAAAGGTTGGGCAGAAAGTTGTGTCTATTCCTGTTGTACCACTGCTCATAGGAATCACCCACCAAGGTCTCTGTGTGCCTCTAATATTCCTCTTCATCCGTCTCCCTGATCTCCTGAATATTCAGCCCCTTCCAGGATCTTTCCTCCAGCCAAGATATTCATCCCCATACTTGTGTGGTTTCCTCTTTCCCAAAGCCAAGACAGTCTGTGTGCAGCCAACAGAACATATAATCAGCCCCCTAACTGGTTGTCCTGTCTCATGTCCCTTTAGCAAGAGGGATGTTCAAGACATGACATGTATTTCCAGTGTGAGTGTTATTAAAACCTATGACTAGCACTTACTAGCTGGAGCTGGCAAGTAACAGGCTCCTGCTTCAGAGTTCAGAGGTTCAGCTTTGGGCATTCACTCACACATACATGTGCATGTGTTGCCTGTCCACATCCACTCACTTCTTTTTGCCTACAACGCTACCTAGTACAAGTTCAATTTTACCCTGCATTGCTTTCAGCATTATTCTACTGGCTGACTCCAGGCAGCTTTGTGGCCAAAAGACCCTTCTCAGTACTTAACTCTAACTCCAATCCATCCCCATGTGGCCTAGATCAGGGAATATTCTTACGGACAAAGAAAATACCTGGTTTGAATCTTCTGCTAAACTCAAAAAAGCTCAGCAGTTAGCACAGTCTGACCTAACCTTCAGATTGTGCATACTCACGGGGGAAAATGACGCAGGAAGTACCTTTCACGTTTTAGTTCTGTTATCAGCAGTTTCTTGGGGAGAAATGAATGATAATTTTCTCTTCCTCACTGTGTTTTTGTAATCCCTTATTTCCTTTTATTATTTGTCAATCCATCAACCAGAACATTTTTCATCATCATATTTTTTATTCCAGTAAGATCTTTGACTAAGCCGTATTAAACACATGCCTCTATAAAATTCACATGAGAGGTATAATGCATAAAATGCTCTTGCATATCTCTAATATTAAAAGTATAATAAAAATATATCTCTAATATTAAAAGTATGTTGAACAAAGATATCAGAAACTCAGAAAAGTATAGGTGGTAGCACAGTCTTTCCACAAGCTTAATTTCTAACAACAAAATATAGTTTACGTAATAATTTAAAGCAGTCATCTTTCACAAATTCTCCCTCTCCACTAATATATAGAGTTCATCAACTAGAGTTTGGAGACTGGCCAGCACGAGGAAATGTTTTTCATGCAGTTACATGTACTAAAAGTTCATGCAACTTTAGCTGTCATGAACAAGGTCTAATTAAAAAGAAAATCAAGAAATGAGTAACACCTTGCGTAAATGCCTTCAGATTGACACATGCTATTGAATCAATAGGTCGCACTAACAAATGTTCATAAAATAACTGTAGAATGACTCATGCCAACGAGACAGATGGGTGAGTATCAATATAAAAATTTTGAAGAAGAGGAAAACAAAATCACAGGAAGCCTAAGTATCCAATCCAGAAAAGTTTGAGTTTTCTCTAAATTTGCAGTCATTAAAGAGAACTGAAGATGTTCATTTCTTTGCTAAAATTAATTGGCACTAAGTGTAGCAGATGCTAAAATATCAATGGTTTTCAAAGCAATTGAAAACATTAATGAAAGAGACCATTAATTAACCACAGAGCTGTCTCTGCTGTCAAGGCTCAGGAAATTCAAGAACCTGAGGAAGCATCACTGGACTCTTCCCTCACTGTTATATTCCTGCTTATCCCAGATACAGGGGAAAATGAACACTCACTCTGAACTTACAGAACCAATCTGAAGTTCTTGTTATGTTTCATATCTCCTCAGAGAATTTATGTAATATTTCAATGAATTTTACTTCTGAAAAAAAAATGCAGATCAAGTGTCAGCTGAGATACCACAAGCTGTTTTCTGCTTTGCAAAGGGACAGGGCTTTCTCTATAACTAATTGTACACCAAGCATGCAGCAAAGTAAGCTTCTTGGGAAGTAAATGATCCAAGAACAGTTTAACTATATCAGGATTACATACTCCAGGGATTTAGCTGAAGCAGAAGGATTTGCATGGTATGAAACTCCTGAGAAATCTCTCAACAAAAACATTTTTTCTTTCTTTCACATGGTGTGTGGTCCAGCAACTGCTACTCAATGTTTGGATTTTATTCAACAATCCAAATTATTGAAAGACACTTAGTATTCTGAAAGCCAGCTACATTTTTAACAAGCTCTGAATATTTTTTTCAAGGGTAGTCTCTGAGGAAATGGTTATTCAGAAGGGTTAGGCAGTGTTCCTTTTCTGTTGTTGAATAAGCAGGAACTCAGTGCACAGATGAGGATGAGACTTCTGTTTTCAAAAATTGATGCAAGTATACATATTTGCTGAGTATATTGATGCAGGATAACAAGATGGGAGCCTTGTCCACACACCTTCAATTGCATTTTACTACCTGTTCTAAAATCTATAGGCATGGCAAAGTTGGTCAACAATGCTTGATGTATTTGCATTCTTTGACAGGTCTGGATAATCAATATAATGTGGGCATCATTCACCTCCATTTGCTTTAGGTCATGCATTATTCTCCAGTTCATAGCTTCATAAAGCTGTGGAATAGCCTTTCTCTAGGAGACCTTTTGAAAAAAGAACATAGTAAAAAGGATTAGATGTAGCCATAAATATGATAAATGGCTTGCTAGAAACTACATTAAATAGCAGGGATATCAGCCCAGAGATGAGTTCTGCAACAGTCTTTTTGTAAACCTGTGTGGATAAATGATTCACCATGTGCTTGCTTTTCATGGACATCATTTAACAGAACATCCTGTGTCACTAGCCATTCTCACTCCAAATACAGAAGACTTGTATGTTGCTGCTCACCATTTCATCACACTTTCCTCATTCTCCAGACAGCTATTAAATTATGGGAAAAGAAATCAGATATGGTACAAGTTGTGCCTCCCACTCCTCTGTAGGGCTTTATCCATAATCTTCTGACTTGTCCCTCTTGGTGTTTTTTTTCCCTTTTGCAGTTGTTCTTAGGTTTATTTGTTTGTTTTCTTTTGTCTAGTCTTGTCCAGGTTTTCCCCACTGTGCTTCTCTGTACCACAATCCCCCAGCGGGCAATTCTGGATACTCAGCTTAGTGTGGAGTCCTTTAGCAATATCCCAAGTGCTCGAGCACAAAATATGTGCACATTTTGTGCAGTGGCTCTGTTTTCACAGTACTCCAGGGACCCTCATTGAAAACCTACCCAGCAGGTAGGTTCGTGGATGAACTGCTCCCTGTCTGCACAGAGTTACACTATATGGAGTTAGTCCTTGTCAAAACTCAGCCCACCACTGTATACAAACTACACACAACTTTAAAAAGTCAAAAAATTACTCTTTCTATATTTTTCCAAAGTATGTATCTTCTAAATAAAAACGTCAAATATTGGCATACTATAGCTAAAGAAACTCAGGTATTTTTTTAAAGATCATTTGTCTGGCAGTAAGTATTGCAGAGATGAAAGAATGAAATAGGAGAGCAAGCCTCAATGATGAAACCAAATGAAAACTACTAACTCCAGATGATTGTGGAAAAAAAGTTGTAGCAGGAAAGAAATAGCACTTTCTTTGACAGTGACAGCTAAGATTTGAAAATAGGAACAGAGCATCTACTGACAGGATGACTTTATTATAGACTATGTGGGGATTTTTATCTCTAAGTTGCTTGCAGCAATACATCTCATTCAGCTCCTCAGCCTCACTGATGCACCAAGCTTGACCCTTTGTCTTGGAAATGTACTCTCTATCAGTCAAGCTTGTTTGCATTAATGTAGCCCACTTTTATTTATCATAGTAATATACTTAATTTATATTTATTGCATGCTGCCTCCTTTAGTTGAGCTTTGACCTGAGATTGACCCAGATGTTTGTACATTGTACATGCAAGTACTGTCGCTTTTGTGGCTAACACTGACTGAAGAGCAGACCTGCAAAGACACTTGGGGCCAGGCTATGTGCAAAAAACCCCCAGTAGAACAGACATATCAAATTGCACTTAAATCCAGCCACGTTATTTGCAACATCTGAAAAAATATTTTTAAACCTCAAGGCATTTATAGCAATCATTCAATGCACAATGTGTATTATTTTAACTGCTGCTTATAACAGTTTGCATTGTAGCATGGAAATCCTCACTAAAGCTATCTTGCTTCAGTGTTTAGAGGTAAAATAAGAAAGCTTCAGCCAGTAATGCCAGTCTATAAAACCAGCAGGTTTTATTTGCTCTGATTACTCACCTAGCATAGCTTCACTGATGTATAAATAAAGAAACCAGAGATACTTTCGTGTTCATGGCATTAAGCTACAAGTGATCAAGCCATGTTGGTGTTGGCTGACACCTCTTGCTTGGCATATGATCCAGTCCCTTATGTGAGAGCTCTGGGCTGGAAAGATGTGTCAGATTAAAGAAGAGTAAGAAATGTTCCATGCCCATTCTCTCTTTTTGGAAAGGTTTCATAGCATTCAGTCTATGGGAAGCCTGCCTCCTGCTTCTTCCAAACTATGGATATAACAGGACTATTGTTAGCAACCAAATCACTGAGATGTAAGGAGTTACCAGCTGGCAGATAAGATGTGCTATCTATTTGCATGAATGCTCCTTGTCTTTTACAAATGAGAAGTAAAATGTGTTAGCTCAAATAATGGAGGTGGTTTGTACTAGAAAGAAATATTTTATTTTAGCGAGCCTCATCTCAATGCTACTTACACAAAATGGCAACTGTGACCTTTGCAATGTTTTAAGCTGTGGATTAGGTGACATATACACATACATCAAGCCATTCCAGCTCAATGAAAAATGGAAACCTATGGAAATTAATTATAGAGACTCAACTGCTTGTGGCTATCTTCTCATATCTGATATTTGGTTCAGCTTGTGTCAAAAGTCACAAGAAAGAGGTAGGCTTTGAAATTGGGAGAACTGAAGCCACTTGTAAGTTTGAATAGGATTTCCATGTCCATAACCTGAACTGTTAATGGATTTAGGGACATGGGCAATATAGCAGAGACTGGAGAACACAAACATGAAGTCATTTATTAAGCTTATTCTTATAAGCTACCATGTTGAACATCAGCTTTCCTTTTTCCTTTGTTTTGAGTTCTTTATCTTGGCCTTAGCTGGGCCTAGGAGGTTTGCTACTACAGGCTTGAAGATGGCTATTAGTAGATCTAAAGTGATCTTTTAATTTGATTTTCCACTCCTGTATATTTATCTCTTTAATGTATTTGTCCTTTAAGAAATCAGTGCTTGGAAATATTGGTCAAAACAGGCTTGGGACTTCTCTCTCTGCACAATGGTTGGTGTGGTATATGACTACAGCTCCTGCAAGGACTTAAGATTTCACAGATGGACAGGATCTACAGAAGAAATGAAAAGAAAAAGCGAAAGAGTGGAGACATTCAACTACTACAGCACTTTTCTTAAATGAAATCCTAGGGGCCGGATTCTATGTCACTCCACATTGTGTGCACTTAAGTTACACCACTGGAAACTGCAAAGCAGATGTAACTTGCTTTCAGCTCCCAGTACAGCAACACTTTACATTACCAGACACTGCTATTAGGGGCCACTGAAGAAGCTATAAGAGGGTTTTTCCCTCCCGTAAAGATGTGAAATGGTCTCCTGAAAGAAATGGTACAAGTGTCACTGAGTGGACTTTCTCTCATTAAATGAGCACTGGGAAAGGCTTGAAAATATACAGCAGTCTGGTGACCTGGGAGTCTCCTCCAGCTCTAATTTCTATGATCAAGGAGACGAAGGATAGAGATGGAACTGAATTATGCCTGAGGAACAAGGATTCCCGGAGCTGATTACCTCTCCCAGGAAAATGTCAGTCTAAAAGGTTTTCCAATACTTCTCACTAGCAGTTTTGACATGTGAAATTCAGGTGTTTCTCTGAACTCTAGCTGATGTTCTTGATAATATTTATTATCACAAATGTCAAGATGCTGTCCCAGTTGCTTCATTACTGAACATTTCTTACGTGACCTTCCAGAAGATTATTAGTTTGCAGTGATTTGTGAAACTTCAGAAGGCCCAGCATGAGCTTCCTGTGGTGACAGGACAGTAAATGATTAGAAATCCTCTATCTCCACCAGCCATATGGTCAGCAACACAAGGATCCTTAATACAACTCTTCTGGAGTTGCTTTTACCCTGTTTTTTTCTCTTTAATCTTTGACCCAAGCAGTTCAGGTTGAATGCTTGGGATGCCTTTTTCATAGGTTTTGGGGAGTTATATTCAAGTGTGTGCAACCCAGGGAACTCAGGTACAAAAGGTTATAAACCTTCCTCTTCAGAAAGCCCTTTCAAATCAAATGAGAAATATGATCTCTTTCATTGCCCCCTTCACTCCAGACAATGCTACTGATATACTGGTTGATTCCACTTTCTAAAGATTCAGATACCCATTGAACGCTTTGAAAATTCTGAGCAAACAACACAGAAGGGGAAAGGAAATTGCTTCTTTAATAACCATGTTTTAAAATAGTATTTAACATTGTGGTAAAGAACTTGAGAATCTGCTCCTGCTCATCTTTTCTTTGAGATGGTCATGACACTTCTTCAAAGCTGGTGCTGAAACCACTGTCCACCTTGCTAGCATTTTGACTTAGTTTTTCTTCGCTTGGGTTTCCGTAACAAAGGAAAACAGTAGCCTTGGAGGACAAACATTTGTTTGTTTTAGAAAAACACCCTTAGTAATCTGAAACTTTTTCATCTTTATTTGCTTTCCTCACGTCCCAGCAATAGTACAACCTGCTCTCCTGCTGCTAACACTGACTGGTTGTAACAGATGTTTTCACCTTTCTTTTATGGGTTTTTCTCAGATCCGACAAATATCTTAGAATCAGGAAAAGCGCGAAGAGACATCTATTGCTTTGTTTTACTTCCTTAATTTTAACCGTTATCAAAGCTTCACTAACTGCGCCTGTATCTTTTTTGACAAGCTAATACGATCAACTCTGCTGCTTCAGCTCATCTACCATCAGTACGGGAATATCATGTTCCAATGAAATTGTTAACCATTAATAGGCACAGTGCTGAAATATTAATCCATTTTGTCTCTCCAAGGCATTACAATCAACAGCTCAAGTGGGACTTAAAATGTATGTGTGGAGGTTGCTACAGTACGTAGCACATCAAACTATGGCTTAAAACATACTCTGAAGAGATCTGTTCTTTTCATATGTAATATGTAACTGGAATGAGAATTAGACACAGAATGTTTACTGACCTTTCACAGGAAGATGTAAAAAAGATGTCTACTGCTGCACCATCAACTGCTTTATTCTGCTACTCTGTAAGAGAAATAAGTTATAAAGGAAATACCATAATGAACTTCCCACGTAGATGAGTTAGAATGAAAAAGAACTCCCACCAGCGTGCATTATGCAGATTGCCTTATTCGTGTCTGTCATATGCTTCTGCACAAACACCAGTCTTCTTGCCCTCAACTGTCTTGCCATTTGCTACCCTAGTCTGTAAAATAAATTCTAGTGTAATGCATGAACCTTCAGTGAGCTTCCACATTTCACAAAATCATAATAGCAGCTATGAAGAAGGCCATCTTTTCTTAAAAAACCAAAAATACACCACAACACTCTTCCAGCAGCCAAAAGGTGCTAGCTCTACCTCCAGTATTGCGTGTCTGCCATTAACTTTCTCTCTGTAAGGCCCCTCCTAAGGTATAAGCCAGAGTCAGAATACCTGATATGTTAGCTACATTATTTTGCTGATAGCTTTCATTTTGTTTTAGAGGACAGTGGCTATTAACACATAGCTTCAGCAATCTCTGTGTACCTCTAGGCTGATTTTTGTTTGATTCTTTGCAAAAAGTGGATGAGGTGAACATCCTAGGGATGATAAACCGGAGATAAGAAAAGACTCTATCTTTCTTGTCAGCTTTCATCTGTGCAAGTTACTAAGGCAGCCAGATAATTCTGCAGAAAATGAGGTAAATCATAAGGAACATCACTGTTTTAATGGTTTTTTGTCTTTCCTTTACTTGACAATGCCTTAGATGTGTTCAGATACCATTATTTCTGGAATGTCCATGAAACGCAGCTCTGATAATTAAAAGAGATTTCTTGTCCTTAACTGCTCATTTTCACAGTGAGTGTGCTAACATGAAGCATTACCCAATTGTTAAGTCTAGGTATTGATTATTTCAAGCTGTACATGGACTAATATTGTTTCCCTTGTGGAAAGACTAACGTATTTGTCCACAACAAAGGACAAACAGATGTACATCTTTTCTTCAGAGCTCAGAGATTAATTTTCAGAAAGAAACTAGACAAAATGTTTCGCACTGCTGTTAAGCAGTTTCTTTCTCTGTTTTCTTTCTTCTCCCACTGAGGGGACCAGTGATAACACAATACTTCCGTTTTTGCCACAAGAAAAGTAGGGAGCAGCTGCTTCCACAGAGGAGAAAACAGAGGCTTTGTAGAATAAAGAAAGCTTGTGCACTTTATATTAAAAACTGCACTTTACAACTGAAACATAATCTAAGGATGAAACAGCTGATATGGCTATTTTGCTGGTTGTTAAAGAGTTTATACTACACTAAATTGACTCCCATGGGTTTAATTTTTCAGTGCTGTTACAATCACCAACCTTTCTTATTGAGAAGGTCAATAGGCACAATGTGAAGTCTTGTAAATCATTGCCTTGCTATTTTTGTAATATATAATGCGACCCTTTCACACACCTTAAAAATTATAAACCAGAGCACATACTGTATATCAAACAAATAAATCATCTGCTATAAATACAGTCTTTCTTTTGGTTCTGGACAGATTAATTCTACTGAATTTCATATGTTTTAAATTGTTTTTGGCTTCAGAGGCAAGATCTGCTTTTGTATTCAGAAAGCAAAGACCCTGGACTTAATCTATTTTAAAAGCTTAATAGAGATAAAGTGACCCTGAAAGCATATTTTAAAATTATTCCATTAAAAGCCTTAGAACTATGAACATTAAAAAATTAAGTCATTATACTGAAAAAAGAATCTGGTCAGTTGATAGAAACTTTAAAGTAAAATTTTGAAAAGGGAAAGAACAAATGAGAATTAAGCATAACAGTGACCTGATAACCTATTTAGTGCTCCAGGAATGCTTTTTCCCACAGGTGTATTTACCAGCCATGTCTCACATGCAAACTGAAATTCTTGATGCGACATCTAGGGAAACAGATTCACTGAAGAATATGATTTATAATGGAAAACTGTAGTGTTATGAGGAAAAACTTGTTTTAAGCAGGAGACTATTTACTCAGCTATACAGAAAAGCAGGATGTTTTCCCCTCGTATTCTTTTGCAGTTTCCTTCATGCCTTTTACCACCTGCGTTAGAGTATATTGGTTCATGCCTACAGTCCTCTGCATCGATCAGTAGTGAGAAATAGATGTCCTTGGTCATGCTTAGCATCCTAGTGCTTTTCCTAGTCCTCACAGTTTCTGCCTCTGCTGTTGGAGGAAAAAGCACTGATCAGAGACACTTGAAGGGGAACATAAGCAAGAAAGGGAAATTATCAGAATTAAGGTGATATACCTTTTTAAAAGAAAGAGCTGCAAAAGCTCTGAGACTTGTGAGGCTTTGTGTTTCTGCTGTGTCAACTCCAACCTGCAGAAGACATTTCTCAAACACCCCTCTGACAGTCCACAATAAAATGACTTTGGCTTTGAACACAGGCAATTTGGATGGATGAAAGGAGGGAATGTATTTGTTGAACACAGGTCTTTCACAATGTTAACAAATTCCGTGTTGTGGAGCTGAACCAGTGATGAGATGTCCTTTGAATTTCAGCTGGTGAGTGTTCTACAAAGGCTTCATAGCTGTGTTCCTGTGATAGACAGATCATCCGGCTACTGATTTTGCTAAAGAGGTTTAATATGAGAATTTGCCTGTTTTCTATTTACATGTTTTTATCTATTTTATCATGTCTTCATCACCTTATTGTTCTGATGACTCTTTTGTTCTTCATTCCTCTATTTCCTCAACCCCAGATGTTTACAGTATTCATTGTTAAAATAAACACTCATGGTTCATGCTTACTGCAGTCTTCAAGGACTTGGAGAGATACTGCTCTGACTGAAAGTCCAGCAAGAATCTAGTGCATGAGGTTGTCTTACAGGGTCCAAGACAGCTGGGAAGTGCTGTTTATTGGTGAAGTAGTCTTTTACCCAGCTCCATGAAAGAAATTAAATTTTAAGTACAGTGCTTCCTGCATTGCACATTTATCCTTGTAAAAGGCCAGACAAAATTTGACATGACATAAAATACTTTCCCATGAGAAGAACTGGATATATCTATAGATTAGGTCTAGGCTGACAGCCAAGTTGTGATCTGTACAACTCCCTGATACAGGCTTGTGTTCTTTTTTTCAGAGAATGCTTTTTGGTGTGTGGCAAGTTGTAACTGACACTATCCTAAAAAAACCGTGTTCTAGTTATGCCTTAACTGTGATTAGGCAAAAGGTACTGCTTTTTTGTTGTGGTTCATTTGATGTAAGGGCCAAAAGGGTTTGAATTCAGTGATCTCATAATCAAATCAGGTCTGCTTGCATTGAATGTTTTAGCCATTTTAATTCAAGAAAATAATCTTTATGCTCATATTTTTTTTTTTCAGGCAGAAAAATCCCCTTGATTTGAACATCTAAGAGTTTTCCTCTTCCTTTTCCTTAACCTCTTCAGAGAGATTCTCCACAAGAGTTATCAGATCTTGCCATTCATAGCCTTTTCTCTACAGTTCTTCTGAATGGACACAGCTGAAAAATAAAGCATAGTCCCAAATATTCTTCTATCTCATCTCATCCTAAAAGTTCTTGAAGTTTAAATGCACATACAGTGATTTTAGGACAAAGCTCACTTTTTTCTGCCTGTGGCAGTCTTATTAGACTTACTAGGTAACAGGCAGAGACTGATGCACAGGAAGTTCCACCTGAATACGAGGAAGAACTTCTTTACTGTGCAGGTGACAAGCACTGGCACAGATTGCCCAGAGAGGTTGTGGAGTCCCCTTGACTGGAGACATTCAAGAACTGTCTGGACACAATCCTGTGCAATGTGCTCCAGGATGACCTTGCTTGAGCAGAGAGGCTGGACCAGATGACCCACTGTGGTCCCTCCCAACCTGACCCTTTCTGTGTTTCTGTAATATAAATGGGATAGGAAATGGCCTTTTATGTCCATATCCACTGCACCTGCAAAAACTGAGCTCAGCTTTATTGTCTTGTCTCTGTTTGTTTTCCTTTTTTTAGAACACCCACTCCCAAACAAACAAACAAAATCATAACCCAAACTTAATCCCATAATCCTGAGACCTTTTAAGATTTTAGTCCAAAAAAGTTAGTCCGACATAATTCAGTTTCACAGAAAAACAGTACCTCAGTCAATGATATAACCTAGTAAATTCAAATGTAGGACTAGTTGTGGGGGACTTGGACTAAAATGCATTTGTAAATGTAACTGTGATAGGCCACAATATAAAAAGAATTTTACATATTAGAGTTTTGTGTGAGACTTTTTGTGAAAATATTTGGCAGTGTCTTACCAGTATAATATCTACCACATTCCAGTAAGCCACAACATTTTAATTGCCACAAAAGAAAAATAAAATAAAAATATTAAATACGCGAACAGTTAATACACTAACAAAAACCAAAAGTAAGGTTTTTGGCAACCTAAACAAGGAAAATCAAGACTGGATAATTTATTAATTATTTACCTTCATAAAATTTCCTTTAGGAAAGTGTTTTATATAATGAAATATACATGTTTCATATGATAGAAAAATATTTTACTAATAAAATGCCCACAATCCAGCAATAAATACAGTCACATAAGTGGTTATGCTTTTGCTGCCTTATTCTCAAGAGTTTTAGGTGTCAGTAATAATTACACGGTGTATTCATTTATTTTCCTATGTTAAAGAATATGCAATTTACTTTGAATGACATTAACAAGCCTGAAAGCTTGTTTAAGCTTTCAAAATATTTCAAAATACTAAAATAATCAGTTCTTACAGTTTTTAAAATAGAATTGTAAGAACAGTGAGGTTTTCCTCTGAAAATAGGTGTTCTAATATATACAGTGATATTACTAGATAATTATGTAATTTAGAATGTAGTTCAGTAACTGAACTAACCTGCCCTCTCTAATCCACGATTCAAAGGATGTTGGATGTTAAAAGAATTTCATTAGTTGAAGCAATGTCATATTGATTGAGTGTAATAGTCATTTGGGAAATTTCTCAGATGTTTAATCAAGATGGGAGTGCCCAAGGGCACGGGAAGTTCCTGCTCTGCCCTGTTGGTCATGGAGACCATGGCAAGATCTCTTCACTGATCCTGGCAATCATTCATGATGTGCATTTTATGTGGGTATCTGAAATAGTATAATGCTGAAAAAGTCGTATTACTCATGCTTTCATTTCCGCTCCAGGGTTTTGCAGGTCAGTGGTGTGGAGCCCAGAGTAGCTGCGGCAAGGTGTGGGGCCAAGGGAATTGCAGAGATGGGTCTCTGTCCCTTCATGCTTTTTGCACCCCTCTCCTTCTGTTGCTTGCACTCCTAAAGATATACATGGCACACTGACAGAATGCTTGGGAAGTTCTGTCACATTTTACTTTCTCATCCTACAAGGAAATGGCTTTCCCATGACTTCTGCCTTTCATTTGCAGCTGGATGACCCAGAGCTTACGGGCAGTGGAGCTGAGGGCTCCTCCCTCCCTCAGTCAGTTACCATTTTTAGGGTGTCTGGTCTGCCCATCAGTCTTTCTCCAACAGGACATTTGGCTTTATTGAATTCTGCACTGCAAAGTCAGGATGACACTAGAGCGAAGTGTGATAGGGCAGCAGGGCTTGCAGTGACCCTCTGTGGGGAACACAGGGAGGAGAGACCAGCAGAGCTGCACCAGAGGCAGCCTGGTTGCCCTGGCTGCAGAACAAGTGCCATGTGTTGAGGGGGTTTCCTTCTCTCATCTCTGAGAAGATTCAAATCAGTGCTGCAAAACGTCAAGCAAAATACTATTCAGGCTCAGATCTATGTTTGGCTGGAGTTCTGATAGCCTCCTCAAAAGCAAGTTTTATTTGTTTTTAGATCAACGAAAGGTGCTCTATTGACTTACCTTGATGCAATTTAATAAAATGCACAAAGATCTGTCTCCTTTCAATTGCAAAGGATCGAAAGATGATTGGAATGGAGATCCCTGCCAACTCCCCCTCCCCATCTCAGAAAAAGGAAACATCCCACATCGCCTGTGCTGGAAAGGCATCTGAATTTAGGTTGCCTCCAAATGCACACGGGCTTCTTTTGCAGAGGAGCCACTAAAAAATTGTTAGTGCCAGCACTCTGCATGGCCCCAGTTGCCACGGATGAACATGAAGTAGAAGGTGGAATCCCAGACGTTCAAGCCCCAGGGTATATTTTCCTTTATCATGAATAGAGGCAACACAATGGGAGTCAAGTGACTCAAGTGTAAATAGGAAGCCAAGGTGTTTGGTGAAAAATTAACTTCATATGTTCAGTTGGATGGTGGCAGCCACCAGCAGGGCAGTGCCATTATGATGTAGGTCTCTGGAAGTGAGGGCAGCCCCTGGGAAAACTCGTACCAAGGGACCCACCCGGCTGTTCTGCATTCCCTTGAGCAGTGGCTAAAGCAGCTGGCTTGCCTCTCCTGACTTGTTCAGTCATTCCCCCAGAAGATTTTAAGAATCTAATTTAAAACAAGAGGCTTGAATTTCATTGCCTAAAGGGTAAATCAGGAAATTTTGGTTTTCAGAGATGCTGAACATCTACAGCCTCTGCTGAGATCCAAAGGCAAAGAGGGCAGCAGCCACGTGCTGGGCTGCAGAAGAATATTATACTTGAAGCCCAGCTACCCACTTACTGCACTGGGCTTGGATTTGGATGCTTCATTTAGGGAACTGGAGACAAATCATTATGGTCTTTGGCCTTGGACTCCATGTTTCAGTTTTATCCTCCATGAAGCAATAAAAAAATTTACCTACAGTATTTTGAACACAATCAGGAAAAAGCAGTGAAATATGCCATGAGCTGCATCATTGCATAACTTTACATTTTCACTGTATATATAACAAAAAATAATATAAATTTTATTTATATATAAATTATTTATAATATTATAAATAATATTAAAGAACACTTCATCTTTTAAATCCCCATGATACTGATTTCTTTTTTTTTTTTTTTGTTGGTAAGCTGTGACAGTGTATGCATATGGTTAGCAAAATGCCCTTGAGAAATAAAATAACATCTGAAACTCATTTTTTATTTTGCGGTAAACTTCATAACATTTTCTCAGATTCCATCCATGGGATGGATTTCCAGTTTATCTTATATGTGAGAAATGACCTCATAACCTATGTGTGACAGTTGTTTGGGTTTTATAAAGTGCCCTGCTCACTGTGGCATTACTCACAGATATTTGTGTGCTACTACAGAAACCCAAGGAAAATTATTAAATTATTCTTCTTCTATATTTAACTATAGTGTCTTCATTTAATCCCATGTCACTTAGAAGAATCCTGCACCAGGATAGGTCTGCTCTTAAATCGGAAAAAGAAAACTATTTTGTTTTTTTTTTCCTGTAGTTGGCTCTGGTTTTCAGTGCTTTGGAACCTGCAGCTTTCTTTTCTGATAACAGTTTGCCAGTCCTTTAATTGGCTTTTGTTCAAAGGAATATTTCTATGTAGAAGCTGCCACCTGTATGAATATTGAGGAGGTAAATTGATTTCTGTATAGAGTTCAAGGAAAGCTGTTAGAAGAGGAGGAAACGCATAGCTGGCATTAGCCCTCTAAAGAATTCCTCTGCTGGGAACCAGGGAAAGACTAAACCTAAATGAGTTTACTAATAAGGTTAATTTAAAAATTATTCCAAAGCATTGTTATTACTATTATTATGAGAGAAGTTTATTATAACTTTTCCTATTTTCAATCTCAAATGCCAGCAGTAATGACATCTTCTGTGAGAATGATATTCATTATAGTGCCCTGGGGCTGTGCACTCTTCTCACCTTTTTTATCTCTGGCTCTTTCTGCTGGTTTTAATTCAGCATTAGGTACAATATGAATGTCCTTGCATGGGACACAAGCCACTGCACACATACCAGCTTTTCTGAAAGCAGCTGAGCGTCTGCATCTGAAAATGCACGTTTGGTTAAAGTAGTGTCCACAGCAATTACAAAACCAGGTATTTCATAGACACTACTGATGTAAGAATACGGGCAAGATAATGCTCCAAATCACAAATGGGAGCTTTGGCTGAAGACAAAATGAAGAGAACAATTAGTATTTCTGGCATAATTGGATAAAACAATAAATTCTGCAGTAGGTGTTCCATATTATTGAAAGGTATTGGGATAAGGTTTCCTCTGCAAACACAAAGGCAGAGTTATGCAGAGCAGGGTTTTAATATAATTTATTTTCTATGCCTTTTATTGACAAATAGCTAATGAAAATTACTCACATTTTCACTGTATCTTATCAAGCCTTGTTAATGAAAAGCTCCACTGTTTTGCATGGATGTTGCATCATTTCATAAAATTTTCAGTAGCCTATGACTCAGTAAATAAAGCTGTCACTCAAACCTCATTTCCTGCCCGACTGCAACGAATCAAAATGGACACTGAATTAATGCTGAATATTGTCTGGGTTTGATGTCTGTGCAAGGTCTCTATAGTATCATGTTAGATGCACTCTGCTTGAGTGAATCTGATTTTCTATTGTTTCCAGGAAAATATGAGATATTACAAATCTGTCCCTGGCCTCATCTAATTTATGCCTTTGAGAATTTTTTACAGTAGAGAAATTACAAAAATGGGAAAATCCATCTTTACTTTACAAGACTCCTAGTCAGAAGGGCTTGTAAAAGTAGAAAAATAAGTACTATGTTTTGTTTGCTCTGCTCTTTGTCCGTAACAGTATAACTGAAGAGTTAATATTTAAGTAGTTGTCATAGGCTCAGGAAACAAAATAAAATTCAACCTTAAAGCACTGAGATCTTTTCATGAGAACTATGAGTGCAGAAAGACATAGTGACTGCAGTACTGTATTTACAGCTTTGCAGATTAGTATCTGCATTTCCATTTTGCATGTGTTAGAGAGCCATATAATACAGTGAGACAGCAGTAATCCTGTATTCAGTTCCTTAAATTTTTACTTTCATGCAATTTTTATGTGCTGAGCAGCTCACACCTTTGCTGCTAATGTCAACAGGGGGAAATGACTGCTGTTGTCTGTTCTTGTGGTGTGGCATGCTCAGCTATGCACTGGCAGCAGAAGCAGAGGGACAGCCAGATCCCTCACCTCCCATTTCAGTTGCCCAGCCAGTGGATACAGGGTCTTGCAATGCCCTGCAAGTACTGACAGGAAGCTCAGGCGTCCTTCTCTCTGAGATGGGGTACTCTGGCCACATTTCCCACCGCAGGTGTTAGCACATGGCTTGGGAGGAATGAAAATTTGAGCAGCAGAGAAACTGCAATTTGATCTCACTTTTCCTCTGGATGGGTCCAAGAGCTAAGCTATTGCATTAAAAAAGATGACAACTTCCTTCTCCTGGGGTTTGTAGGACAAGGCTGGCACAGGTGCATGTTCAAGGAGAAGGCTCATCAGAGCCCTGAGTCATTTCCCTGATGTCCACTGCAAAGCATCTGCACTTCAGAAGAGGCCAGGGTTAAGAGGCACCCTGCTTTTTGCACACCTATTGGATAAGTTAGGCAGGTCCCTACACAGTGTTTTGTATTTCCTGAATGCCAGTAGGACTCAGCCACATGGTTTTGGTTGCCTGTGTGGAGGTGAGACCTGTCAGCATCAGGTGGGAACTTAGCCTGGGCTAAGAGACTCAGACTGCTGCCAATCCTATGTTCTTTTTGGGCTCCACCCCTCTGTCTCCATGTTTTATCTTCCTGCCCCACCCAACATCAAATATCACAGGTCATTTTTAGATTATTTAATCATGTGGGATTTTCTTTTTGTTTTTTCTTTTTCTTCTTTTTCTTTTTCTCTTTTTCTTTTTCTTTTTCTTTTTCTTTTTCTTTTTCTTTTTCTTTTTCTTTTTCTTTTTCTTTTTCTTTTTCTTTTTCTTTTTCTTTTTCTTTTTCTTTTTCTTTTTCTTTTTCTTTTTCTCTTTATCTATCTCCTCTTCCAACTCTGTGACTTCCCTGAATAACATTTGCCCTGGGTGTTGGTGTAGGTGAATTTCTTCTCTCCTATCTTCTTCCCATTTACCACACAGTGTAGCAAAGCTGACTGTTACTGGGGTCTGAAAACTACTTGAAACAGAGCAAGAACATTAACATTCTTCAAGGAATGCAGGGATTCAGGATGCTCTGCTCTCTTTCAGTGAAATGGTGTCACCAATGAGATGGCTATAAACCATCTCATTCTTTTTATGCTGTTTCTGAAATGGGTCTACATTATTGGTGATATTTATTTATTTATTTATTTATTTATTCGATGATAAGCAATGCAAGGACACTTACGAACAAATACGGTGAAACCCTTCCAGCTCATGGTGCCATGTCATTATTCCCATCTTCCCTGAACAGTCACGAGGTCTATCCTAGCTGCATCATTTCAAACATGTTAAAAGCATAGTGAAGTAAGCACAGAATTTATATGGCTCTGCATGGTTGGGATTAGATATAACTGCAGTATTAGATTGTTTTAAGATTTTGTTTTACTTGGAGACAATGCAATAGAAATCACAACTTGAGCTCTCAGTTACAGCTGCATTTTAGAGTGTAGGTAATCTCAACTACCAATAAAAATATTGGATGACACAGGTCTTCTTGTTGGATAATATACACAAGGGGGTTCATTAACCATCCTGAGTTGTGCTTCAAGCTGTGTAAGTGCCTTGCAGAAGATATTAATTTTGTATGTTAATGTTTGTGTCATCAGATGTTTTTATTTATAGATTGAGACCCTTTTAATTTGCTCATTACGTTTAGAAGTATATTTCTGCACGTTTCTTGCATTAAACATACAATCCTCTTACTTCCACTAGAGAAGCCATCTTCATAAGTGGTGTTTGGTCACTTTTATTTAGATAAAGTTCATAACTAGTCACTGCTTCATTGGGGAAATCTGTCTGTGTTCAACATACCATGATGTTGATGAGTCCTGTGGCACCAGTGGATGTAAAGTGAGACATCTTCTCACTTCAGGTGAATGTCCTTCTCAAACACCCTCAAGAGAGCTTGGCCAGGACTCCTCAGGACTGATTATATGCGAGACCTTGGGTGGAAGGGGTGGCTGAAGCCAGAGACAAGCAACACTCTTCAGTCACTAGAAGAAGAGCTCAGTTAAGAAGCATGTTTTAAAACCCTAGAGTGTATATGTGTGCCTGTGCCTGTGCTGCTTTTGTCATACCATCCTGAAGTAGAAAACTGTAATTCCAGAGTACTTCCATATGGTCAGCCTTGTTGACACCACCAAAGGGACCAGAATCCCTTAGATATTGCACTGCATGCCTGGAAATTAATCCACAACCGCTGAATCAGAACAAACTACGTAAGTCTTTTGAGATGCAAACTTGGACACAGATCAGAGGATAATGTGTGCCAGAGTCCTCACCCCAATAAGCACACACAGATGTGTGCAAATGAAAACTGATAGACAACACTTAACTGGGGATATAATATGGGCAACACTTAATATGGGCATAATAAGGAAAGAGTTGCACTGAAGTTAGCTGGTGAATGAGAAAATAGACATTGGTTCTGAGGGTGAAAATTCTAGGGAAAGACAACCAGTAACAAACCAGTGCTACAGCCCATTAAAGCAGAGGACACAGGGGAGGAACTGAATCCCCTGACTGGTGAGGGAGCTCTCTGCCTAGGGTTCAGATCTGCATGTGTGTGTACAATGTGACAGGATGCCAACAATGCAGCAGCACATCGTTTAAAAGAAGCCTTTTGCAAGAAGCTAAAGAAACTTTGGACTACATGGCTCTAATGGACTGGCTCCTAACATAGCAATCTGTTCAACTAAACTGGAAATAATTATCAGGTGGACCATGCTTAATAAAACATGCAAAGACCAAGCACACAGCTCTTCTGATCCATTCTTGGCTATTGCCTTAAACTTTTCAAGTGATATTTATTTCTGTTAAAACACCTACCTGTTAAGAAAGTGACTGGTAATAAGGCATCTTACCTTGATTTGTACCTCTTCCATTACATCCCCTAGAAGCTCTAAACATAGTCTGGAGATGCCTGCTCCCAGAAAATAAAACAAGATCCAAAAGTGATTCGATTTTCATGCAGTCTCTGAGGTAGAACTTGATCTGTGTTTGATGCAGTTCTCACAAAAAATTGGAAAATTAGTATGCAGCAAAATGCAGGCACACAGAGAGCTGGACACTGTTCAGATTTAATGTTTGCCTGTTTCTGATTTATTAAGCCAGTACAGATGCACCTGTTTCTTTTCAGCAGTGTCCTATTCTCTCCCCAGTTTTCCACTTGCACTGCCAGAGGCACAACAAGAATAGCTGCCTTGCCAAAATGTGCACAATACCTGCTGGCTGGGGAAGGATAAGGACCTCAAGCAGTCACAATCTCATTTAAACACAGGTTTACTCTGTTATTACTGCATCCTGTAGCAGACACTAAAAGCATCACACTTTATTTCAACACAGTGTTTTGGCAGAACAGACAAAAATTGTTATTGATGGAGAAGACAAGTCACTGTCTTAGAATCACCAGTTCTTCATGGTTCTTCCATGGATTCCCTGCGCAACCTCAGTGAAATCACATGGACCGTGGTTTTCAACCCAGTATTCATATTCTCCCCAAACCATCAATGGCTTGGCTTTACACTTGACCCTACACTGAGTCTTGAGCATCCAATGTGCAGCTCAGCATTCTGCAGCCTTACTGATTGAGTATGGATAGGCCAACACACTCACCTCATCCCATCACCCGTACAAACACATCCTATTGCCTAGGACTACTTGGAAACAGAATTAAAAGAGTATTTTTTCTGGCAAGGAGCAATATGACAGCTGACATTACAGACCAAATTGTTTCTGTCTGTGTAGTTACTAATCATCAGATCAGGGATCTCTCCTTTACATCTATCCACTGTGTGCTCAATGAAAACCAACAAGCTAAGCCCAAGCTCTTTTAAGATTTTATTTTAATGAATCCCTACCCTACAGTACATCTGAAATTCAGCTGGAATTTCCAGCCTCCTTAGTTTCAAGTCTGAACAACAAAGTTTGACATGGCTTACTGCCCATAAACTATCAGAAAATGCTTTTCTGCTTTAAAGCATTGCACAGCTTGTGAGGAGACTTTCTGGAGATGGCCTGTATCCCCAGATACCATGTCTGAGGATGAAGGAATATGTGAGGAAAGCAAATCAGAGGCACTAAACCTTTAAAGAGATTTCATCCTTCCAGTGTTTCAAATAGCAGCAAGAACAATTTATGTGTGTTGGCTAGGGTCTTGTGGGCAGACACAATCCCATGGCCACCTTCCTTCAGGGGGGAACCAGGCCTACTGGACTCCCAGCTTCCACCTTCCTTGTAATTCCTTCCACTTTCTCAAGGCTGGTGAGCAGCACCTGCCTCCTGCACCAAATAAACCCTCTTGAAGGGTCACAGCCAGTGCTGACTGTGAGCAATGCGAGGCAACAGTGCAGAACACATGCTTTGTGCTTCCCCATTTGCCAGATACTGCTCATGCTAATGGAATTGTAATTCTTTCTGAGTGGGGATATGATCAGTAAGCAAACTTACTGCAAAAATCAGTTTAAATATTTAGTTACTTTGGTTATTGAAATAAGAACTCTGAACAATCTGTGAACCTACATAATATTCTTGTGGGAGAAAATACTCAGTCTCTGGAATATATGGATATTCTGGGCTGTTATGGTATAAATACAACTTTCCTCTAACATTTTAAACAAAGATTTTCTGAAAAATAACAGAATAAACCATATTAAAAAAATCTTTACCCCAGGCTACTATAAAGAAGAAAAAGTGTTCCAAATGTGAACTAATGAAGTACAAAGTAATGAATATTTAATTTGCATAATTTACCAAAATGCAGTAAGGAATCCAAGCAAAATTCTTCATAAACAAAGTATTCATTAGGCATTTACTGTAGCTTTCATGCAATCATTAAATTTTTTCCCCTGTATTGCTATTACTATGGTATTATACAGAGGTGAATGAACATCTCATGAGAGTGTCTAGAAGGTTCAAAGGAAAAAAATGAAACGAGGAAGGCAGTGGTGTCTATTAAATTTAAATAAGCTACCTGTTTACAGTGAAGAAGATAAAAGACTAAGCACAGCAGAAGAGCAAGTGAGAAAAGGAATGGAAAAGGTAATTGAGTTTTACATTATGGGCTTCTTCACTTGGCAGTGTGAATATTATTGAATTAGCCCTATTACTATAAAGATTACACAAAAGCAGAACAGTGTGAAGGCTTGCTATGAAACTTTAACAATATCAATGGAGGTAAGTGCTACCAAAACTGCACACAGGAATGCATCAGAGAAAGAATACAGTGGGATTTTTTTTTTCAATAGAACTGAACTATGGTGTGATGTGAATTTTAATAAGAACATACAGAAAAAAATGAAAATGGGAACAGCAAAAAATGTCCATGCACAAAGGGAAAGATTTCACAGCCACAACATGCACAGCAAATATCAAGAGGTGAAATATTTGTATTAAAGGGAATGTCCTTCATACCATAGCTTTATTTAACAGTCTATCCCTTGCCACATCCTCTCAGTCTCTAGCTTACCAAGCTTCCTCTGGAACAAGGTCACATATTTACCTGAAATATGGATTTCACATAGTTTTATCAATTCTAAGTGAGAATTAAAGGTCAGCAGATTTAAATTACTGAATGTAGATCTAAAAACTGCTTTTTTTTTTATTGCAGAAGATTGAACTAAAGTGGTGCTGCATTGCTTCACCTTCTTTTCCAACTTTTCCTTCCACACTACAACCCAAATTTATATCTGCTCCCTATACATTATTTAATTAGCTACTGACACAGGTTTTTCTGTAAAGTTTTTCCACAGGGTGTTTGAATAATCTCTAAAATCATAGCATGACACATTCAGTATTTCAAAATTTTCTTCCAGAAGGTCCTGTAAAACTAACTGTAAAATCAGGCTGTTTTTTCCCTACCTCACTGAAGTGGGAGAATGGGGTTGCTGTACAGGAGAACGCACCCTGGCAACAGGGGTCTTGATTAACCACAAGAAGTACTAGTGCCTCAGGCTGGTAAGTCTAACCGGGTATTAAAAGAACATTATTTTGACAAATTATACATTCTAGGAGTGAATATAGATAGCATGCTGTGTTCTGCATTTTGTCTTCTTCATCTCTGAATGAAAGAGTGAATTGCCCTTGCCATGGGTCACCCCCATCTATTCCCACACCTTACTCTGCACTGTAAGTTAGCAACACATCCCAACTGGAAGAAGTTTTGGACAGCTGGCAAGCACAGTCCAGGGGGATCTCCTGCCTGTTTGATGCAACTCCTGCCCACTTGAAGACAGAGCAGGCAGGTAGTTGCACAGCCTCCCAAGAGCTCAGCCCTGGCAACTTCAGGCATTGGCACTGGAAGAGCCCAGCAGGGTGCTGGACACATACCCCTCCATTTAGCGAGCTGTTTGCAGTTCATGGGAATTCAGCATGGAAATGTGCAAATGATGATCCATGAGAGACTAATGACAGAAGGTGAAGCAATTAAAAAAGTGAAATTAGAGGAGAGAGGTAAACTACCATCTAAACATAACCAGTGATAGGTCCTGAACATAACCGTGTACGAATTGTCAGGTTTTGTCACAGATATTGCTCTTGCAGTCTTAGGGTAATTTAACAGAAAAGTGAGTAACTCTCCTCTTTTTGTTCCTCTAAGAGACCAGTAGTGATGTGACACTAAGGAAGCTGAAGTGAGGCACTAGGATGTGGAAAGCAGAGTCCACAGTGGCTGCTTGAGCACAGGGAAATGTCACTGCTCAGGAGCCTATTAGCCCAATGCCAAAAGACCAGTTTAACATACTACCTCAATTTGTAGTGGACTCCATTTCCATGTGCCTTAGCTGGGCATATCAATATCTCCCCTGTGACGACAGTGCAGTTTTGCTTGAGTAGCCAGCTGCAGAGGACAGTCCCTGTTTTAGAACAGGTGCTATATCAGAGGCATTGGTATGATTTTCTGGATGTCAAAAAATATTTTTATTTTATGAACTATGACATAATCATAAAAAACATTGCCCAGATTTCTTTTGAGTCATTGAAGAAGTTTTAGAAAGATGGAGGCTGGAAGGTGACCTCCCTGAAAATCCATAGACTAGGTTAACCTGAGAGTAAGAGTGCTCTGCCACCACTCACAAGTGCGTTATGCAATGGGAAGGTTTAGCTGTGACATCCTGAGGGTACAAAATGCCTTATAAGCTGCACCAAACCCAACTGCAGCCCTGCAATCTTCTCTTCCTCCTCCTCCATTCCTGTGTCCAACTTGTTCCTTTCCTTTTTTTTCTATCCATGACTAGTCCCTTATGCACATTTACCTCCATCCCATCCCAGCTTTGTGTATGCATTGGTGAGGAAATAACAGCTCTGATCATCAAGTTAACAGTACATGGGTTTAACTGGGATCTGTGATGATGACAACTATTTCATGCTCTTGGTCTTGTCTACAACCCAACACGCAAACACTATAAAAAGTGTTATAACAGGGATTAAACATTCTGAATTTATCAGATGAGACTGAGGAAGACCAGGTTTTGCATGTTTCTGGCTGTTACCATGCAAAACACAGTTAAACAAAAGTTGGTGACATGGATGTGCACAGGCATCAGTGCTGAACAGGCATGAGCCGGGCGTGGTGAAGAGGGGAGTGGTATGGCCAGGCTAGCTGGTGCCAGGTCAGAAAGCAGCTATCTCATTCTGAGCATTCACCTTTCAGTCAGCACTGAAATGTGTTTCAGCCAAAGCCAAATGACAAAACTGGAGCTGAAGTGTGGCCAAATGTCTATAAGTAGCCCTTCTCCTGCTGAAATAACAACTGTGTGTTGATGAGTGGAACAGCAGATGGACATTTTGGAGGAAAACTTAGTACAAAATGACAAATTTCTATGCTGGCTTCAGACGGGGTTAAGTATTATCCAACCATCAGAATCTGAAATAGTGGCAAAGAGAGGTGAGTATCTATGATGTGAGCTGTGGATCCAGAATATCCAACCTCTTACAGGTTTGCTGCAGCACTGCACCACTAGCAATAGCTGTGAATTGGACCACTTTGTAGAGAACTATGTTCTTCTGGTTTCCCAAAAATGACCCAGCAGTGATGCTGGTATTGAAATGAAACCAACTAATGTCTGGTTCTGCTTGGCAGGGAGTGGGACATTATTTTTAAACTGTGGATGAAATGTAAACATTTTCACAGTGTCTAGTGGATTTTCGATGCAGCTGTGCAGTGCTCCTCAGGCAAGTAATCTCCTGAGAGCAGCTTTTTGCTGTTTGGCCCTTGGGACTTTTCAGGGTCATGCTGGCAGCATGGGGCTCTCCCTTAAAGCAGCATTCTGATTAGAAATGCTTCCCTACTACCACTCCTACAGAAATATAATGAATTAGACTGGGGATTAAGTCATTTGTACTGATGCCTTTCCAGCCCCAAGTGTAGGAGACCCCCTAATTCCCTGCCTTCTCCCTCCCGCAGAAACTGGGAGGAGTTTCCACAAAAGAAATGGGGTGAGAGTGCAGACTTGAAGGTAAGCCTGGCTCAGATGGGAAGATTAAAGACAATTTATTATTCACATTGAAATGATTTTTGAGCAATGTTCTGTCAATATTAGAAATTTCATCAGTTTATTTTTATCATATGTAAGCATATTCCCTCTCCTTCCTGAACATAAATGAACTGGCTTAACCTGACTCCTTTTCATTTAATAGAATTATTATTCCTTTTGCATCTCCCCTGCTGCTTCATATCACTGCTGAGTATTTATTAAGAACTAGTAAAATTCGTGGATTTTTCTTGCTTGCCAGGTACAGAAAAATACAGAAAGTAGGCAAAGGGCAATCTTTTGTGCTTACTCGGCAGGGAATGCCATGGCTATAACACACTATTAGATTATATAAAGAAAAGTAGTAAAATTGTTGAAATGAAGCAACAATTTTCCTATCTCGTGACCCAATCTTTCAAAGGGCTGATGCTGCAGTTTTCACAAAAAACCTGGGATGATAAACAGGAACACTGTGGCAGATTCAGTTGCACAATATTACATGATGGGAAACACTCAGGACCAGAAAACACAATTTTTCAGTCTGGTTCAATCTGGGGATAAGTCTAATAAGTTTTCTCTGGAATACAGACTTTGCATTGCAAATTGAAGCCCCTAGTCAGAATGCTGTCCTTAATCTTCCTTATTCCCAACACCAATTTATTTTTTTTTCCCCCTATTTCTTTTTTTCCCCCATTTTTCTTTTCCCTCCCATTTTCTCATGATTCCTCCAAGATATTTAACTTTCTCCAGGGACCTCTTTGTTAAAACTCTATTCTCCAGAAGAGAAGATAACGACCCTACTTCTCAAAGAAATCTGTATATTTAATTCTCATCAAAGAGATGTGGACTTATGTTAGCATGTTTGATAATTGCAAATTCAAAATGTATCTCACTAAACTCCTCTGAAAAGGAATTCTGTTTACTATGCATGGAAAATTCTCAGCTCATATTACTAGTAAACATTTCTTGCAAACCAGTAAATTATTTTGATAATTTTGTTTCAATTTTATGATCACATCTCAATTATAATAAACAACTACCAATATAAAACCCTTAACATATTAAAAAAAAAAATTCAAACACTTATTAATATGTAGGAGTCATCCAAACAGTGAAAAATTTGCAGGCAGACCTTCAGAAATAATTAAAAAATGTTTTATTCAGGTGTTAGTAACCTGAGTGAGCCAAAAGTGTAAATCATTTTTTCAGTTTGGCTTGGTACTGAGATTGCACTCTCAGGCCTAGTCTCTGGCTTCATAAAAAAGCTATCTTTGTTTCTCACAAAAATGTGAAAACTGCCACATCAGGAAAGATAACACCTACATAGATTACCTGAAGGATTTCTCATTGCTTACAAAAATTATAATCTTTACTGCGTGCACTGTGAGCATCTTCTAAAGAGAAAGGCACTGGGTTCCTTATTCTACCTGATTCCAGCAGAACTAAGGCTGCAAAAATCAGCGCAGAATACTTCATGCTTGAAGAAAGACATTATTGTATCATTAAGAAATTATATCCTTCTGGCTCAGGAGAAAGCCTCCAAAATTACAGAAATAACAAAAGCAGAGTGAATCTCTGTAATAATAGGATTTACGGCTCTATGCTTTCTTTCATGTGTGTATTTTATACTTATAAACAAGTAAACCATCATTTTGTACTTCAAACTGTCACTTTGCATCTATAATACAGGATTATTTAGATTCCTCAATGTATTCTTGGCCTGTGTGTCTGTGTTTCTGTGTATGAGAAGGGCCTTGAGGGGAAGCCATTTGAGGAGCAGCTGAGGTCACTTGGTCTGTTCAGCCTGGAGAAGAGGAGACTGAGGGGAGACCTCACTGAACTCTGCAACTTCCTCATGAGGGGAAGATGAGGGGCAGATCTGTTCTCTGTGGTGACCAGTGACAGGACCCGAGGGAATGACCTGAAGTTGTGTCAGGGGAGGTTTAAGATGGATACTAGAAAAAGGTTCTTCACCCAGAGGGTGGTTGGGCACTGGAACAGGCTCCCCAGGGAAGTGGTCACAGCACCAAGCCTGACAGAGCACAAGAAGTGTTTGGACAATGTTCTCAGGTACCTGGTGTGATTCTTGGGGATGGTTCTGTGCAGGGCTAAGTCGGACTTGATGAACCTTATGGGTGCCTTCTAACTCAGCTTATTCTGTGATATAATTAAAATTGTTGTACTTATACACTATACATATACATGGTACGTGTATATGTTATATGCATACACACACACATATATATACATACATACGTACATAGATATTTAAGTTCTTCCCACACAAAGCTTTGTGGAATCCAGTGGGTATTCTTTATTTTTCTTATAAAGCCATAAGGAACTAGAAAGCCATGCACAAGTTCAGCTGTCATATATAACATCATGTTTTAAATGGTGACCAGTCCCAAAATGGGGGAAAGTGCATGCATGCACAAAGCATGTCTGGAAAATTAAAACTGATTAGTGTTCTCATTACTTCTGTCAATGATACATAGAAGGAAGTAGGATTTGTGGTCTGGCTCCTCTACAGACTGACTGAATTAATAAAATGGGACCATGGTGTAAAACATCTTAATCGGCCACACAGAGAAATTATAGACATCACCACGCTGATGGCTTGGGAAGATTTTGTAGATTTGCAAGACTCACAGAACATGGAATGATGCCCAGAAATAGGGAACAACAACCCACATTACAGATTGGTTTAGTTTAAGGCAACTGGTAGTACAAATGTTTACATATGTCTTCAGTTAATGGAGAAGATTTACTTTCAGCTCTGGATGGAAACTTTCAGGAACAACCTGAGTAGGATGAAAGTGTAGGACTGAGAAACCAGTTTTATAAAGATCAAGTATTCTGGAATATAAAAAGCCAAGTATTGTGGAGGAAAATAAGGAGAGGAAGTTGTGACATGACCCTCATTTGCTCATCACTTGCACAGGATATATAAAAATCTATTATGGGACATATGGATCTCAGACTATGACTTTCTGGAAGGGCAGAGCCTGAGCAGTGTGAACTTCTCAATTAGACTGGCTCTGTCTCACTAAACTCAATCCACTCACGCTGTGGATGATTTGAGCTGTAGTAGCAGCTGAAATACCCTTTCATAAGGTAAAGAAAAAGAGTGCAGGTCATGTCTGCTACTGAGCTTATGTTCCACCTTACTCTTCATCTTCCTGAATAGTCACTGCCATGGGTAAGCTTAAGGAAAGCAAATAAATTGTAGAATACCTAATCCATCCCTTGTCATTAAGATCAGATTCAACTATATTTTAAATTAATAATCGCATTGAGAAATACCACTGGAAGGAGGAAAGGGGGTGTGAAAAATGTTTTTGGGCAATTATAAAAGTGGGAAATTCATATAGGCACTTGAAAGCAAGGGTTCTGAATTTGATATATTCATGGGACCCAAGGAAAAGACTCAGAGATGAAGCAACAGGAAATTGTGGCAGTGACAATTTGGCTCATCTGGAAGAATAGGGGGCAGAATGGTTAATAAGTCATCTCCTGGAGAGGTGAGAGAAAGTCATGTCACTGACAGCGCTGGAGGTGAGGGAAGCAGAGACTTCAAGGGCACTCTTGAAAAATCGGTTCTGGAGGTAGTGAGTTTGATATGGGATGGCAGCCAATCCAAGGTGAAACATCCAAGAGAAAGAGGCATGAGCCTCAGAGCATGCATATGCAGCAGAAGAAAAAGTAAATTTGGGAATTATTAGTAAAGCAAATGGATGAATCCACTCAGTAATAAGGACACTAGAGGAAGATGGCAGGGACAGACAAGAGACTTGCACTATCATTCCTAATTGGATATGACTTTACTTCCCATTTATCAACACTTCATTTACCCAACAAGCAGGTTCACAGGCAGTTACCATAATGAGGAGCATCCTGGAAATTACAAAACAGAGTTGTGAATGTATGGCTCTACAGGGGAGACACAGGCAAATAGCTGAAATGACCTTCGCTGTCCCAAACAGCATAAAAACTAGGCACTTCTCACTGTGTGAGTTTAGGAGCTGACTGCAAACTTTCATGCAGACAGAAGTATGACATCTGCCCAGAAAATGCATGTGGGAGCACACTTGGCCCTGACAAAACCTTGATGCTGAAGTCACTGCTTTCCTCATTTTCTCAGCACTGATTCCTTGAAGCAGTGTCATTTTACCTTGCCTGTTATTTCAACCAGGTATTTAATAGCAAACAATTCACCATAGGATCTCTGATGAATATCAGAGACTCATTTGTAATGAAATAAACTAAAACTGCCAACAGTTAAAAAAGAAAATGTGTAAAACAAACCTTTGCCTTTGAAATTAACTAGTTTTGAAATATTTCTTACACCAAAGCAGAGCAAAGCAGGAGAGCAAAGCAAACAAGGAACCTGGAGAGACAAGAGAGGATGGAACCAGACCAAATGGCAGATCACAAACCTGGGGAATCAAGTAATATGCAAATACTGGTAATCAACAAGGATAACAGGAAAAGCATGATCAAAGCTAAACTCTTCTGATATAAATGACTCCTATGACATGCTAGAAGTGCATTAGCACCCTGTAACCACAATAAAGAGCCAAACTAAGTAATTCATATCAAAGAGTAGCATGCAGAAAGAAAGAATTCATTAAAAAGTAACATACGGTAAACATGTTCCACCTCTTGCCTATGATTAACTCAAGAAAGTGAAAAATGGTCTTACAGAGATGTATGACATTAAAACAAAAATTAAGGATGAAAATGTCCCCAAACCCTCATAACAACAACTGGGAAAAAACCCAAACCAGCAGCAGAGATTCTGCAGAAAGGAGCAGAAAACATTTCAAGAACTGAAAACATGCTGAAACATAGCAAGCCTCTCAGGACCACGGAAATAATCAAGACACGTTTCCTAGAGATCCTCTATATTCCTCATCTTCTCTGGTAATAAATCCATCTCCCCTGGTTCTTGTGAATCCCACCTCCAACATCTGTTACCTACCCTTTTCAGTACTTCAAGTTCCATCCACACTGCTAACCCCATGGTCTTATGGGGACTTTTATCATCTTTACAGCCCCGCAATACCCTAAGAGTACCCTAACAGCTCCCTGACAACAGCCTCATTTCCTCGCCCACATTCCATGTCCCTTATGCCCTTCAGTGACACCTTTCAGCATGTTCCGTGTTTCTGGCATCCCCACTTAATAGGCTGTCCTCACTCCCATGTGTCTTATGCTTTACCAAGTCACAGAACTGCAGAGACTGGAAGGACTTCTGGATGTCTCCAGTCTGACCCACCTTGCCCAAGCAAAGTCAAGTAGAAGAGGTTGCTCAGGCCAGTTAAAGTTTGAATACCTCCAGGGACGGAGACTCCACAATCTCTCTGGCCAACCTGTGTTCACCCTCATAGTAAAACAGCTTTTCTTACTTTTAAGTGGGATTAACCATGCAATAGCTTTCTTCAGTGACCCCAATATATTCCCCAGTGTGACCAACTCTGAGCCATACCATATTCACCTGCTCAAGTACCTTTATCATCGAATCTACGTATCTTGAACCTATACACAGAGGTTGTCATCTCCCATGTCTTCTACCAAATGTGCTTTGCTTGCTGGTCAGGCAGAGGCTGTACCCCTGGCCAGGATGTGGTTGGCCATATGCATGAACAGCTGGCAGACTTTTGGCTGCTAGGCAAACCAAATATAACCATCAGGGCTAAACTCCCTCTGTTTACCCTTCATAATTGTCTTGATAAGCTCCTTTCCTCTACACAATCATCATGCAATATCTCTCTGACATGTAATTGTCCCTTCACTTGGCTCAAAACAGGCAGCAGCATCAAAAAACTTTTGACAAGTGCTAACAAAGAAAGCCCAAACTCAAATGAAGGTGTTTATTCCTTCCTATTGACAATGCTTTTAAGTTAGACTCTGGAGCTACTTTTATGTGTCCAAAGCTGGAAGGAATTAGGCCTACAAGTAACATAAGCATCAAGCCATAGACTGCATTGAAATTAAAAGAGATGAGACTGGATATGGTTGTGTGACCCGAAGAGACATTTCAGATAGGTTCATGATGGATATTATTACCACCTCTCTTCAGTCAGGGAAAATACTTGAGAGCCGATAATAAGATCATTTCTGAAAAAAAGAGCATACTTCAAAAATCTTTAACCACAAAACGCTTTCCATTAGAATCACAGGTATTATGTTCCCTGGGCATTGGTCTTTTAAACAAAGCTTTTGGGGAGCAACATAACAGTTGAGCAAAAGAAAAAAAGGCATCATGCCAAATTCACATGATAAATCAGTGAACAGCAGGCACTGAGCACACCTTAAGCTCAGAGACCATTTTTCTTTCTTCCAAGAAATCTGCAGAACAAGATTCATACAGAAATAGCTTGTAATAAAAAACCAGGCTGCCTGGGGAAAAGAGTAAAACTGTTCTAAAATAGCATCTGAATCTGTGAATGGAATGAACTAATTTAATAACACTGAAAAATATTGCAGAGACCAACTTCCAGCTGAGACAGGTTTACTAAAGCACCTTCTGGCTTAGTATTTTGGCTCACCTGGTGGAAATGCACTGAGGGTCTCAGCTGGAAGCTCAGCTGTGCTAATGTGCAGGACATACATTGGAAGTCCAGAGACCAGATGGGGGATTTTGCTAACTGCTTAAATCGGCTCTCGTGGCTGGCCACCAATTGGCAAGCACAGGATCATTTTAGGCTTGTATTATGCTAAAAAGCACAATAGTAGTGGGGGAAAATGAAGAGCATGAAAACAAAGGTAATCCTATTCTCAAGCAAGCATAGAGGTGGTTGCTTTCTGTGTGATTATAGGAGTCTTGTATTTACCACTGAAGTTTGGAATGTAATGATTCTCGTGTTAAAAGAAAATGCAAATAAAAACCAGACAGTGTACGTTCTACATGTACACACATATGTGCTTCGATCCAATACAGCTGATGTCTTGATCCCTTTGTGACCATTGAAATAGGAATGATGAACATCGGTGCCTGAGGCTACCGTGGCATGTGGATTGCAGGTGATTCTGGATTGGAACATCAAGCTCAAGATTTTTATAGCTGTCTAGGGACATCTATCTCATTTGCAACTTTTTGCTAAACAGAGACCTCTGTACTCTTACAACCAAGTTACCTTCCCAGAGAAAGGAAAGGACTTTTAATTTTTAAATTTAAAGCTTTTATGCTCCTCTGAGATGGATGAACCATCAGCCTGTGGTAAAGGATACATAGACTGGGTAAATTTGAGATGGAAACCAGCCATTCTCTATAAATTACAGAAGAAAGGTATTCAAGATTAGTGTCTCAACACAAGATCTCAAAAGAAAACTCTCTCTTTAAGAGAAATTAATAACTTTTCCTGATAACTAGTTTTGATTTGTGAGCCAAAAGGATATAATCATGGGGATAAGAAGCAAATAATCCTCAAGTGGAACAATTAAATTCTTATCAATTGTGACATAATAATAGAACAGTTTTCTAAAGCTCTGGAGATGCCTAACCTTTCTCTTTATTAAGTAATCCACAATTACATTGCTTAATTATTTGCAAAGATTCTCAATATTTTCTGTCTCTGTAAAAATTGCTCTTCTAAATTGGTTTGCTATTAGCATGGTTATTTTTCAACCCTCAAAAGTAAATAATTTTGCTTTCTCCTTCTTATGGGGTGTTGAGCACTTTGGTTGGTTTTCCCCTTACCTCATAATACTGAGCACAATTTTGTAGCCTGGGTTGGATCCCCATACCAGCCATATGCAGTGTTTTTATGCCTGGGGTGATGTTTGAGTTTGTCTTTCTACTCAGCAAGCCACTCTGCGAAGGACAAATGCCAGGCCACTGCTTTTTGCCTGAACAGCCGTGGGCCTGCCTCCTGCATGGGTGTCAATGCAAGGAGCTTCCGGTTCCGTATCCTGAGGACTTTATGGTGATGATCAAGCACATGCATTGCAAACAGAGCTGCTGGTCAGGGTGTGTAGATGGATCTGGATCTGGAGCGAAAACTGGTCCTAGGTACCTGGATCTATATGGCAATACGGACGAGGTGTGTGGTACAACCCACAATTCACACAAACTCTGAGTGTGGTTAGCTTTCTTCCTTACCATGCATCCAAATTTTCCTCCACAGAAAGCCAGGACATACTCATCCACCCATGTTTCTCCTCAGCTGCCTGTGGAGAACTAGCCCAGCTGTGCCATGAGGGGCGAGGATACCGGCACAGACTGCACCGCCAATGTATAGGACCCAAGTCGCTCCTGGGAGAGGCTCCTCTCTCTCCACTGAGAATACAGGGACCTTGGCGCAAGCAGGCTCCTGTCCTAAAACCTTACAGCAAGGGGAGATCCATTCAGACAACCTTTATCTGAAGCAAGCTGACACTGGCTCCTATTAGTGGGGCTGATACAAAATACAATCAGGCTTAATTCATCGTGTCAGATTAACAAAGCTTGTTAAAAAGAAATCAGAAATTCATTAGGACATTTAGTAAGATTTTCTTTAAAATGCTGATGTTTTGAAACCTTTTTACACTGCAGGTACTTATATCTCACCCTTAGAAAAACTGCAGTGAACATTGCCTCCATGTTTAACAGGTGTTAAACTGTTAGGATTTATTTATTTATTTGTTTCCTTAAGTTTGAGGTTTCCCTTTTTTAATGCACAAATTTTCCCTTATTTTAGTACAGGTATTTTTATTTTCAGCTACAAGTCAGTCGCATAATAAAAAAAATCCCCTGAGTGATACATATGTTTCCAAGAGGGGCAAGAAATGAATTATAATGTCTAGAGTATTTGCATTTCTTCTTCCACTAAAGAGAGGAAGGAGTATAATCTCAGCATTATCCTGATTTATGCTTCATGGGAATGTATGTAAAAGAACATAAATACTATTGCTGCAATTTAATATAGTATTTCATGTGGGTTTTTTTGCTTTTTCTTACCAGTGCTTCCCAGTTTCATCTGCTTACTGCTTTCCTCATGAAAGAAATAAGCATGTTGACATAAAATATTACATCAAATACACCTGTGAACATGCACTCCTGTTTCCAGGATTTTAGAAAATAAAGACTTGTTTCCAAGCTTCTGCTTTTCTACGGAGAGAGGAGATAAACATCTCTGGTTAGTATCTTTAAAAGTGCTGAGAGACATAAAAATGTAAGCTGCCATCCTCCTTCATTCATACATTAAAAAGGGGTTGGAAGGTACTTAGGGACAGAAGGAAATGGAATTAGAAGAATAGGGTTGTTTGGTGAAATAACTAGAAAAGTCCTGGGCTTTGTAGTTGGTAATAATATCAGAAATAATGTAACTAGCCATATGGCCATAGTCTGCAGCTGAGGAAAGGATTCTGGAAAAAAATGAAGGGTTGTGTATGTTTTTTACATATAATGGCAGTTTCTTTCCTAATATTGCTGTTGGAGCAGAAACCATATTTCACATTAATATCACTTAATATGTTATTCATTGCCCTGGGCTCCAGAAACGAGCAGTGAATTAGGTCATGGTGAATAAATGCCTATCAGTGTCCATCAAATGACATTCCTCATCTCCTTTCCCCCTTTTTTTGTTTCATGTGGTATCAAAATCTCATTCTGTTGTTTATCAGGCAGTACATGACAGAGCAAATCTTTCTGGGGGCGCCTATAAATATATAGCTCCCATTACAGCTAGTGTCAACCTCGATACAAATGGTAAGACTGATGTAAATCCCTCTCATTTTGATGAGGTATGTGCTGCATTTGGTCAAATGAGCACATTTTAAATGACCCTGAACTAATTACCTCTCAGTGATATGGCATGAGGCCAAAACAAGGGCCAGCTCAAGCTGCTGGAGCTGAGGGGTCTCCATGCTGTACCCAGGTCCATCATTCCCTCTCCCTCTCATCGCCTACAAGCTTACCAGAACTGATTTTAGCAAATGCTGGCATAGGAACAATGACTTCTGAAGCTGCTCATCAGCAACTCATAGTTGCCCAATCCTTTTTTTTTTTTTAATTATCCCATTTTCTTTTTATCTCATGTCCTGCACCTCAGACAGTTGTTCATATATTGCTATTTTGATATACACTGACATATGGCTCCTGATGTGTTGCACAAGTGATTCAGGCTGCTGCAACAGTTAATTTATAGCTTGCACACACAGCCTTAGCAGCTTCCAGTGATGCCTGGACTACGTAAAAGTGACACTCTCCATCCTGCAAGGGGCAGCTCCTCACACCTCGGCATTACTGGATAATGGAAGTTTAGCAATCTACCTCATCATGATGTGATCAGACCGTTAAAATTAATGGGATAGGTATGATTAGTGACCTGCATTTAGCAATGCACAAGTGTTATATGACTTTATTTGCCACTGACTTCTGTCCCAGGCTCACCACTGGCCCTGTGCCTGCTGTGTTGTGTTCAGTGAGAGCCCAGCGCTGACCACCAGAAATAAAACTCACCAGGCACTGCCAAAGAAAGAGTGAACGGAGGTCTCTCTGTAGAAAGTTTTCTGGGAAAACATAGATATGTGCTTGCAACCTGAATTAAAAAAGAAAAATGGGCTTTTATTCTGTGTGATAATTTCAGTCAGCTGATAAGAGGATACTGCCCTTTTGTCACCTGGTTGGAATGACAGCTAGTTTTGGCTATTTAGTTTCTTATTAGGGGAAAATTCACTTTAAATACTTAGTTGGAGACCTGTTACTATTTTAGCTGAATGCCCTGAAGGCCTTCACCTTGTCCGTTCTATTTATGCATTTATACTGCTTTAGTTAAGACTGTGACAGCAATGCTGTCAGAGATTCTGTACTTTCAAGAGGCCATGGGATCTTTTTTAACACTGTAATGTGGTCATAAAAATGTGCTTTGGGCTGCAACCTGTATTACAAGATGTGAGCCAAGAAGCAGACTCATTTCACCAAAGAAGTCCTTCCCATCTCAAATAGATGGATTTTTTGAAATTCTACATGTGCAAATAATGAACATGCCTTAGTGACTAGGATAAAATTTTGCTGGACTACCTTTCAGCAAGAGCTCCTAGCAGTGCAGGGAATACAGAGGAGCATGCACGCAGCTATGAAGAAAGGTGTCTGCCTTTCTCTGGTGCCAGGAAAATAGAGATAAAAAGGAGTATCATCCTGACAATACAGTGTCACTGAGCACTAGACTAAAAAGCTGAGCCATGATTAACCCCGTCCCAGGCTGAGAGGAATAATGTTAATGGTGGTGACATATTTAGCTACTAGGATCATGGTCTTGCCTATATGTAGGTTTTGTAAGACATCAGAGAATTAGTTTGTGCTCATGGACTCTGACTTGGGTTTACTTCATTTATTTGGTGCTGCTTCTGGCTGTGCTTTGTGTGGTGCATTTAGAAGAATCTTCCTGCCTGAAACATAGACTAAACATCTGTATCCGGCAGGCATTTCATCTTTGCTATGACAAGAGTTCTAATAAAGAAAGCCAAAGTTGTCTTTTGCCTCAGCCACAACAACACAGCTTTTTAAAGAACCTGTGGACAAACAGACAAGAAGGTGAAACAAGGAAAGGTGGGAAGACAACACAAGTAGGCTAGAGCATTAAACTGCTTGTGGCTGCTTTCACTTGGAAATAAAATATCCTTTACTGGCTGTGGATAACTTCTAGAAGACACTCAATGTAAGAATGCTGACTTCACATATTTGGTTCATGTATCTCACCTCTTCAGGGTGGCCTTGTGCAGGGGAACCCTAGTGAACACAGCTAGAGACTCTTGTCAGTCAAATTGGATTTCTGCAGATAATTTCTGTCAAAGTGACACTTCTTTTTATTTAAACTGTACTCAATAAAGACTCAAACTTCCTAAGTTTCCACTGAATTTTAAGGAAGGACTGATCCAGACTTCAGATTCTGGTCTCCAAAAGGAGAGGCTGTTCTTTTGGGTGGATGGGAACGAGTCCCAGAGTCAGTGTAAGAATGATTGGAAGTAACAAGTGAGATTATACACTTAAATATTGTAATTGATAATGTTACCAGGTAAATAAAGTAAATGGACAAAACTGGAATTTTGTACTGATAAAAAGCAAGAAAATTGCTCAATGAATAGAAAAAAATTATGTTCTCATTCAGTAAAAAAACTAGGCTTATTCAGAATTTGCATACACTGGACAAGAGTCAGGGCAGTTTTGGAGAAAGAGGTTTTAAGTTTTGATTAAAATAGGCGAAAATATAGCTTTTTAAATGATAAAAATAGCTTTTAAAATGATATATAGCTTTTTAAATGATTCTCTCTTTCTTGAATGTTGGCAAACACAGTATTAGCCAGCAATTACAGCTTCAGGGGGATATGTGTGAGAGAACCATGCTAAGTCACACCTGAAAATATAGTTATACTTCAAGTCCATCTTCTGTCTGAACAATGGTGAACAATGAACTACACAGATAACACCCTGCGAGGCTGGAATGGCCCAAGGTCGAAACAAGACAGGGAATAAGTGTCAAGCTTAGCCATGAAGCATAGTGGTAAATGATGGGCTGGTTGTTTTAGGGCTCATGTTTACTCAATACCAGTAGGTTGAACTTTTAATGTGCTACACTGCATAGCCACAGGAAGCCTCTCTTTTATTGTGAAAGGGTTGCTGGGGATAGCTACATTTATATTTACAATAATTTGTGCTAGTGTGTGGTGTCTCAGTAGTCTTTTCTGCACAATATCTGAGAGTCTGAACAACTTTGTACTGTCCTTGAAATTATCTAGGGTGCACAAAAAATCCAAGGGAATGGTGATTAGAGCTGGGGTAGCTCTAGCTGACAAATACATTACAGATAAATTGGTATTACTGACCATTGTTTAAAACCACTGGACACTAGATTTGGCAGACTGATTTGACTGTGTTCTTTTGTTTTCCCATGGATAATTTTTATCTTCTCTTGCTTCAAAAGCTAACTCGCTTCCTTTGAAGGACATTAAGCTTGACACGGTTCAAGCTAAGCTTCTTGAACTTAAATCCAGCATGGATATCCCCTGACTGAATCAGCTTTAACTTGAACTGTGTGTATCTAATACTTCACACCGTTTCAATTATACTCCACAGCAGCAGAGGACTATGTGAATTCCAGTGCTAAATTTAATCAAGTGCTCCTCCAGTGTGGAAGAGAATATATTTTTGGAATTAATGGAAAGAGACAAATGAAATCAATCCCTGGGATCTTGGTTCTGTCCACTCTGCACCAGAAGATGTCCCAGAGAAAAGACCTTCAGCAGCAACTGAAGCCTGAAGTCTGATAATGTGAGAACTTAAAACCGCAAGGTATGAAACCCATGAAGAATGGTACACTTCATCTGGACTGTAGAATCAACAAGAATTTAATAAGTTAATCAGATCATCACCATTTGAGTGCACATAAATTTGAATTGTTTCCCCATTATGAAGTGGTTGTCTGTAAATTATTGCAGAGAAAGCCATTTTCAAATTAATGTTTGAGCTATTAGAAAATACAGAGGGCATTTTCATTAATTGGAAGCAGCTTTTCTTCCGCTCTCTCTATCATTACCTTTGTTGCCCAGAATCAGTTTAGTGCTCAAATTTATTGATGTGTATGATTCAGTGGCATTATTTGTTTAGAATTTGTCCTATACCTGATGGAATAAACTCATTAAGGGTAAATGAATAGTTATGTAGTCATCAACTAAAATGAGTCACTGCAGTTCTCTGAAGTCATTACAGTGCCTTTGAACACAGCCAGAAAGAAAGTCTCTGTGAAGGTTACAGCTTCCCTCTCAGAGGTAACCACATTAATTTTCATCCCTTCTTTGGTATGGCTTCTTGTTCACAGACAGCGAGAATCATTCTTCAGCAGAAGACAATAGGTTCTTTTTTCCAGGAGTGTACCAAACCAGCCTGTGAACCGTTGCATATTTTTTCTGCCACAATGCATTTGTTTTCACAGTATATAGAAGCTGGGATTCAGAAAGAAGAACATTTTTTAGGAAAATAGCTGCTTTAAAATCACCATTTTTGGAGTTAAGTATGATGTACATCTCCTACAGCTGACAAACATTCTGCCTCTGAAGGCTGAAAGAGGAGAGCTTGAAGACTGCAGGACTCACTGTATAGGTTCTCTATGTCAGTATAACTGCCCACAAGGGCAGGAATTCCTGATTTCATGGTACAACTTCTGCAAGGGAGTGTACTATAAAAAATTAAGGTTAGCTTGGGCATGGGCCTCTCTTTTTGAGAAATAAGTGTCTCCACAAGCTTTGCCTACTTGTTTGTATGCTGCATAATATTGGTAAACAGAACTCTGTTTTGTTGATACTCACACCATCCTAGCACCTATTTTGATGTCCAGTATGATAGAGACTTGTAAGGTGCTAGCAGTAAGGCAATACATCTGAAGGGAGCAAAGGATTCCTACCCACTTTTTACTGGCAACTGGAATATCCCAGTGCACCAGAGGTAAATATCTATAAAGTGATGCAAACCTTTTTCAAAGTCAAAATGCATCACACTGCACTTAGCATAAGCCTTTTGAAAATCCTATTGCTTGAGAGCTGTTTCACTGAGAATGCAGTATGCTAGAAAAAACCATCAGGAAAAAATCCCACTAAAACTGACAGTATCTAATCATCTTGCTCACAGCCAGAAACAGCTCAGTTACTTGAGTTTCTCTTCAAAACAGTCCTAATGCATTTTGTAAGCATGTTGTCTGTTTCTTCTCCCTGCTTGCTCAAAAGCTGTGTTCATTTGTCATGAGGCCAGAGACATCTATGAAGGAAATATCAGCTGTTTATGGCATTTTTAATATTGCCATAAACATATAGGCCTGTGCCTTCCAAAATACTTTGGGCTCCCTCCACCTGGTGCAGCACAGGTATGGTCACAACAGTGTTAACACAAGATTGGAGCCAAGGCCCACTGAATTCAGCAGCAGTTTTTCTTTCAGGTTCTGGGGTTTTCATATCATGTTTATGGTTGTAGTTATTTCACTTTAGACAACTTAACAGGAACTAGTTTTAACTCATTTTCTTCTTTTTCTTTTTTTCCCTGATACAGGAGCATAATTAGGCTTGGGGAGATATTTGAAATGCAACCAATGAGACATTTGATATAGCACATGTAAAGTTTTCTTCAAGTAGGAATGCAGAATTGTATTACACAGCACATTAAATGGCACATTACCAGATGCAAATGCTTCCATTGAATTAAGACTGGTTAGTTTGCTTGTAAAGTTATTTTTTGTTACAGTAACTGTGTAGCTTTCTGGTTTTCAACAGCACACATAAAAGAACTGGTCCAGCTTTTCTTCTCTACTTGTGGGTTCTAGAGGTGGACCAATATAGCTTTTCTACCTGGACCACTGTGTGTGATATGGCACATGAAAGCATCAGAGATAGGAAATGTTCTTTTAAAATGCAAGCTTAATTCCTAGAAAAAGACCCTTAAAATTCTAAAATTCGAATTCATTTTAGATGTCTTTTGCAAACTGCTCCAAATATTACTTCTATACAGAGCATCCATATTGTGAGAATTCACCATTCCTGGAAGTAAGAAAATGGAAGAAGAGCAGTTGAAAAGGTATTTACAGGAGAAAGACAGCAATGTAAAATGGGTAACCTCAACTTGGTTGAAAAATGCTGAGTTATTCCCCAAGAGATTTTCTCAGGGAAAGATATTTGTGTAGAAAGGTAGGTCTCCAGTGCAGGAGAACAAAGCAGGAGTCAGGAAATCAATGTAGAAGATACTGCTGAAGCAGAAAGGGCTTGTTGCTGTGTCTTCATCTGCAGCAGATTATCTTGTCATAACGATTTGTTTGTAGCAAAGCAGCACCTCAGGCAAACTGACCTCCCAGAGCCTTTTTGTCCTGCGCCAGTGTCACTGGGAGAGTACAACAACAAAACCCCCAAGATGCTATTGATTTTGATTTTTGATGCTATTGTAGACTTCTATTCTCTAACCCACACTGTACCTGGGACACATAACTCCTAACCTCCCACCCTGATTCCCTATTGAACCTAAATCCAAGCATTTGAACTTTTTCATGGGATAGAAGCTCAAAACCTGCCAATATGTCACATGATAGCATTGCACCATGAGCCACCTAAGTTGATTACCTGCACTTTTTTGGTCCCTGAAGGGCAAGGAGAGCATCCTCTTTCTGATCTGGTCCTGAAAAATCTTCCCTTGTTTCTGGAGGTGCAATTAATTATTACAACTACTCAGAGACCCCAGCTGAGATCACAGACCTTGGCAAAACACTGTGTAGCAGAACCTCTGGAGAACTCCCACCTTGTGAAGGCTCCATTGAAGGTGTTTCTAGTGCATCTCCTACAACAGGGAAGCTCCTTACTCCCAGGCCAAGGCTCTCCTGGGGATAGTCTCAGGTATATCAACACTGACACGTGCAGAGAATAAAAGCCAAGACAGCTCTCTGAAGTCACAGGGATGGGCCAGGAGTGTTTGTGGTGGCCAGGCCACTGGATGATACTCAGCACACCACAGGGAAAAACTGAGACAGGTTTTTGCCAAAGCCTGTTCCCCTTAAATGCTGATTCTGTCTTGTAGACTGGAGTTAGATTTCTGAGACATGGACTTGCAGACCAGAGCCATCTCCTGCCATCTGAGTTCTGCATGAAACAGTGTAGGTCTGGCATCACAAAACACAAGCCCTGGTCTGTAGGATTGGATGAGTTTTCCGCTTTCTTTTCCAGTCCTTCTGCCCTTGCACTGCCACACACAAAATAGCCACCGTCAAGGGCAGCCAGAGACAGAGCTGTCCTGCCAGTATGTATGAAACAGTCGTGATTCCTCTTGGCATTTCCATTTACTTTTGCCTTCACGGTTCTCGGACATACCTCACACTGCCATGAAACACTGTAATATTTGATTTTTGAGCTCTTCATTCAGTCAGCTTTGAATCTACTCACTGCACAAAGCGTCTCAGTAATATTATCCCATTTTCCAGCAACTTTTATGTTCATTTGTCTTGTAGCCAAGTCACTCAGAAATGAGAAATGAAGAGTAAACTCTTTTTTTCAGAAGGATCATGAGAGAGTTTTCATTTCCTGACTGGAAGACTTCTGATCTTAAGTACAGGAAAAGCCGCAACAAAACCATACCTTTGCTCATTCATCTCAGTGTGTAAAATCGGATCATTACAAGCTGCAGCAGCTAAATGAAGCAGCTTTTGAAGCACAAAGGCCTCTGACTAAAATTGAGTTAATGGAGTTGGTTTTTTTTTTTGTTTTTCCTACTGCTCCCATAATGTTTAAAGTCATTCATGTATCCACAGAGTGCTTGCTGATGATTATAAGCAGCGAAGCTTTGGATCCAGTTATACCTGTGCTTCCATCTGTTGCTGCAGAAACCAATTCTGTTATCATTACTTTCTTGTTAATGACTTCTTGAACTCCCCTGCTCTCTTCTTCATTGACAGTGTCAGTGGAATAGCTGCTTTTATATTCAAATGTCCTGAGCACAAAAATTACCAGTTGAAATATGTCTGTCCTGGGTGTTGAGCTGGAGAGAAGAAAACACATTCATTTTCTACAGCTTGTAATGAACTGTTTCTCCTGTTGTTGGGGCACATCATCTGACAGCAACTCCTGGTTTGGGAGGATGTTTTTATATTCATTATATGTCATTAATGAGAAATGTACTTATGTGTGCATACCTGGGAAATGATCTGGTGCTCAGCAAGTTTTTGCTTCACTTGCATATTCCCAGTGAAAAATTGATTTGTTCCAACAATACAATGCCCACCAGAAGACTGTTCAATGGTATTTTTCTCTTTTTTTATGGATTTTGCAAAATGCAGTTGTGGACTATTCCAGAAGTTGCTTCCTCCTGTCCTACTGTCTGAAGAATATTTTCATGTTACTTTTGGATATTTCATATGAGTTGCAGTGATGCTTCACATTAACTTATTCCCTGGAGCAGTACTGCATGACATTTGAAACTCAGAGACTTGTCTTTACCCATCATCACTAAAACTCATGACCCCATTCTCTCTGAAAATACATTTTTTCTCTTTTTCCCCCCAACACTCAAGCTAAATTACTGATGTCTCTGTAATTTTAATATCTTTTACTCCACCCCAGCATTTCTTCCCCCTACCATCACTTTTCTCCTTTGTCTAAAGCAGCTGGGCTTTATTACCTGCTCCTCTCAGTGCTGCATGGCTGGAAGACAGGTCCTCTGTTATGTGTCCTCTCCTCTCTGCACGGAGCTGGTTTCCAAAAGGAGCACAGCAGGGTCCAGAGTCAGGCAATCCCAATGTGTGTGGGAATCACAACACACATAAATCTCACAGCAAATACGAATCTGAAGTAGGGTCCGTTGGAGAAAGTGACTTAATGACACTTCTATTTGGTGAAAAGGTCCCATGTATGTGTTCAGCAATATTCCCACACCTTATGGTAGATTAACATGGAATGGTAGAACTTGCTGCCCATCATTGTGCTTCTGCCTGGTGCTGAGCACTGCAGCTCAGCATCACCACTCTCCATCACATGATCAAAGATGTAGAAAGTAAGCAGGCATAGGAAGAAAGATCATCAGCGCTTACCAACCCCTTCAAACTGAAATGCAGTCTATTGCTTTTACTTCCCCCTGACACGTTCATTAATGTCCTGTGTCTACTAAAGCAGATAGGCAACACAATGACAGAAGAGAGATGGTGGCCTGCTTTACTAGGTGAGAGGACTACTGTTATATCCCAGTTTATTTTTTGGACATGCTGATTTGCAGTGCATGAATAGACAGGAGCTGTCGATACTTTAACATCTGGGAAACTGGAGTGAACTTTGTTGACTGGAATACCACAACTGAAAGCGTTTCTTTTCTCTCATCTATAATGACAGGAGAATTTTATGTGATGTCTTCTCTCTCTGCTTCCTTCAAAGCAAAGAATATAGTTGAAAGAAATGTGTGTGTGTCAGAGAGATTATATTAATGTGGCTGAGGCCTGTAACCAGTTCATACATGTGGTGATACGGTAGTTGCATTTGGGTGAAAGTGGTGGTAATGATGAAGTTTTATGGATATTTGGTAAAACATTTTGAAATATAAAATAAAAAAGCTATTAATGACTCATTCATTTAGTACTGTCATTGTAAACAGTAATTGGTTTTATTTTGGTGTCTTCATGTTTGCATTTGAAAGCAGGTTTTCAATAACAAACCTGGAATTGGTCCAAGTCAGATCATATGTACAGTTAAAAAGCTACATAGTAAAAGACAGAGATAAGACCTTTCATTACTGATGTGCAATAGAAAACCCTAAGAAAAATGGAAAAATAATTTGATGTCTCTTCCGACCTCCTTAATCCCCTTGTGGAGATTGTGCTTGTTTGACCTGATCTAACTAGGTTTAGCTCACTTTGTTGTTCCTGGAATGTATTACTCCAAATGCTAATGCCAGTATATTCACTTTATTGATACAATCTGCACCACAGTGACAAAAATACCCAGCTCTTGCATCCTGTAGGTCATTTTGCTGTTTCTTATCCTTCCAGGTATGCATATGGTTTTCTGCTTTATTATTGTACACTTGGACTTCACAAATAGTATGAGAAAAGCAATAAAACAAGTGCATTGAAATTTCAGTATTAAGCCAATAAACATTGAATATGTAATGACTTTTACCTTGTCTACAGCAGTGGTACTGTTCCAAAGAATCAATAGGAAACACAAAAGAAAACTGTATTTAATCTCAGCTAGTCCTGGTCTTGTCTGCCTGAAGTCAATCATTCACTGTCTCAAAGGTACACCACTGGACAGCACATTCAGCCGTACAAAGACAAAGGGTGCCCCTGACTTTTCCCCCGGATTAGCTGCAGGATCAGCAAAAGGTGGTTGACAGGCTGCTCCAAAACTGAGGAACTGTGAATGAGAGGTAAATATGAACCTCTGGCATAGTCCTGATGCTGCTCCTGATGTTGGATGCAAGGAGCCAGCGGGTCTGTACAGTGGTCCAGCTGGGTGCAGGGTGCTCCAGCCTAGCTCTGAAGTGTCTAGTCCAATGCAGCTAGTGAAAAAAAAAAAAAAAAAGCAACTGGTTGAGTTGGGGTTTGGCCTGACAGTCTGCCAATATGATTCTCAAGGATCTAAATTTGGATGAAAACCTTCAGATTTTGCACCAGTTAGGCATGCTGAATTGAATCAAATGTGCAACAAGCACAGAGAAGTATAGGCATCCAGAAGTTTGTAGAAATACCCCATTTTCATCGTTGTTACTTTTCCAAGGGATACTTTTTATGTCTGCAATAATTCTGCACTTTTGGACTTCAAAATTAAGCTACAGAGAGAAAATGATTGTGCAGAGAAAAATCAAGAGTCAACTCTGTGTTTATATTACTTTTGATTATGAAATGGCATAGCAGTCTACTGCATCATGGAAGTTACCAAAGCCATAAAAAGTTTTTGAAAGTTTTAACTGCACTGAAGATGAAGATGTTTTAAAATTTTTCCTTATACAGTTTTCCTACACTGGTATAGATATTTGGAAGGCTTCACTCAGGCTATCAACCATCTTCATAATGTTAATGGATCTTAAAAAGACAACACAGTTGCATTTATTATGTTTGGCCATGTTGTAAATATATACACCCAAGAAGGATGACAGGCAATTTAGGAAATTAATGGTGATTGGGTTCATTTTGCAGTGTCAACTCTTTTTGAGATCATCATAATGCTGTACAGCATTAGGTGTAATTCCATCTGTAAGGTACCAGTCCCTTAGTACTCAATTTGTTTATCCATTCTTAGTTGTAGACATTTAGTGAAAATAATAATAATAAAAAATCAGCAATATCTTATGCCCTAGTGAACATAAAAATTAATAATCTCTGAGTCTGTATTCAACCTGACACTGTGAGCAGTGCAAATATAGCACAAAGTCTATCTTTACATTTATTTGCAGATGTGTATAGATATGCTTCATATAAATTAATCCTCTATTTCATTATAAGGAAGGAATTATGTCTGTGGTCAAAAGGGTGGGGTACACTTAATCTGATTTAACACAGCATGGGAAAAATTAATTGAAAGTCAGAACTGCATAGTGTTTATTATAAAGTAATTTCACACCAGCTCAGGATTAGCATGGTAACAGGTGACAATAGGTCATTACTATGTTAATTGAAAGACAGCATGCTTTTATAAAAAAAGAAAAAAAAAGAAAAAAAGGAAAAAGGGATAGAGCTGAAATGAAAAGGAAAAAAAATTAAAATGCAGTATTTTATCTAGGATTGGGGTTCTATGGGACATGTTCTAGGGAGAAGATAACTTCTGAAAAGAATTCACTGGCTTTTGGTGATAACCTTGCATTGTTCACTGTGCCATGAAGCATGGCAGATGCTTGTGCATATCTCCTGCATGACTTAAGCTGGCCACCTCTCTTTCCACAAGAACAGGCTGCATCTCCAAGGTTGTGGCCTGACATTTGCAGCTTGCTGGCACTGCTCACTTGGCCTGGGCATGTGGAGGCAAAGGTGGACACAGGGAAGCAGGGCCCATCTATTTACCTGGCTTGCCCAAAGGAAGTGTGGGCCCAAACAAAGTCGCTGGGAGCTACGAGACTTTGCAGCAGTGTTTAACAGAAGAAAAGACTCTGGTTTTGTTACTTGACGAGAGGATTAATAAAATAAAAAGACTTTCAAACCACCAATGGAAAATTGCCTGTCACTTCGATAGCACGCTGAAGCATGAAGCCAGGGCAAGCTCATCCTTCCACTTGAGCTGCAATGCCATTATCTCAGCTCTGAAAGGGGATGGGTGCCGCAGTGCTCGGCTGCTCTCCTATTGTGCAGCGTGACAGACACCAATGTGCAAGCATTTCCCATTATGCGCTGCGACGTGAGTAAGCAGTCCTGAGCTGCCAGCTTCAGCCCGTCGAAAGAAATCAGGAACCTATTTTTCCCCTTTTATTTGCATAATAGAAAAAGGTGTTAAATCAGTTTTGGGGGGCAGAAGATCATTCTGCAGGTTCTCCAGTTGACAGAATACAAAGGGCACAATATGCACTTGTGCCGAGGTGAGCAAGACAGAAAAGAGCTCTTTATTAACTGCAGTCACTACAAAAGGACCTTTGCTAATGGCATGTTATAATTTAAAAAAGGATCCTTTCTGAAACCAAAACAATACACCAATGTAATGAAGTTAGCTCTTGTTCAAAGTAAATGGAAATTCAGAAGCACAGCTGGGACCTGAAAATGAGAAATTCTGATTTTATTTCCTGGAAGAAGAATTTAACCTCTTCGGATACCCTCATGCAGCCTGATGGATGAGCTGATGAGGAATGTGACCTTTCTGCTCACCCTACTTCAGAAAAGTTTGCAATTCAGTCTGACACAATCTGTTGTAATATGTTAATTTCAGTGCAGTTCTGCCTCAAATACTAAGGGTGATCCCTGAGACCTTTACATCCCGGAATACAATCCTTCCAGACTTCATTCTCACGTAAAAACATGCTGATTGAGGTGCCTACTTATCTAATAAAGGTCAAAAGAAAGGAAAGTGTAAATGTTCTTTGATTACTTACTAAAAAGGAAAGAGCTCAGACAGAAGATGGTGCCCTTAAATTCAATGCACAATACAGTGTGATGTGGTCTGCTGAGTTTGAGAGCAAAAGAGTAAAGCTGCTCCTGGTCAGGTCACACACCATCATCTGCAAATCTAAACTACTGCAGAGCTACGGTAATAATGCAATACAAGTACCCCTCGGGTAGAAGGAGTACTTGCATACTCCTCCTCAGCCATACAAAAAAGCAATATAATAGAAATATTTGCTCAACCCCAGCAGGAAAATCTCTCAGGATAATTAGGGCAAAACATGGCCTCAGGTCTGACTATGCCCAGGAGAAATTATTTTCCCCATGATAAGACAGAGTAGTAAAGCAGAAAAGTAAGCGATCAGGTTCACCTCTACAAATGCAACATTTCAAAAAATGTACTAGGTCTGGTGTTTTCTTTTGTGGCCGTGGTCTAATTATTGCTCAATAGAAGCATACAATTACTATTATTTTTAATGGTTTGTCATGTCCTTGCATCTCCGTTACAGTAAGTCAAAATCCTGACTCAGGCATTTGCAATAGGCACTTCTGCTCTGATGCTATTCCTCCTCTGCAGCCAAGATGAACCATAAGCAACAGTGCTACTCCCTGCTTATCCTGCTGCCCCAGCTCAGCACCTCGAGGCCAAGCTGAGCAGCCCACTGCCACGGTCTTCCCCTGGGGACTGCCAAAAAGTCACAACCAGCATGTCCCCTCCCCTTGGGCTTGCTGTTGTGACGGCGGCTTTCTGGCAGCACGCAGTGAACACGTTAATTGCTACAGGCAAGAGCAGAACCAAGGGACTTTGAGATGACAACGACACCGCTGCTGCTGCTGCTTCAAAGTGCCACTGATTCCCTTTCTGACATGTTCTCCTTTTTGCTCTCCATTTAGTTAAAACAAAGCTAAACGAAAAAGAACTAAGAAGAAAACACCCAAACTCTCAAGCAAGAAAGAGAGTGGCAAGAAGAATGTGTTATAAATCTGCTGGCAAAACTAATGAGACAAAATAGGAAAAACCTGTGTATGAAGCTGGAGCAAATGTAATCTCAAAATGTTTCTAAAAGTAATTTTCCCCTATTCATTTGTTCTTGGCTGTCTCTGTTGTTTACTCTGCTGTTCTGTGATCTTTAGCAATAACAGTTCCATTTAAACTCTGTGCAGAAAGGATTCTGTCTTCTCACCTTTCTGTACAGCTCAAGGATAGCTTACACAGCCGTGTTATGGCTTTGCCCTTTCCAGATGAGGAATATGTTGATTTGGTTTCAGCTCATTAACTCTCTAAGGAATCTCTTCCAGCTTAGCTGTCTGCAAGGCCAGAATCACCCATACTTCAGGATGAAGCTTTTTTCCTCTTTAAATTTCTGGACGGGTGTCCCAATAGGCACAGACACTGCAAGGAAGCCCAGTGAGCTGTGGGATGTACTTCATTGGAAATGAGCATCCTCTCTTGGGATAATGAAATTTTGTGTGTTGAGTTTCGTGCTCTGGGATTCATAAAGGTTATCAGTAAGGCATTTATAATAAAAGTTCTTCCTGCTTTTCCTGGCATGCATGGGGAAGATGGGAGTGTTATCATTCTGACATTTCTGTCAGAAGTGGTATTTGAACCACTGGATGATTCTGACAAATGCCACTGCTGTCATCTGCTGCTCAGTTTTAATTATATCTGACTGAGTCTTTCAATGGCAGCTAGCAGAAAACTTAATTAGTTGATTTAGAGGCTGATCTTCAGAGTCTGAAGAATCCAAACAGCTTTGCAGCATTTATGCATGGAGACTGTCATTTTCAGTCTGATGATGCAAGTCAGAAGAATTAACGGTCCCACTCATAGGAAGGAAAAACAGAGACAGACTTACAAGAATATACATCTACAAACCCCCACCACTTTTGTACATGACATATCAGTGAGGAAACCTCATGTCTAAGAAACTGCTGTGCTGGCTCACAGGTGGGTCTCAGACAAATGGTAGCAGAATGCAGGCGAAAGATTGGGTGCTCATGGGAACACACAGCAAATGAACATCTGTTACCTTAAACAGAATGTATATGTTTATTCTGCAGCGGACTGCAAGCACTGCACTATTTGGGAAGACTGAAAGGCTGGCATTTTCTCATACACCAGTGCACTGTTCAAACAAGCTGCTTGAAAGGAGATTGCATTAACAATTTATACTACCTCTGTGTTTGCTTTCTCAGTGTTAATATGATTATATTTCTCCACTATATCCTGGAAAAACAAGCATTAGTAAGATGCAATGTCAAACTGCTAATATGATGCAATTAGAAGTTAACATTACATTCACATACTGGTTGCAGGTTGCCTGCGGGGAAAAACCTCAACAATTGAAAATACATTGTTTTGTTCCAGAAACCCCAGGGCTGTGGGTTTGGGCACCCCCATGCAGATGTGGACTGATGGGCTTTGCTTCTTTGTGAGAACACATCCTCTGTAATGGTGCTGCTGGTGTCCTTTAGCATATTGCCAAATTTCATCATTTGCAGGGAATAAGCTGGATTTTATACATAAAATGTGCCAAGAGCTCTGTTTGAGCTGCAGTCAGGAAGCAAAGCACTTGATGACTTATACAGCCCACATGACAGATAAGCTGTCATTGTCCTTCCCTGCATTCAAAAGCTTTGTGCTTGTAATTTAGTTGACCACAGAATCACAGAGTCGCTGAAGCTGGAATGCACATCTGGAGATCTCCTCATCCAACACCCTTCTCAAAGTAGGGTCAGTTAGAGTAGTTTGATCAGGAATGTATGTGTTCAATCACGTTTTGAATATCTCCAAGGCTGAAGACTCTCCAGCCTCTCTGGACAACATGTGACAATGTTTGACCATGCACATCAAAGAAAAGCTTTTTTCTGTTTAATCAGATTTCTCTGTATTTCAGTTTTTGGTCACTGCCTGTTATTCTTTTGCTGATCTCCACTGAGAGCAATCTGACTCCATTGTCTTTGTGTTTCTTCCCTCATCAAGTATTTATACACATTGATTAGATCCTCCTGAGACTTCTCTTCCCAGGCTGAATTGACAAAGCTGTCTCAGCCTGTTGTTTTTTGACAGGTGCTCCAGTCCCTTAATCCTGTGTATGGATCTTAACTAGACCCAGTCTAGCATGTCCATGTATGTCCTGTGGGGAAACACAGGACTGGATACAGCACTCTCCACTGATGTGGACAGAGCATATTTCTTGCTCATGTTCAACTTAATGTACACCAGGAACCCCAGGAGTTTTTCAGCAAAGCTGTTATCCAGACAGCTGGCCTCCAGCATACACTGGTGCATAGGTTTAGTCCTTCCCAGGCTCAGGGCTTGGCATTTCCCTTTGTTGACCTTCAGGAGATGCCTGTTGGTCCATCTCTCTAGCCTGTCCAAGTCCCTCTGGATGGCAGCACAAGCACCTGGTGTGTTAGCAACTCTTTCCAGTTTTGTATAGTCTCAAACTTGCTGAGGGTGTACTCTGCCACACTGGCCAGGTCACGAATGAAGAGTTAAGCAGAGGGCTGGGGACAGGGGAACTGACTAAGGGAACTTTATGGCTTTTATCACTATAGTCTCAAAAGTCACAAATCTAGTTGAGCTCACCCTGCCTGGATGCTGACTGCTGCTCTGTTGAATGCCACTCCATTGGACCTACACAGGTCCATGAACCCATAGGTGTATGACTGGTGACAAAAAGCATGCAGTCAGTTTCACTGGTCTCCTTCTGCAAGCAGAAGGGACATTTTGTCCACCTCTCTTCTGCACTACCAATGGGATAATGAAAATATCCTCTTGCTGTGAGGCAAGCTTCTCCTCTCCTCTTTCATGGGTTATTGTGTCCTTGGTGACTCACCCATCAAGATGAGTATAAATAAACACAATAACATACCTCCCTGTAACATTTTACAGGAGTTTAGTTAAAGAAGCTCATTTTGCCTTGGACAGTACTTTTGCCAATGGGCATAAAGCAGTGTATTTATAGGTTATGTGATATGTTTTGTTTATCTTTAACATTTTGACATATCTTAACATTTTGACATATCTTAACATTTTCCAGCAAAAAACTGCTGCAGTTACAGTAGGTCCCACTGTGGCATGGTGAAGAGCTGCTGTGGATGTGAATCTGCGCAGGGGGCTGTGAGCACTGTTGCTTCTGTACAAATACAACCTCCTGCAAACTGGTGCTTTGGTACTATAGCTGTGCAAGCCAACTACGTGGTAGAGGATAAAGAAATATCCTTCTTTATGCTTAAGTGCTGAAATTACCTCTTCCATCTTCCAGCTGCAAGACACTGCACCAAGTTTATTCTTCAGCATCACCATGAGGGAAAGAGACCACCATAGCATCTGCTACTCCTTCTCAGCCTTCTTACTCCGCATGCCCTGACCTTAGTGGTTCACAGAAGGCTTTCCCTGCCTCTCCGCATGTCTGCCACACATTAAAAGCTCTTAGGCCATGTTCATAAGAAGTTTCATATTTCAACTCTCTTTCACTGCCATGTTTGCAACTGAACATCTCTGTGCTGTGGCAGCCTGATGAAGGAGAGGATGTGGCTGGCGAGCAGCCCCGCAGAAAGGGATCTGGGGCATGCTGTTTGGCAACAGGCTTGACGTAAGTCAGCAGTGTGCTCTGGCAGTCAGGAAGACAAACCCCTTCCTGTGGTGCATCAAGCACAGCATCCATTACCAGCTGGTCAAAAGAGGTCATTATCCCACTGTATTCAGCACTGGTGTGGCCTCACCTGGAGTGTTCCGTGCAGTTCTGGACTCCACAATTCAAGAATAATGTGAAGATACTCAAATGTGTCCAAAGGAGAGCAACAAAGCTGGTGAAAGGGCTAGAAGGAATGTACTGTGAGGCATGGCTAAGGCTTTGGGTTTGTCTAGTTTGGAGAAAAGGAGGCGGAGGTGTGACCTCCTTGCTCTCTACAGCCTCCTGAGCAGAGGAGGTGGACAGGGAGGTGGTGACCTCATCTCCCTGGGATCCAGTTATGGGACATGTGGGAATGGTGTAAAGCAGCACCAGGAGAGGTTGAGACTGGACATCAGGGAACATTTATTTACTAAGAGGATTGTCAGACACTAGGCTTCCTAGAGAGTTGGTCTGTGCCTCAATCATTTAAACAATGCCCTTATTAGCGTGCTTCAACTTTTGGTCAGCCCAGGGTTGGTTGGTCAGCTGGACTAGATGATGGCTGTAGCTCCCTTCCAACTGATATCTCCTCTCCCCAGCTCCTCAGAGCCTCACAGGTTTTGGTGTTTTCTTTTCACAAACCTCCTGCTAGGCAAGCAGCAGCTCTCTCTCAAGGAAGCAGAACTGGAATTCATTGAGATTAATCATGATAAATCCACATTTTATAGTGCATCAATGTTTTCAGAGGAACTGGGGAGTGACATGACCACATGGTCAAAGTGTCTTGCTGAGGCTCCTAGGATGCAGTGAGTCTCCTTTCCTTCTAAAAAGATTCAGTTAAGTATCAGTATCCTCTTTTTTGCAAAAGCCTCTCATAGCCCCATCCCTCTGCTTGATGGTGGCTGCAGTGTTTGCCAGTGCAAACCCAGCCTTTTGACTGAGCTGTCATTCTCCATCATCCAGCTAACACAGATATTTCTGTATTATAGACCCATATTTGACACTGAAGATACCTGGTTAATACATTAGCTAAAGGGATCCTGAGAATAGTATGCTGCCTTTAGCAGGGAATATTGGATGCTTTTGTCTTTGAAAAGTCCCACTGGTCTTTCCTCTGTGAATGGCTGTAAATTGCTTACTGGAACTAAAATGCCACTTTTTGTCCAATTCTTTCTTGATCTTACCCATGAGGTACATAGAAACAGTTGATTAAATCACTTGGTGTTTTTCTCTAAGACAGACACAGGAGTCTCTCAGCATACACATTTAGGATTTTTTAAAAACAGGTGAAAGATGAGCTTTTCATACACAGTTACCTGTGGTCTATCATTTTTTTGAAAGGCATTAACATACTTTAAGACAGACTTTTGCTACTTTTATAAATCTATATAAAATTTATAGGTCCAGCTTGAATTAGTTGGACAAACGTCCTTCACAGGACATCCTTCCTAAAGAGAGAAATCAGCTGTCTTTTGGAGGTGTCTCCTCTGTATTTCTGGAGCTAACTTAAACTCTTAACCTAGATGGCTAATTTAACTAGTATCCCAGTTTTGAGGTCATTACAGTTAGGTGAGGTGATACACACCAAAGCCAGCAAAATCTTTTAGTAATTTTCTTCCTTTAGGCATTTTCTCCCTTTTAATTTTGCAGGACAGGGAAATTCCAAGGAACATCTTGGTTTTAGAGAATCCAGAGATTCTTATAGTGCAAAAGCAAGACAAAAGAAAAGAATAATGCTGACTTCTTTTATCTCACTCCCAAACCTCCCAGTAAGCATGCACTTGTTTGGTAGTGAGAGCCACTTTGGATCCACTTCCATTCCTCAGATAATGGGAGTGCAAAACCTGCAGAGGATATTAATCCTTTTTACACCAGTAGAAATGGTAAAGCATTCAAATTTGCACTGAAAATTGAGATGAGGTAAAAGATGAGACATTCTGTAAATATAAACCCTTTAAAATAAAATACTACAGATGACATAAAAGTATAAAAATTGTTACTGACATGAATAATTCACTAACTATTGAATGGTATGTCACCAACTAATGTGTATTACGTGCCATTTAATAGTGGATGTATCTGAAGAAATATGGAAATTGGAATACTTTAATAACTTTATATATGAAAGATGATGAGACTGCCTAAATGATTAAGAGGAAGATATGTTATAATGAACTAAAGCCACTCGAGTGTAAGGTAATTTTAATTCAAATCTCCATCTGCTTATGTATAATTAAGACTCATTTAACAAGTTAATGCCTAACAGAGAGAACTGATAAGTTTGGTATTAAAGAGCTTAAGAGAAGTAAATTAAACTGTCTAGTTTGAGGAGCTTTCATTTGAATTCCCTGTACCTAACCCAAACATAATCTTCCAGGTGCATTTCTTTACCCTGACTATGCAGCCAGGTCCCAAATCTGGGGAGAAAAAGGAGGTGAAAACCAGAATATTTTTGTTATATTTTCATTTTAGATATCATGTCAAGTCAGGAGTTTGACAGCATCTTTGCTCATATGAATATTTATACTGTTCAACCTGCTCTCCATATAGTGTCTATACACCATTAAGAAGATATTTTGCATTCCATCAGAAAAATTTATACATTGCAGAGATTGCCAACGGGGTTAAATAACTTATGAAAATAAGAAGATTGCCTTTGATGTGCACAGAAAGTAATATTTTCATCAGTGGTAAATGTTATGTGTTATTCACCCACTTAACTTTCTCTTTCAGTCTTTCTCCAAATATCTTTCCTGCAAGGTCCAGTAGTCAAAACAGTGGCTTCAACCTTTTCATCTTTCATCATGCAATTTTAATTTTCATCTTTTGGCTTCTTATCCACTGTCAAGATGAGTGTTTCCTATATTCACTTCATACTTAAAATTCTCTGTGCTTTCAATTTTTTTTGTCACTGGAGCCAGACATCAGCTTTGATTTTCTCCTAGTGCTCAGGAATAAGTTGGATACTTTTGAGAATGTATTGGAAGAACAAATACCACAATATGTCTACTGCTTATTGCAGTGCAGATACTCCCAACTGATGACAAAGTATCAAAGATATGAGATTTGCTGACCAACACTGATCTCAATAAATGACTTTTTTGTTTAAACAGTTTACTGTTTTGTTCCCAGGCCAAAACAGACTTAGCATTATTCTGCTTTAGTATCAGTCTAAGTGCAGAAAAAAAGGGGACTGAATTGTTTAAAATCTGTTAAAGAGTAGAACCAATGTCTTACTTCTCAAATTGAGTTTTGGGCAATGGAAGTCCTTAAAACTCAAGAGCAACTAAAATACCTCTTTGTGTATATATCCACAGATTAACACAATTCACTGTTTGTAACAAGTCTCTTCATTATAAAAGCATTTGGGTTAATATGCATTTTTGTATGTTACTGTGTATCTCACAAATAAGTGAGCATGTTTTAAAAGGTCTTCCTTTCCTCCAACATTTAAAAATGCACTCTGTACTCAGACATCACCCAGGATGTTCGCAGCACTTCAGTAGAAAGAACTTCAAGTGGCATAGGAAATGTGCCAAATGAACCAAACCACCTAAACTGACTACAGATGAAAACTTACAGTCAGACAAAGGTCTCCGTTTGTGTTGATAAGCTGATCTATGAGAAAAGAAATTGCTTCTTTTAGTGAAGTCCTTAGAGAGACAGTGAAATGTGAGCTTAGAGAGCCAGGAAATTAAAATTTTAAACCAAAATTTAACATCCAAATGCCAAAAAAAAAAAAGAAAAAGAAAAAAGAAAGAAAAGTCAGAAGCTCATACCTACACCATGAACTAGACTGGTACCCTGTATCCCAGAACACATTATAAGCTCCTGGATGACACCACCAAGTTATAGTTTTTTGTATGCCAGAAGGACATCTTTTTTTTGGGACATCTTTGTACATTTACTGAAGAAGGAAGCTATCAGTAGGGAATACTGGCATGAGACAGACTAATTAGTGAGTAAGGACTCAGTCCCTCCCCGGGGTCTAGTGCCTGTGAAAAGCAGCACATACATTTTACTTTGCAGTTCACATAAGTTGTAAGCAATATGCCTGTAGCTCAGCCCCAGTACCCACAGCTGTTGCAACCAGGGTGGTATATGAGTATACAAGACAACACTTTCTTCCTTCGAGTGCCATCTAAGAAATCTTTACAGTAGAGAAATTTCACTTCTTTTGGTGAAATTGGGTGAGGGAAGCCAAGATCCTTAATTGCCAGGAAGAGAAAAAGGTGCACAAGCTGAAGGCTCTGACAGTGAGAGGTGGACCCTTTTCCTGGAAGGACAGGAACCCACTCCCTCCTGAGAAGGGCCTAGGGAATATATACTTGAGCTGGCTGCCTTGCCAGGTGCTTCCCAAATCCCAGGTTGCACCTTGTCTCAGAGTTGTCATCCAAAACCACTCCATTGTACATGTAGTAGCTGACATTAGAGCAAGATTAACAACATCTGAAAATGTGGGCAAAATCTATACAAGTCTTACAAAAGCAGCAATTGCCATCCAAGCACATGGAATGCTCTTCTTTAAACAGAGAAACATGTTTCAGAGCAAAGGCATTTAAAGATAAAAAAACCTGCTTATGATGCCTCTGCAATATCCTTCCTCCTCCTCCAGGTATTAGCCAATGGCCTCTCTGAGTGTAACACCACCAGGTTTCTGACAGCTGCTCTCTGTTGCTATAGCCAAATTCCAGCCCCGATCACCTTCATTTTATCCTCATTCCTGAAGAGCATTTAATACTCTGAAAAAGCAGTGTTTCCATAAAATGGATATTAATAGAGCACTTAGCACATACATGTTTGTGATCAGCAGTTTAAAAGGTTAAGAACCCCAATAAAACCTGGGGCAATTCCAGCTTTGAATCAGGAAGTATTTTAGCACCAATGCCATGTCATGAAAAAAGGGTGCTATTCTATAATTTGTACCAAGAACTGGAGGTAGAAAATAAATGTTAGTTAAACAAAAACAAAAGAAAAAAGTCAAGCATGATGATATTAATGAATAATTAAATCCCCACGAGTCCAGAAAGAGTAATGCTAAAGTTGTTGTATCATCTCTTGTGAGGTCATTGTGCCCTCTCACAGGGCAATGTATCAAGCACAGACTAGATTTCATCTCTGATTGCTCGTGATCAATTCAAAAAATGTTGCCAGTCTCTTCCTTAAAAAAAAAAAAAAATCTGATGCAGGTTTAGTTTACTGTCATGATCATACCCTTTTCCCTTTTAGGATACTTACATTGGAGAGGATGATTCAGGGATGCCACAGAATTTAACCTCACTTATGGTGAGTAGTGCTCCTAAATCAGTTGTCAATACAGTTGTCAAGTGGCACAAGCTTTTTTACAAGGCCATTTTGTTGGCTTCATAGGAAAAATTATGTCCCACTGGTCTCAGCTGGGTATCAGTGCTGGGGGAAAGATGAGTGGGACATTAACTCCTTTCCCAGCAGTGATGTGGCCATGGTAACATACCCATGCAGCTACTCTTCCCTGACTTTTGCTCTTTATCTCAGAGCAATCCTGCTAAGCAAGATCTGGTCTTGTTCCAGTTGGAAAGCATTTTTATGTTTTTTCATATGAAAAAGTTCTCGACAGACAAGTTTTTAAAGATTTATGACAACATAAAAAGCATTTTGTTCCTTCTCTTTTAATTTGCCTTGGTGCCAAAATGTTATTTTCCTCAGTAAAAATTATGGCTTTTTAAAAAAGTATATGCAGGAATAAACCACACATGGGATGTCAGCACTGGATTTCACTGATACAAAACTCCTGGAATGAGAGAGTGCAATGCTGAGTCCTGCCCTGCAGAGAAAGCAGCTGAGAGCAGTGAACAGTGAAACACTGGCCTGCCGTTCAGCCCCTGTGCACCACCACCCTGGGTGGCCTCACAGCCCTGCTCTAGGGCTGCGTGGTTATCTTCCTGCTAGCAGGAATGATCAAGGCATTTCATCAGGCAAAAATGAATACTTCTCCCCAAAACTGCCCAGGGAAAAAGGGAAATGACACTTAATAACTGCAGTTGAGAAAAAAGGAGAGAAAACTGTGGACTGCTCGAAACTGTCCAGATTAAGGGTTAGGTAAGGACACGCTGTTTCAGCAGGTGAAGAAGAAGGAAGGTGACTGGGCTCTGGCAGGCATGTGCTGAGCTAGAAACCACATCATGTGTGCTACCAACAGTATCACTGTATCACCTCTTGGTTTTCTCTTTTGTCTTACTAGATTTTGACAGATCACCCCAGATTTGGATATATTTCCATTTATAGTCTATTAGTACACTATAAATATTGTTAATTGTTTATTTTTTTCTCTAATTATTATCTATTACTTAGCTCCTCTCCTCCCCTCCACTTAGACTCGCCACCCCACCACCCTGCAGTTAGGACTTTTCTCTAATTAGACACGGATTTTCCTACTTTTATTTCTCAGTGATGAAATAATGATATTTTCTGGAGATTCATGTTGTTCTCTGAATTTGAGTGTAACGCTAAGTTGACGGGAGCTCTGAGTTGTGATTTAACAATGGGAAAAAATCAGTAAGTACTGTATCTAAGGGAAAGATGTAACAGTAGCCATTGTCTCGAGCTGATAGCAGCTGAACTCTGATTAGGAAGGAGACCCGCGTTTGAGTGTGATTACTGGAATGCAATGAGGGAAACAGCCAAACCTCAGTGCTTTGATATCTCCAGAAGAATGTGTACCTTCCCAGATGACTTAGGTTGGTCAAAGACAATTCCTAGGCTCAGCTGGAGAGACAATCTGGTATCAGCTCCTTGAAGCAATACTGTATCACCCTATGATCCTTTCTGGTCAGGGATTCCACATTTTTTCTAATTTAACAGAAAACAGTGGAGGTGTTTTTCACTGAGCCTGAACAGCTGTATGTTTGGTGAGGATTTAGCATGATGTCTCCCTGAGTCTGGAAAAGAGAATTTTCTGATTATCAAACTGTGAACTGTCAGTGGCATAATTTTCGTAAGCACTTGGAGAGCAGTGTTCTTACGGTATTTACATGCCTGGAGATGCAAAGAGCACTGCCAATGTCAACTAATGCCAAAAGTGGTTAAAAAACAAATGAATGATACCCAGAATTAGGTAGTTTGGAAATGTGCCCTTCTGCAACTTTAAGCATATCTTTTAAAGCCTGATGCCAAGTGACTTCAGCACCTAATCTTGCTGTGGAAAGCACTACAATCAGTTAGGAACTGCTGTGAGTCTAGTACAGGGACAATGAAAATGGAGCTATTGGGCCAAGTCTTCAACCCCACTGACTGCTCAAGACTAGTCATTTCAGCTTGCTGTAACTCACTGGGCTGCCAGCAGCAGCAGCAGCTCAGAAGATGCCCCAGTGGCAGCTGAAGTGCCTCTGCTGCATGGAGAATCAGGGACTCCATCAAGCACCCAGACAGCATGTTGCCATTGATCCTGAGCTCCAGCCAGCTCCCACTGAGGCTCTTCTAAAAGACTTGGATGCTCCTCAATAATAATTTTACACCCTTAACTCAGTTGCTTTTCGTTCTCAGTTTTTCCTTAACTCACATTCTATGAAAATGTCATTGCTAAGTTTTCTTGCGTGAAATTTAGTTCAAAGTTAGGCAAAAGCCATGTTTATGTTTTGTATGTGTAGAACAAATAGCAAGCTCAGCCAGGAGAGGACTCACAGCAGTTACCTAACATCTTACAGCACAGGAATATATCAATGAATCATTTAATTAACTAATAATAGCAGGTAAGGAAAAACCAGAAAGACTCACTCATTCTATGCGTTCTGCAAAATTAAAACCTAATTCATAAGAAATAGCCTACGGAATTGTGTCCTTTGTTCTTGAAATCTCTGTAGGCTGTAAATACCTTGCACAGTGAAATGACTTGTATTTAAAGGCAAATTTTCAATCTAAATAAAACAACGCTTGCCTTTTTTTTCTTAAAGATAAGCAATAATTTATTTCTCTTTCATCTTCACAATTATCACATACTGCCCAGCTACAAGACCAATGACACTACATAACACAGGAGAATTGCCCACCTACACTTTACTTGGACAAATACAATTACAATTTACAGATTAAATGTACTGTAAAATATGTAGTTGGAAAAATGTAATTCTTATCTATATGATGGGATGTGGCGTATGATTTATGAACAGATTCAATCTAAGATGTAAAACTTTAAAACTTGTTAAGCCAAGGATACTGTATAAAGCATTTTGGTTTGGTATTGTATTGTTACTAAAGTAGAAAAAGCAAAACTAGAGAAATAAATCCAGATCTTAAGTTACAGGATATGTGTTAGGTTAAGAAATTAATTGGCTTTTCCACTTTTTTTTTGTTTTGCTTTTGTTTTCTATTTTTTTTTCTACAAATGAATAATATGAATATATTGCAGAATAAAGAAAGACTGCCAGATAAAGAAGGTACTGTTATATGAAAAACAAATGAAAAATACCAGGTCATTTTGCTTACAAAAAGATCAAACTATAAACAGTCACAAAATATATAAAAATGCCACATTGAACGAGGCAATTGTACTCTACCTAAACTGGTAGTATACTCTCTGATAGAAGTTGTGTTCATACAGTAGTAACTGATAAAAAGGCATTGTGCACTCTTGTGCCGTCTGGGGATTTAGCACCATGTGTCATCAGTTCTTGTATTGTCATCCAGTTGTCCAAGATTTTCTTGTTTCTCTTTTTCATCATCTTTTTATGACTCAGTTCAATAATGTTGATTTCCTTTTTGCCCTCACTGCCACTCTGTGGACTTTCCTTAAGACACTCCAGCCTGCTCCTCATCATGAACTCCCGCCGCCTCCTCTGCTCCTTAGCACGCACCAAATGCTGCTTCCGCTCTTCTTTGCTCCAGTAGCGACCCATCTTCATCTCACTCATCGTATCATCGTCTGTCGTCATCCCACTGCGCTCCTCTTTTATTTTTAAGGCACGTTCCTTCAGGATTCTGTCTCGAACTGGTCTCTTTGTGATGTACCTCGTCCCATCACTCCTTATTTTCACTTTCCATTCCATCTTGGGCTCCACACACTTCTGTGAGTCTTTGCACATGCTCACCAGGCTGAGCTGGCTTTGGGCATACTCCACAGCAGACTTCTGCTGTATCAGTTGCATATAGCTTTGATAATGCTTTGCATGAGCAGGTATGTTCCCATACCTGTAAGAAGAACTGTGATATGGAGACAAATAGGGAATGTGCTCGCTGCCTTGCCTTTCCTGGTCTGTGAATTTGCTGCTTTCTGATGCCAGCACTGCGTTCTCAGCAGCACTGTTTTGCTCAGTGGGTTTGGTTTTGGCTGAGGTTGTCTCCCTGTTGCTTTGTCCTGAGGGTGACTGATTAGCCACAATTGTGCTCCTCAGGTTTTTCCTGTTGGTTATGCTTATCACCCTCTGGAGAGAGTTATCAGGGGATCGCTCCACAGTCAGCGGAGTGCTCCTGCAGCTTTCGGCAGTGTTGTAGGCACTGGAGCTGTCCTTGTCAGACTTCTCAGGGTGCTCCATGATGTCATCCAGTTTGCCTCTTTGTACATCTATGCTGGTGTTATAATTCCTGAAACTTTCATCATGTAAAGCCCAAATGTCTCCATACTGATCTCTCACCTTTTGGAGCCGGTGAGCTTGCATAATATTCTGGCATTCAAGTTCAATGTTCCTCAGTTCCTCATTGAGTAGCTGCAGCTCATGCTCCACTCCTTCTTGCTCTCCTCTGTTGCATTCTATCGTGCTGCTCGAGTAATACAGATCATACTCCCCATGGTTTCGAATCTTGCACTTCAGTTCCAACAGCTGCCGAAACCTTTCACATTCCTCCTCTGGGTTTCCTATGAAATCAGATTCAATGTATTCCCCAGACACAAAGCTTTCATTGCACTGGAGCTCAACACTGCCTAATGTATCCCGGCTGTGGCCCAGGTCCCGTTTGCTCTGCAGGGTAGCACTGTTCTGCTCCTCAGTTGCATTTTCTTGCTCTGAGCTCTCATCATTACGGAGACTTTCATCTGTAGGTCCCACCCCACTGTCCTTCTCTTGATTGTTGGATGATGACGTTGCAGTGTCTGTAGTGCCATCTTCCTCTTCATGTTTCTTTGGCTAAAAAAATCAGTAAAACAAAATGATTATCAAATGCAGACCTTATTATATAATAAGAGAATATTTTCCAGCTCTGTTTTGCTTAAACAGCTGGGATCTGATTTAAGCTGAATTAAAACAGATCACTAAACAGCAGTCCTAGTGCTCATAGCTTTCAAACATTTCTGAGAGTCATGCTGTGGTTTCCATACAGAGCAAAATAAGTGAATTACAGTACTAGTGACATAGCTTCTAAACTCCGGAAAGAAATATTTCCCTCTCTAGCTAAGCTATCTCTTTGCAGTGCCTAAAGATAATGATCACCAGATGGTGAGCTGGTTTTGATTCTGGATTATGGCCAGAAACTGGTGGAGCTGAAATCTTCTCAAACTTAAGAGAAAGCTTCACTATGGGTATCACCTCAAACAAACAAGCAAGCAGCCAATCAAGCAAAGTACAGCCCAACAGGGTGCAAAAAGACTACTGTTTCTTTTTTTAAACAGTGAACTTTTGTTTTCTCCATTACACCCTCCATGGCCTTCTCCTACACTTCTTGTGTTCAGCAGTTTTTTTCTGAAAAAGCATTCATTTTGAATTCTAGGATTTTGCTCAGAAGGACCTCAATCCATTTCATCCCTGGAAACTCTTTTTGAAAACTCATTTATTTCCATTGTTAGAGTTCATGTTCCTTAAAAATAAAAATTCTTTTAATATTAAGTGTAGAACAACACTGAATGCTTTGCCATGGCCATAATGTCAAGCTTTTTGGCTATTGATTAGCACTCCACTCACTCCACTATTGCACCTCACCTATTTATATTCTCAACCTATTTATATTCCATAGAACGTGAGATAATACCTCTCTAAAGAGACACACACTTTATTTTTCAAACCAGATAAGCAAAGAATCATGCAGAGTGCAATTTATATGACCAAGTACCTAAGTGCACATAGTACTAACCAAACACCATGTCTCTTTTAGGAGGTATAATTGCATAATTATGTATAATGACTGTAATAATCAAGAGAGAAAAAAAGTGGAGTGCACCCAGTGAAAGGAAACAAAGAGGCCACTGTCATAATTCCCTTCTTATCTACTTTGACAAACAGTAAAATAGGATGAAAATGTGTCTCCTATGTCATCCCTTCTCCTCTCTTCGTGTGCCGCTCATGAACACATACCCTTCATCTGATTTCATTTCTTCAACTGTTAGGAAAAAATAATGGCCTAGTGTCAGAAAAACAAAAATAACCTCCGCCCCCAATTCAGTGTAAGAGTGGTATAAAGCAAATATCGAAAGAAACACACCACCAGGAGAATTTAGTGTCTGTGACAAACTAGTTAAAAATTTCTGAGAAGATGTCTTAGGAGATTCAGGTTTCATTTAGGTTTTTTAAATTTAGCATCTTTCTAGCTCACCTCCTCCAGGTGAGTGCCACTACATATGCTATTCTGTTTCCTTCTCTCACCTTCTTTGGAGCTGCTGCAGCTTGTCTTGACCTCCTCTGTCCCCAAACCTTTCAGCAGACAAGAGACTCCAACTTGGGTAGCTTACATTTCACCCAGCCACTGCAATGTGCAATCCATATTTCTCACTGCTCTGGAAAATATTTAACTACTGACAGGAGGGAGAACAGCTCCACCAGACAACAGGAGGGCAGTGCTGCAGAACAGTCAGGAATCTGGGTGCCTATTCCAAATGCAGGGCTCTGTTCACATGACCAAGCAAGGAGGGTCAGGATCTGCTCTCTGACTCTGAGTGATATACACAATTTGCATCTATATGACTAAAACTCCGAAGTGGGTGTCTTATCCATAATGTGTTAGCACAGTTATACAGCTTACAGGAGCAGAGCTTCATGATGCTTCCTCTGATGTCTTCTGCCTGGTACTACACCACCAAAGCATATATTTGAGCACTTCTGAAAAAAACCACTAAATGAGGCTATTTGTATAGGTGTTGGGAAGAGACTTCACAGTGGAGGCCCATGCAATCAACGCTTTCTGGTAGCTCTTGTTTTCCACACCACTTTTATCAATAATTTAAACTTTGCTTCTTCAACTTCAGCTTGATTTATACTGACTGAATATAATACACTGCCATCTGCTCAAGTTACACTATCAGGAATTAACACGCACACACAAAAGATGTAAACAAAGCAAAGCCCATCTTTTGAGTCAAGTAGAAACCAGATGAGTGGGATTGATCTGATGAAATATAAGTGTCTGTAGTACAGGCATCTGAATGTCACATCGTCACTTCAGGTTCCCTCAAGAAAAAACAAAGTCTGTGCAATCAGATTCTTCTCAAACTAATGCAGACATCCGTATCACATTAAATTTTTCCCCAGTATGTGGATACATGCAGCTAAGTCAATTAAGAAAATGGAAAGTAATACAGATATTTATTGTACTGCATGTTTGTGAGATATATTTTATTAAAAAATCCATTGTGACTCAAGTAAGGTAGCCCCTGGCATTTCTGTCCTGGACATTTCATGCTTGCCAGAGCTCGTAAACATGTGCAGACTGAGCAGTCTTTTACAGCATGAGTTAATTTTAATTTTATTTTGAAAGATAACAAGCCTAATTCCATGTTACATCCCCTCTGAAAAACAAGAGAGAGCCTAAAATTTTCAGTGTGTTGCTTTTTCTGGTGTTATCTATTATCTGTTTCAAACAAAGTGTTTGTTTTCAAACATACATTGTCAATCTCTTCTACAATTACTTCTGTTTGAAATACCAAAGGGCTCCTTAGGCCTCATCTTTGCAGTGAGAACTCAGATAATGAGAAGGGAAACCCAGTGGTGCGTACAATCAAGCAATAAATGAACCTCAAAAGATTCTGCATTTCAGCTCCAGCAAGCATTTCTGCCTATAAAATGGCTAATCTTGCAGGAATTCAGGCATTGTTCTATTCTCATTTTACAGTTTATGGTGTATATGGGGACTCAAAGCCCAGTCTGCTACTCAAGGCTGAATGCAGTAAGATTCAGTTGAAGGCCCTGACAAACACAGCTGGGCTCTCTGGTCAGTCTCTGACAGTGAGAGGGAGACTGGTCACAGGGAGAGGAGTCTCCAGTGGCAGGCTAACCATGAGGTACTCAAACCATGAGGGAAATTTGGAACTGATTTCAGTGGTTCACTAAAGGGGAAAATGCTCTTCTGCAAACAATGCTGGTCTTTTAAAACAGGCCTCCCTCAAATAAAGGATTTTTCCCCAGATATTTTCACTGTATTTCAGCTTTGAATGAACTAGAATAATTTTTTTAATCCAATTCTTTCTTCTTCTTAATAGCTTCTGATATATTGCATCATACCAAAAAGAATTTCTGCATGGAAAATGTATGGTATTCTTCTGAAAATTATCTCTGCTGCACAATGAACCATGATGTTGTAAAGGGAAAGGAACACAATGAATTATAAAGAATGGAGAATTACATCTTTCCTTGAGGCTTATTGGACTATTCCATACAGAGAAGATACAATTTTTGATTGAATTCTACAGAGTAGGTCAAAAACATACAGAAAAGACATGACTATCTACTTGATTCTTCTATTACAAACGGTACCAAATTTTTCTGTGACAGCTCATATTAAATGTTAAAATGGCATTCTGTAAAACGGACTTGTATTTGGAAGGATATTCTGATAGTGTATTCATTCCTGCAGCTCTCAAGATTCATGATGACAGATGATTACGAAGCCAGAGGACTATGTTTTCGTTCACAAAAAACAAGGCTGGTGTCCATGGCCAACCGGGAAGCCTGAAGATACTCAGACTGGCCACTGGCAGCTGCAATGAGAGTGGTTTCACAGCTCCAGTGGCTGGTGTGACTCCCCTCAGGAAACTGCTAGGATTCCCAGCCTAACAAGGAGTAAAGAACCAGTTTTCTGACTTGATGAGTCACTACACAGAGTCTAGAGAGACAGCAGCTGTCACAAATTACTGACGCCCCATTACACACCAAGCTGCATCTGGTTGATTCGATCACTCATCAGAAGGGCAAAGAAATGTCTGGCTGTCCTAGAATTACTTCAAGCAATGCAATGTCAGATACTGACAGATCACAAGTGACCACATTTTTTTCAAGTGTAGTGTTCTTTTACAGTAATATAAAATCTCAATATGGCAAAAAAAAGTGCTTGGTGAAAGATTCCAATGCGGAAAAACCAATTTCAATGGGCTCTGTGAAACCACTTCACAGGACACCACTGTTTACTAATTAACACTATCCACAACCCAAATTCAGTGAAAAAGCCAAAGCTTGACAAGAACTTTGCAGTGGAAGGTCACAACTGTAAAATGATTTCAAAGGTCCCACCATGTAACGTGAGGGTCTAGTAGGAGCTTGTAGATAGACTTGTTCAAGAATTTCTACCAGAACCGGGGGTTTGTGTGAAAATGTCACCATACAAATGAAAATGATTTGCAAAGAGCAAGTGTTTTTTTCTGACAGAAAATCTTTTGCTATCCAAGATAAAATTTTGGTTAAGACAATAAACAAGGTGTCATGTATCAGCTGAAATTAGCTAGCAGTGCAGCAGTTAGCACATTTAACCTGGGAAACTGCAGTTTGGCTCACTGCCTGGAAAGGAGAGTCACAACTAAAAGGCTGGTATAAATCCTGTTGCAAGGCTCCCTTTACCTCTGACCCTGGAGTTATTCCACTTTGTGTAAATAATTAAATGCTTATGAGATCAAATATTTGTAATCTGATCTATCATATTTCAGATAATTGACTTAATTATTCTGTCACTGACTGTCCCAAAGAATATTTCATTTATGTACAGGGAAGGGCTTTACTATGCAAAAAGTAAATCACCTACTCAATGACCCAGTGTCAAGGCTGGAGGGGAGGTCAGGAGGAAACAGACTAAATGCACATTCAGGCCCCCAATGTGGACCAAACAGTGAGGCATTTGAAGTCAAAGAAGCTCCTTGGTTTCCAGAAAAGAGAAGGCTCTCATAGTCTTTCTCCCTCTCTTCACTTCAAAGAAAAATACTTCAGGCTCTGTTTCTGAGCAATTCAGAAGGGGGAAAAAATTGTAAGTCACAAAGTTCTGTGGGTGGAAAAAGTTCCTTTCCAGCTGCATAAATCCAGAAGCCAGGAGAAGTTGAATTTTATTTCTTTGGCTCCACACAGGTGTGCATACTGACAGATCACCTTATCCAGGAGTGGGTACTTACACCTTCCACAACAAAGTACAACTGAGAAGACCCCTTGATGTAACTGTATGGCATCTTTGCCCCAGTCACACAGCCTACAGAATATATGGGCGTGTAAAAGTCAGGATAGTAGCAAGCTGAGACTATGCTAACAATAGCTTATTTGTCTCCATTAACAAAACAAATGTTGAGCTGTGTGCTGTTGGTGTAAGAGAAATACACTTGCATTACCAAAACACCTGTTGTTTATTTTAACCATCTTTTCCATCTTGTTTTGCAAGCTCTCTGGTGCAAGGCTGGCTCATACATTGCATGCATACGACAAGAGGGGCACCTATCTCAGCTCAGAGCTCTAGGTGCTACACTGATAATCACAGATTCACAGAATATTCTGAGTTGGAAAGCATCCTAAAAGGATCATCAAGTTCAACTCTAAAGCTCAATCCCCCATATGGGGATTGAACCCATGACCTTGGTGTTATTAGTTTAAAATTACCAGTTTAAAAAAAAACTGACATAAAGTATAACATCATAAATCCCAAACACTTCAGAATTAATGAAGGAAGCAATATTATTCTGAGAGTTCAGAGAAAAGAAGAAATCTGCACTTATCACACCATCTTAAATTGTTTGTTAACTTGCCATACTGTGGCTAAGCATCTATTGTTCTCCTTTTCCTTACATACAGTGTGCCAGAGATCACAGCATTTGGAGAGAGAACTCTATCAAAGCCTTTGACTCCATTTTACAGCATACTGTTTCATTCTCTACGAATAAAAAAGTATACCTAGAAAAAGTTCAAATGATACGTTTAGTAGTGGTCCTACCTGCTCCACCTCATTCGCTGTGTACTGCATTGCTTCATTATGTTGCTCTTCCAACATTTCCAAGTTTAACTCCTCTAAGAATTCATTCCTTTCATCATCCATCCACCCTTCCTCCAGCTGCAAAGAATACATTAGTATGTTATTTTATGTCAGCAAGGACACATGCTAAAATAGAGTAAACCCAAATGGCAATGCTTGACTAGTTCTCTTTATTCTAATGATTCCCTTCAGAAAGCTAGGCGGTAGGAGTTCACCTCTCAAAAAAAGGAAAAGAAAAAGGATAAAAAAATGGGATTCATGTCTTTTATCCTTTCGTAAAACAGTATGACTGATTTCCTCTCATAATGAAGGAGACTGCACAGCACAGACATTATTTCCTTTCAAAAGGTATGAAAGGCACAGCGCATAATCCTGAAGCTGTCATGTTCATTACTACTGAGAGGCCCTGCACTGAAAGAGTGGCAGTGTTACTAATAGGGCCAGGAGGAAACCGGGCTCTTTTCTCTAACAACCTCCATCCCAGAGATGTGCCCTGCTACCACCACCTCAATGGAAAACTTATGCTGCGCTTCTGTCACCATCTTCCCATTGATCTTCCAGGTAAACAAATAAACAGATGTGGCGACGTGCAGGGAGGCAGTTTTTGTTCTCTCTTCTGTGTCTCGAAGCAAGGCTTATCTGTTTGCTTGGTTTTTCTCTCCCCAAGTATAAAATAGTACACTGACATTTGGTGAACACGGTGTTGCAAAAGGACAGGAGGGGATGCTATATTTTCTGTCAAGTAAATAAATCCTCTTCTTGCACCCATTTCACACCTTTCACATCTTTTGAAACTGAAAAAGCAGGCGTCCTGGCCTAAAACACTGTTCTTCCCATTTTGTTCATTATGCTCATGTGTGCACATGGCACACGACCTTTGTACCTGCAGTCCCTTGCCAGATGCCACACTGCATCAAAAAGAAAAACACTGGTCAGTGGCACTCTTGGCTATAATGACAGGATTGTAGCAGAAGGAAACACTTATTGTTTTGTCGTTGATGAAGGACCCACAGGACGACGGTGATAAACCCATATCAAAAGGGAAAAGCCTAGGACAGTTACAAGACTACCAAGCACTCATGTCCCAAGACAACAAGAGCAATGAAGCACAGGCCAACACCTACAGCAGAGTTACCACTGCCTCAAAGCCAGGATACGTCTGGTCACAGATGTCAGTCAGAAAAGTGACCTCAAACCAGTAGTAGTAGTAGTTCAAAGCTACACAAGGAGTGACTGATGCTGTGCAGTACTTCTAATGGAATACTGGCAGAACATCACTGTTTCCTCCACAAACTCTGGTGTGGTTTTGCCCATGTCAATGAATTCTTTCCTCTTATAAAGCACATAATAAGTCTTTCATCATTTCCCTTGGTAAAGCCAGCCACTTACAGTTTGGGATTAGGAGGAGATTTTTTTCTTGAGGACCTATAATTTTTATGTTTGTCCTTAACGGGGCTTTCAAAACATTCTATGAGACATCTGGTAGTTTTGTTTGCTTGTGTTGCTTACTATTTTTCCCCCAAGGAAAGCACGAGCACAGCCTTCCTCTACTGTAAAGGACACAGTTTAATTCACCTCATTTGAGGAAATTGCAGAGATTAACAAATTTAGAGGATGAAAGATGAATCTCACCTGGGCAAATCTGCTGATTTGATTGTGGCAGACCCAGTATATAACTAAAGAGAATGTTTATGTTATGTTACAGCTTTTAGAAGAAAACTAATAAATGGCTTAGCATACACATGCACTACCATACACTGTGTACACATTCACACACAGGAATGCACACGTCTGTGTGTGGTGTGCTCCCTTGGTGCTCTGTTTCAAAACTTCATTATTCACTGCACAAATACGTGGTCAGAGGGGTTTTCTTCCCTGTTACCGAGCGAATGTGCCCACCAGTCACCCTTCAAGGTTGCAATACTGCCATTACCATTTTCTATCTAGAAATGAAAGCCTGCTTAATCCTGCTGTCTTTTACCAGAGTCAAAGCAACACAACTAGCAGAAATCAGTTGACAGCCTGATCTCTGACATACTCTGGCTTTTTCATCAGTTTTGTATGAGTATGTTCTTAAAACGCATAAACTAAGCAAAAAAAACCAGTACCAAAGGCCCAAACCTAAACCAAACCACACTTTTATTATTTGTAAAGAGCATTCATACAGAAAGCTACACTGGTACAGGCAAGTAACTCCTTAACTCATACTTGGCTTATCATATTGACTCCGTATTTCATGTTGACGAGTCTAAACAAATACAGAGACTGAACTATCTCTGGGCATGTACTTTATAAGTGGATGAGTTTCTGTTCCCAAATGAAAAACAGAATCCTAATGAAAAACAGTTGGAATAATATTGAAAAATCTCTTTCAAAATTTCAGCAATTGAGGACTACAGTTTTGCAGTATAAAGTGAGGCACACCTATTTTTGCTGTACTTTGTCACTGGTTTTATAAGAATTGTTTAGGTTCCTGAAAAACATAAAGGATATGAATGCTGAAATTGTGACTCTTTTATAACTACTGCATTCACGTAGAGATTCCAAGTGACACTGAATTACACTTAATTTAATTTATACAGAATATGCAGCTAGTGAGACTGAAAATATAAGATCAATAGCATGAGAGACAAATGGCAACTTAACCAACTCTGAATTGCTGGCAGGTAGAGAAAATATAATGTCCTTTTGCTTTGCAAAGGCCTACAAATAGAATATAAAGGGATGTAAAAACAGTAGTCTTCTATCACTCTACCTCTTCTTTATCTGATAATCAATCTAACATCTGTCCCCTGCAATGATATTAACAATTCTTGGCATTGGCATAATTTTATTTTTAAAACCATAAAAATATTTCGAAAAGCTTTTGAAAATGCACCTCCAAGATGCAGGAACGTTTTTGTGACCAGGGTGCTGTTAAAACAATTAGATTTCCTTTTGCTGAATGATACTGTAGTGAAAGTCCCATAACTGATACACAGATTAATCATTTACATGCCTGCTTATAAGCACATAGCATAAAAAGACCCCTCACCAATGACAAGCTACAGCTTTGTGTAAGTTCATATAAATTATAAACTTCATGTAAAAGACAAAATTGATAAATGTAAGTATGGGAAGTCTATCCCCTGAACAAACCAGAATCATCTAATGAGTAATGCATATTTCCAAGTTCTACTTCATATTTTACTAATATCATATTAGTGCTGCCAGCTTTATTTATATACCTGTTCACTCTGCTGGAAAAGAAATTATTTAGTTTGGGGAAAACAAGCCCTAGTAATATCATATTATTTTCTTTGCTGGATAAAAAGAGGGCAAAGCTCCGCAATTATCTGTTTGTTCCTTTTGTCAGTAACTTTGGCATTCCTATTTCTTGGCAGTTCATTACTTACAGTGACAGTGAATGCATGGTATAACCCAGGTTCTGGCTCAGTGCATCTATTTAGTCTAACCTGCATCTCTGGCCTCGCGACCAGCAATACAATTTTCTTGCATTCTTCGCTGGAGAGCAACGCCACTGCCTCTTCCCGATTCTGGACATCCTGGCCATTTATCTAGGAAACAAATGAAAGTGGCACATTAGTTTCTATTTCCACAAAGCAACACACAATAAAGGGCAGATATCAGCCCATTTGTGCTGAATGTATGGACAATGAAAATTGTGCAACGGGCTCATCTTCAGCCCCTCAGTGGTAAGTGCCTTCACTCAATTATGCGCTTACTGTAAGAGCTGTATTGATTGTTGAAGGATGGTGGACATCAGAGGAAGCAGTTATGTTCATAAATGTCCAACCTGTGCCCTGGTAACATACATCTAGCAACACAATTAACCAGCCCCTGACAGGTGGCGTTCATCTTTCTCCGTTCAGAGTAATGGAAGTGTCACTCTGAGATAATAGTGCTGGTGGAAGAAGACTGGTAATGCTACAGCTGAAATCAGTCACACTGAATGCTGGTAGAGAGCCAATTAGAGAGCTACAGTATTATCTCTCACCAGGCAATACTTTCAGGCCACTGCTTGTTGCTGCTCCATTTAATCATTTCATATTTGTGCGGACAGCTTAGTAGCCGGTACCACACAAAACATATGTATCCCCCTTACAAGAGGATAATCAAAATAAAAGCGGTTCTTCCATTAAACTCGTCTTTCTTGCTACCTTTCTCCTATTCTGTAACCCCATTAAAACAACGGCATCCATGACTACATGGTAATAAACACAATTTTCATTGTCCAAAACCATTTATGAGGGAATCAAATAGAAATCTTACTTCCCACATGAATTCAGTTTTGTACAATTCACAGCACAAGAAATGGATTATTCTCATATTGGCAACAAATTTTTTGAAATAGACCAAAATTTGGTCTATTTCAAAAACAGTGTACACAAAACTGGAAGGCAGAAGTACCTGAATGATTTTTGAGAAAAAAAATCTTATAATGGTTTCATTTCAAAGTAGTAGGAACTCGTAATTGAAAATCAAAGAGAAAGTTGCATTTCTGTACATATGTTTGGCCTGAAAGCCGTGACTCAAAACCACAGCTTTAATTCAGATTAAAGAAAATCACAGTGTATCTTGATCACTCAACTGGCAGTGAGTGAAATGTCTGAGACCCTTCAAAGCTTGCATGATGGGATAGCTGTGGTCTGTGGGAGACCAGGTAACACAGAGCTGACCTAACCTGAAAAGCAGAGATGCAGCCACAGAGAGGCTCAGGAGCAGATTTCCAGCATGTACAAAACATCCCCAGACATGGTGGCTGCTCCAGTAACTCCTATCAGCTGCTCCCCATGCACCCCAGAGGAGGCAGCTGGGCTGTCCCCACACTACCTGGGGGTGCCTACCCCACCCCAGCTGCACTATCATGGGGGAAGAGCAGGACTTCAGCCTGCCCCATGGACTGTGCTTAGCCTGTAAGTTCACAGCTAAAAATAGCAGAAATTTAGGAAAATCCCACTAGAACTGCCCTCTTAAAACTTTCCCTTGACATTGTAACATTTCATATAAAGTACTCAGGCAGTTTTTAGATGCTTAGACTGTGAAGGATGGTGGTTTCTGAGAATGAGAAGGGGGCAGTTACAGCCTCAAAAAGGAGAGGAAACCTGCTGACATTTTGTGAGGAATATGCATAATGGAGCATTCCCCCCATATCCTTAACCAATGCCACCTGCCACCCACAGAAAATGCCCCTGTGCTTGAGGATCTGTATCTCTTCCAGCCTCAGTGTAATCCCCCCATAATGGCACCGTCACCTTTATTTCTCTGAGCTATCTCATCAATAAGAGGAGATAGAGGGTCAATGTGTTTTCAGATATGAAAGTAAACCCCACATAACTCTCTGTGTGTTAACTTTAATGATCAAATTCATAGCTATATATCAGCACTGACATTAAAGTAATGCTCCAGTCCACAAGAGGATGGCAGAATTATCTACGTTTTCTCTCACCCCTGGAGTCTTTACTCAAAATTGAAATGAATTGAATTTCATTAGGAACTGGAGAACATTTGCCTGAACTGCTGTTGGCTGTCCACCCAGAAATTTTACAGAACAAGGAAAGGAGTGGAAAATGGACCTACTCTCCCTTTCCTTATTTTGACACACATAGAGTAGGAATGGAAAGTTGTTTCTACTTGGTTGAATAAAAAAGGGGTGTTTTTCTGATTTTTGAAAGTTAAAAATACTGTTATTTCTTCAGTAGGTATTTCACATAAAGACATGGAAGGCAGTGCCCTAACTCTTCCTCTCCATCGTGCAGCCCATGGTATGGTCCTTTCACCCCAAGTCCTGCCGAGGACATCACTGTCCTCACACCATGGCATCTGTGCCTTCTGGGGGAGAACATCATCCTGTGAATGTTTTCACAATCCCACCCAAAATGAGAAAAAAACAGCAGCCCCCAAGTGACCCCTAACATTAAAATCTATTTATTATTTCCTCTCTAGAAAATGGACCATTTTGGTAAGCCAGCTAATAGACACTGTTGTGTAGCTAGACTCCCAAAGCTGATTTAAGCTGTACCAGGATAAGAGAAACAGGTTTCAGCAAAGATATTTCCTGCAGAAATGAAAAGATTGGAAGGAAGGAACAGACTGATCTTGTGAAAACCTGAAAGCTCATCTTGTTAAATTAATGAGAGGCAATTATGGAACATGGTACAGAAAACTAACCTGCCATCACCAGCAGCTTCTTCTGGGGCTTCAGTGAAAAAAGGCCAAAATACAAGGCAAATCAACTTGGAACCAGAATTAAAATGCTACAATACAGCAAAAAATTTCCAGTCAAGTGAATTTTGGTAGCTGCTTCATTATTTTGCACTCGGGTGAAAAATGCACTACTGATTGTTCGTTCAAAATGGAAACCCACTGCCATTCTAGCTGATTCCCTCTCTTTACAGGTACACTGCCCTCCTCCAGAGCCAGGAGCCATCCACTCTCACCCACCTATGCTGTAACACACAAACTTGTCTTTGGAGTAGCACTTTAAGCAAGAGGATCAACAGAAACGAAGGGAGAAAAAAAAGCCAAGGTGGTGTATCAGAAAAGAATTCAGAAAAGCAATGTATTATTAGGGGAGGAAAGAAAAATTAACAAAAACCTAATAAACCCCCTTCTTAAGTATGTTCAAGATCATCCTTCTCTAAACAGCACATTTTTTGTATGAAAACTCTTATTATCTATGCTTAGCATAAATGAGTTTTACCCAAATTTATGCGATTGGTGAACGATGAGCACGTCTCTGACACTCTTATTTATGTCTGCAGGATCCTGTTTAGAATTTGACACTGAGATGAACACAGTGGAAATGAGATTTTCTAATAAATATGGGAAAAAAAGACACGGGACGTAAGTGCATGAGCCAGAACGAGTTTGTCAGTCTCATTTTTCAGTACACACACTCTAGCTCCCAGCTATTGTGTTAAAAAACAGACAGACATGGATTTTCTCATCGATCACAGTAACAAAGAGAACTATCTTCCCTCATTAACAGTCCACAGAGAAGATGGCACTGCATGTTTGTCTGAAGAAAGAGTTTAAGGAAGAGTCTATTGTCACGTACTTGCAAAATGCGGTCTCCTTCACGGATCCGTCCATCTCTGGCAGCAATGCTGTTTGGATCAACCTGCACAGGACAATAACCAGTAACTGAACACGAAAAGATTTAATGGGAAATTATAACAGCTGCACAATTGCACGAGTTGAAAAAGTACCGTTTTTACTCAGTACACAGGCAATCTGAAGTTTCCTTTAGAGTCACAGAAACTAAACAGTTCTTTAAATGATCTTATAAGCTTGTTCCAGGTAAAAGCCTCAAGACAAAAAGGGTTGGGAGCATATGATTTTCAAATTAATACTTTCCTATGCCACTGTCAGGCATTAACCTTCAGCTGTCAGAGCATTAAAAATTAATGACAGAGCCTCCTTTTCTCTGGGAGTTCACTAAGGACTGAGAAGCTTCTGCAGCAGTTGATACCTCTATACAAATGGGCCTGTCTTTGGACAAAATTCTTTTTCTTCCATGGAAACATTTACTATTAAATTATTATCTTAGTAATCAATCTGTTATTTCCTCCGGAATTTTGTTTGTGAGGAAACATCAAAAAAACCCAAAGGATCCATATTGTATAGATCACTCACAGGTCCTGTAAATCATTCCTGGTCTGAACCAGTTAATTTTAAGTTAGTTTAACCTAAATAGATATTTAGGTCTCCAGTGATAGTTTGTCAAAGACACTACAACTCATCCCTGAGCAATGACCTACTGTTTGTTGCAGGCTAATTCAATCTATCACCTTTCACTTGATGGTTATCTTAAATAATTTATTTTGCCTCATCATGCCATAAGCTCTTTTTTCAAACCAAAAATTTGAGTTGAGCATTTAGTTCGCAGGCTACATCCTCTACATCTGTTAGATATTATTTTCCCCTTGTGCATTGTCATAGAAAAAACCAATGAATATGAAGTCCTTAATCAAGTACAAAAGATAATATCATTACATTCACTTTCAAAGGTCTGAGAAAATTATAGCATGTAGGATAAAGAGAACATTTCAGATATAATCCTGGAATGTATTAAGAGATTCCTGAACTTTCTTTGCCCTCACAAGGTCAAACAGACTTTAAGAGCACAGCTTATACAACTGGTGGAAGATATATTTTTAAGTAGTTTATATTAATTCCTCATTCTTGTTCCAAGGCTGTGCTTTTCAGCTTCTTTAACATTGCTACCATCCTGCTTATGTGCAATCTTGCCTTCATCCCATTTACTGATACATAGGAGAACTGTCTTTACTGATCCTCTCTGTCCATGAGCTTCACTAAGAATTTAGAATCACAGAATCTCTCAAGTTGGAATGGATCCATAATGATCCTTAAGTCCAAAAACCTGCTCCTCACAGGACAACCTAAACCAAAACCCTATGACTAAATCTTTGCCCAGTTGCTCCTTTAATTCTGACAGGCTTGGTGCTGTGACCACACCTCTGGACAGTCTGTTCCGGGAACCAACCACCCTTGTAGTGAAGAACTTTCCTCTAATGTCAAAATTTGGTTCAAAATGTCAAAAAAGTGAGTGATTGGGATCACAGTTTGTGCAGAACAATCACCAGTGATCTTGGACTCAGCACTGGTCTGCTTTACCCCCCAAAAAAACCTCTTTGAGTGTCTGGAGACTCAAAGGGAGGTGGTGTTCTTTGAAGTCTTGTGGACTGACCTTGTGAAACACTAACAAACTGTGCTGGTGCCACGTTTTCTGAGTGGAGCCAATGAAAACCTCCCATCTCAGTATCCAGAATTCTATTTTTTGGTTTTCCAACATATTAATCTCCCAAGCTACTCTCTCCACCCATCTGTGGTATGTCTGTGTGTACCACAACTGTAACAAACACAAAAATAATACAATAATGATTGACCACTGTTAGGATTACTGAGGCTGTGGCAGAGGGAGAGTGCAAGCAGGGTGTGGAGAAGGCACTTTTCTCCTCAAAAGCTCTGCCTGATCTCCATCATAAGGGCACATTTCTTTTAAAATTCAGACCATGCTCAGACTGCTTTGTACTTCACTAACTACAGTGTTGTAGTTAAAAGCACTTATACTAAAGAAGCCCACTAGTAATATTACTCTGCTTGGGCAACATGATTTGAACTGATAATCTAAATGAATTGAGGGTGACATGAGCTGGTTGATGGCCAAGACTTCTGCACTCCTGTCTCAGAGCACTTGCTTGTTCATTCCCTGGCATGTTTAGCCCTCCATGAGCATCTCCAATGCTCCTCCCCAATGTCATGTCCTTACCTCACTGACATAGATTCCCGTGTCCTCCTCATCATCGGTTCTGTAACAGACAGTCAGCCCCAGCTTCTCCTGGCTGCCAATGCGGCACAGCTCCACCTCCTACAAGAAAATATACAGGCTTTTGTGGTGGCTCTTGCCAAGGGTGGAAGAAACTGCACAGCACAAGGGAGCACCATACTCATGCTGTATGACCTACTCATCCTGCTCAATCTTGAGACACAATGTTATGGGTGGGTCATTAAGGGGGAAATTATTCTGCGAATTAAGAAGGAAATCCCAGTACAATGCAGGTTCAAGCTATATAGAAACTGTTCAGTAAGACATGCCGAACTTTGAGAAGTATAGCTGTGCATCAATTTTTCAGGTCTTTGACTTCTGGGTAATAGAAGCTGACTTACAGTAGATTACATAGTCCTTCTAGTTGCATCACACCAGCTGATTTATAGCATATAAGACAGACTGGCTACCATCAATCAATCCATCACACAATTGCCACTTCCTTCTGACAGCAATCCAAGCCATAAAGCAGAAATACAGGATTCCATTAATGGCATAATTCCTTCCCTGGCCAGTTTAGTGGTGCTTCATTGCAGAAGCGGTTAGATGACAGAAAGATGCTTCAAGAAATCTCCTGTGGAGCTAAACAGCCGTAGCATCTTCCTCAATTGTGAGATGATGCGGAAAACATATTTTTAGTGCCAGATGTCCCAGCAGTGGCATCTCATGAAAAGTGCAAGTTTTAGGGCAGATGGTAGAGTGGTAACTACCACATACACCCATCTGAATTAAGCATCTTTAGGGTTTCATAGGGGAACCATTCACAAAAATGCAAAGCTGCACTTGGTTTGAACATCGTGAAACAAGTAATTGTAATAAAGCAGGATGAACCCAATAACATAGAGTATTAACTTGGTTGCAAGTGGGAAACTTTAGTTGTTGTTTGTATGTAAAGGGAGTCTGCGGGTCACATTTGGACCCTGACAGCTTCTGCTTCTGTGGCTATGCAATAAAAGGAGAGAGACCAAACTTTGCTTCAGTTGTCAGTCTCTGATAGGGAGCTTGTTCCCCCCCATCTCCAGAGATGTCATGCAGGCTAATCCACAAACAAGCACAGGGTGCACAGCAGTGAGGACTCACTACTGAGTCCATCAAGTTGTGAGGACCAGGTGTCAAAATACCACAATTTACAGAAAAACCTGTACCTCACACACATGGGTTAGCCAACGAGCCTTGTGACGTTTTCATTTCAGCTGAACATCTTTCATGAAGTGCACTGCTATGGCTTGCTCCCCTGCTCCCTCACCAGAGTACAAATCTACATGGGTTCACTAACTGCACAAACCCTATAAGCTTCTCCTTGGACTTCGGACATTCACCATCTTCATGAAAACAAAGAAAATGTAGAAAAAACTCATGAAATTTGTAGTGTTCTTTAGTTTTTCTTAGATATGGCAGGAGTTCTACATAGGGTGGTAAAGAGTGGAATTATTCACCAATACACATTACACATTGGGTTTGAAAGAAGAAACACAGAAGCATGTTTTATTAGGGAAGGGAATTACAGTGACCTGATTTTGGCATTGGGAGCAAAAGTATGTGTACTGGAGGGAGGCCTATTCAAAACCCATAGTAATTGATGTCTCCAGAGGGAAAGACCACTTGACTAGAACTGTAATATTAGGGAGAAATTACAGTAACAAAACGGCTTCAATTACAGCAACAAGGTATACTTTTAAGGAATAAAGAAGTTTGTGGTCCCTTGGAGGCCTATAAGGAAACCTAAATACACCATAAAGGACTGAAACTGGGACCTTTAAATCAAGGCAAACGGGGAGCTTTGCACAAGCTGAAATCCATTAACTTTCATTGTCCTGCTGGCACAACGTCCTGTATCCCCATGCTGAGGCTGGACAGGGGCCCCAAGGACTGCTCTGAACACAATTTCCTCAGATGGGAATGACCTTGAAATTCTCGTGGATGATTTGACTTGAAATGTTACTACAAAACTGTACCAATGTTTCAGCCTGCAAACAAACGGAATCCTCAGTGCGCTGGCTCAATGGGCAGACAAAATTAACCATTCAGGGTGTGAAAGAGCAAAGGAAAATGAGGATGAGCCTACAGGCTTCATCCTGTGTGTCCAAGAGACTTGCCAAAACTGCCTCAGGGAACCAGCTGATGACAAGTATCAGTGACTAACATCCTCTGACTGGGATGCAATAGTGCTGGCTGCACACCGTACTTGAGCTACTGCAGCTTTCACTTCTCTGCCCAGTAACAGATCTAAGAGCTGAGGTTAGTGCTTGGTAGTCTTGGACTACCTCTTTCCTAAATGACTATATGGAGTGTAGTCTGAGGACTGCACATGGCTGTGGCTGCTTAAACAATTTAGATGCCTACAGCTGAGATCTTAGTATTGAGGGCCCAACAACCATTTCCTGTTTTTCGGTCTAGATACAAGTACATACTCAAGTAATTTATCTCATTCACCATGAGGGAGGTGGATGAGGTCTGTTGCTTTGCCTTGGAAGATAACTGCCTTTTGCCCATGGCACATCTGCACTACTAACCTCGTGGCATCTTACATCCTGGTCACAAGCAAACAAACCAGAGCTGAAGAATATTTTTGGAAAATTTAAAAACACTTTGCATAAAATATTAAATCGTCTCTCAGAGCAAAAGCCCACAAGTCTGATCTCTAAGTCTGACTAACAAGCACACACAAAACAACTTCAACAGAAGAGCAGCAACTGAAACACTAGAGAACCTGGACTATCACAGTCAAATACGTTTGACATAGTATTTTGCAACAGATGCTTTATAGTGCTGTGGAGTTTTTCTCCTTGCAACTGGTCTTTTACAGAAGAAACAGTAAGTTTGGCAGCAGTTACAAATTTGTAAGAACATAATTTCCTCCTCTGAAATATTTTTCGATATATGCACACGTGCATACGCACATACACACACACACACACACACAGAGTGAGTTGCTTTATCTTTGACTTTTGTCTGTGTGCATGTAGGGACTGAACTGCCAGTCTTCAAAACTCAGCATTTTAAAAATCTATGAGAAACAATATTTGGACACTCATGAATAGTGCTGACAGACAGATGGTGGGAAGAGAGGGACTGAAGAGAGAGCTCAGGAAGAGCTCAGGACATGACAGCCTTCTCCTCTTTTGGGCACACTGGGGGCAGCCACCTCTCGACACGAAGAGTACTCTGCTGCCAAGTGACAGAAATCAATGCCAAATTGCAAAATCTTTGACTTGCTGCTTCTTTTCTCTTTGTGGCCAGAACAAAAATTCAGTGCATTTCCACAGTAAAGACGATACTTTAAAGTGTTTTGCCATAAATTATTTGGTAAAAGACAGACATGGAAATTAGAATGACTATCCCATCTTGAAAGACTGGGATGCAAATTTACGAAGTAGCCAATTTCTTCAGACATAGAAAATACAGCAAAGAGATGCAGATCATGTAGGATTGAAATTTGTTATATTCGTCATCCTCTAAAGTGATGGAGAAGTGGCTGTAGCCTCTGGCTCCCAGCTAAACACTGACATTTGCTTCAGTGATGGAAAACTAGTTAACAGGCTGTCAGACTCAGGAGATATAAGACCAGACAAGGACTGTCACCTCTTTGGGGAGGGAAGGCTAGGTTACTACTTTCATTTCTCTCAAGTGTTAGAAGAGTCGATTATGAATATCAGCAACTGGGTTTTTGGCTTTCAGGAATTGCTGGAAAGAGGTTAAGGGCTATTAAAGGAGACCTTGTAAAAGTTTGCATCTGTTTGCAATTATAGTGGGTCTTTCTACTAAGAGCTAGATTATACAAAATAAGGCTGATGATCTGCTACAAAACAAACCATGAACCCTTCCATGATCAGTCTTGAACAGTCATGTGGGGAGAAGAAGAACCCTGAACTCTTCACATTTTCCCTCCACACACCGGTGAACTCTTCATATTTTCCCTCCACACACTGGAAAACAGATTGCAACCTAAGAGGAAAGATGGTAAAGTTTCTTCTCACTGCACACAGAAGATGTTGATAAAAGTTACTAATCAGCTGACCCTGTACTGGAATACCTGCACACATGGATTGCTCACTCTGCCACGCTTTTCTTTGTTGACCACTCTGCCAGTGGTGTCTAAGAAGACATGCACACCTTTGAGTCCTTCCCCCACTTTCTGTAAGGATTAGCTACTCCCTGTTCAACACTGTTCACCACATTTAAAGTGCGGCTGAGCTCTGCCCCACTGCCTGTCATTCCCTCTCACCTCCATTTGAACCATCCTACCCCGACACCCCTCTCCACCAACACAGTCCTTCTGTTCTCATCTTCAAAACCCATCTCAGTTCACTCTTTCTCTAAGTGACCCTCTGCCCATATTCACAGACAGTAGTCTTATTATATTCTCCCTTTTCCCACCAAATGTTTACATTCTTAGTAAGTGTCCATGTCCACACAGCCCCCACAACACCTCTCTTTCACCTTATAACTCGTCCTGTTATCTCACCTATAGAAATCTGTAAAGAAATTATTGTCTGGTAAGCAGAAAGATCCATCTACTAAAGTGACCACTTCATTACTTATGAAACACACATACAGCTGAGCACTACCGAAATAACCTATTATTACTGCAGTTCATTCTCCTTCCTCTGTCTCACCCTCTGATTCTTTGTCTTTCCATCTCACACTTCTCTGTGATGAGACATTTTTGTATGGGTAGAAATAAGGCAAACAAGAAATTAATGCTCAATACAAATTAGTTGCAATGAACAGCAAGACGCTTCCCAATGTAGGAGACTCAAAGCTTACACAAGAACTTCCAGTGTTTGGAGGCAACTGGGTGACTTTGAAACTCATAATATACTTGAAATCTAACATGTCCCTTGACCCAGAACTTACAGGGAATAAGCAGGTTTATGCAAGCCCTGACACTCTCTGTGTTAATATTATTTTTATTGAATTTGACCTACTATATTAACGGACTTAATGAAGACATTGAATGAATTCTTTGCACAGAACTGTAACTCTTGGGCTGCTCTAATGCAGTGGAGGTTTAATGAGAAAAACACTGCCTATTTCTAGAGGGTTTAGAGTCCTGTTGCTAGACACCTTAATCTTGTCTCATATCATTCTATGCCCATTTTTCATTTTTGTCCACTGATGACTTGTCACGAAATGCAAGAAGACGAGTTTACCGTATATACTGCAGACCATCATAACTAACAAAAGTTAATCAGTTATTCAACATTATTTTACAGTATGAAAAAGGTAAATTGCATTTGGCTACCTCAAGTCCAAACATATATCTAGGACTGGGAGTCTTAAACTTGAATAAGGAATGAAGATGAACTTATTGATACAAGGAACTGGTTGCAAGATTAAGAGATGTAAAATTTTTGAAAAATCATTTGGTGCACTTTAGATTACCGGGCATATGTTTGAGATTCTTCCCTGGATGATGTGCTATACTGAAGAAGGGAAATTTCCCTACCTTCTCAAATTCATCATATTTAAAAAAAAAAAAAATTTAGGAAGATCTTGCCTCATAAAACAGATTATTTTATATCAGAGTTCCTGAAGTTTTCTGCTTTAAAGTCCCTACTCCCTGTTCAACTGTGACTGCTTTGGTATAGTCACCTCATACAACTTTTTGTGAGTTGTTTTCCTTATCTATAAGCAGAAAACAATGCAAACACTACCAGAGTAGTAGCACATTAAAGAATAAATTATTGCAGAACATTTGAAAAGCACTGTAAGAGTTCTATAAATACTCAACATCCTTCCAATAATCTCCTTCTGGCTTTACAGCAATTGCTGAACCCACTTAAAAGACCAAGAGAGACTATCAAAACCATCACAGCTACTGAGTTTCCTTCACCCACACAGTACGTCAGAGTATTGGGTTCCATGAACTCTGGTAATGCCATTAGAAGGGGCAGCATCAAATCCAAAAAACAATAGTATTTTTCCTCAATGGACATTGTGTGATCAGTTAACATTAAACTCTTCATTACAATGAGAAAATTATCTTGGCTTTGAGACACAGTCAAAAAACAAATTAATTTTAATTAGTGTTACTCCCCAGTGTAACAGAACCTGTGATTCATAGTTCAAAGTTTATATTTTTGTGATGTGGTAAGACAGAAGATCCTAAACATTTTCAGTTTGTGATACAGTCAACTATTTAATTTCTGAGCATTAACTAGAATCTACTCCTCCCATTTAGCTCCATTATCTTTAGAGGGAAAGATCAGTATAGTCTAGCCTGTAAAACCAAAACACTGTGCTTTCTTCCCACTCCGGTTCAAACAACGCTCCTGAACAGAGGGAAAAAAAAAGACAGGAGGAGGGAAGCTTTGCTGCATACAAGTATGAAAACAACAAGTTTTAAATTAAGAGCCAACACAACAGTACACACATAGGTTTTAGAAGAGGAAGGCACCACAGCATACTGGAGAAGGATTCCTACTCCATCAGCAGAGAGATAAAATGCTGCCAGTCTGAAAATCTCCTTGTGTGGTGAAACAAACAGCGCAGTTCAGAGATGCTTTATCTTAATCCTAAAATGTTTGAAATACGGCTGACAAGCTCCAGCTACAAAGCCCACAGTAATGTAATGGTGTTTTAAGGCAAAAGAATTCCAAGAGATGCAGTCTATGGACATGTCTGTGGGTTCAGCAATTTTTCTGTACCAGTGGAGGATTACTGGTACCTCTTGGACAAAACCCAGATTATAATTCTTACTAGTTGATATTATTGCAATATCAAGGAAAAAAAAACCCAGAAATAAAATGTTGTCTTTTATTCTGAAACAACCCCAGGCATGAGATGAAAAACCCCTTTGTTTTACCCCTTTACCATCCACTACCAGGCAGAGCTCCAAACTCTTTGTACAATTTACCTCATAGTGGGATGACCTAAGAGTTTGGAAATGCTAAAATGCACAAAGGTTTAGGTGACAGGTTTTATGATTATGTCCTTGTTTACCTGTAAAGCAGTGTCTTGTGTCAGGCAAGTTATTCTGTACCACAGCCCTTTCAGAAGAAATCAAGGGTTATTGAATGCCCATATCACAGGGCCCCATATCTGATGATCCAAGGTGGAGAAGCATAGTATTTAGCATACATTTTAAGAAAAAACAACACCAAAATAATAAAGCAAAATAAGAATAGTTACTTTTGTCTTTGCTTTTCGTTTTTTACCTGTAGTAATAGCTGAGAAGCTGCTTTTACTGTTCATCTTGCTAATGGTATAATTGACAGAATGAGTAACTGAATGAATGAAGCACAAAAGGCCAAGATCAGACTACTTACGGAATAGCTCAATGAGGAATTAACTGAGAAAGTACATTAAAGTCTGACTTATTTTAATAAACTAGTTACACTGAAAAAAAAGTCCTCATCTATCTGAGCTAGTGTCAGTCTTCCGAGGCATCAAACAGAAGTGCTAAGGGACTGCATGGACTACACACACCTTAAAACTAAGATTCATTCTGCAATATCATCTTGATTCTGCATCTTTATGGGTGAGATCAACCTCCAGTTTATATGCATAGCAGAGTTTTGGCTGCTTTTCAAATTTTCTGTCAGGGTTACTATATGAAGGTTCTGTAATAAGATCATTTTTTCAGCTTCTTGTTAGTTTCTGTAAACTATGGAAACTAAGCAAAGGTCAGTCTCAGTCTCATAAATGTGTTTAGTAATACCAAATCTGCAGTTCTTGTCTCATCACTTATCTCGCATCTCAGTGATGCAAGCATTTGGATCTTTATCAGACAGAGCTTCAAACAGCCAAGCACCTGGCAGCATCTCCCTAATAGCATTCACTTTCTTGGGCTCTTCTTCCACATGACCAGAAGGATATTCCTTTTCCAGGCTGCTAAATCACCAGTCATTTACATTGCTACCTTGTATAATATTTAATCTTCATAATGCCACACACTCATCATCACTGGCAAGTAACTCTGCTCATGAAATAAAAATAATACAAACAGAACCTTCACTCTTCATACAGGAGCAGTTCAATCTAATGAAGCCCTAGGAGGGCTAACAGTGGAGCTACTAAATAGAAAAATTCATCTCAAATTCAGAAGTGATGAGAATGGTATTATACGTTCCATAAAATCACGCGTTGCAAATGAGAGTGGGTGTAAAACAGAAGAAATGACAGCCTGGGTTTGTGACAAAATAAGCATCATCAGCAGAATAAATGCTATTCTTTAGACTTCATTTTAAAGCACAGTTTATTTCACCTCTGAATTTGTGCTGTGCAGGAGGAATTGTAAGTGTCGTGTACAAATGATCAGGGTGTGTACAATGGGTAAGATATTTACTTAAAACAGACACTTAGTGTTTCATACAGGTATCACGTTTCACATTACCCAAATCATGCTTCCAACACTCAGCACGGCTTTTTTTAGAGAGTATGTCTTTAATGGTGACCAGAAGTAATTTGAAGAAACTCAGAAGAAAAAGATGTAAATCCTAGCATTGGTAGAAGTCATCAAAACTATTTCAACTATGATTTTTTTTTTCTACAGACTACCTATCTCTGTTTAGATGAAGAGAGTCTGTGATGCCTCCACTATATATTTAACAAAGTAATTTCAAACTAAGGTAGGAATTTTGCTTTCAGGGTTGGGGTGGGTGTTAAATATTTAATTCTTTACTTGCATGTGGATGTGTCTATGTGTGCAAACTTATGTATATGACTGTATAGGCACATGCAATGCTTACATATCTGTGTGTAAGTGCATGCCAGCCAGGCCAGTTACACTGCAGAGAGTCTTTCCTGGCAATCACCTAACAGTTAATTTAAGAGCACGATTACAATTTTTGAAAACACAGTGACCGGGTATATGCTTATAATGAGAAAGTGAAAATGTTAGCTCACCCCACAGTTCACAGAACAGAGTACTGACATTTATGGCCATCTCTGGACTTTACTAACTTTTAATGACAAACCATATAGACTAAACCACTACAACCACCTATTTATTAATAACTGCAAAAAAAGTAATGGCAAAAGGAAACAAGAAATTTGGGTTTCTAGAAAAGCTCTTCTGTCATAAGATAGATCAGTCAAACATAAACCCCTTCTCTCACTTTACCTCCATGACAACTGAGTGTTTAGGGTGAGCTGCTGTAAAGAAACAGCTCACAGGAGAGCCTATATAGAGGAAATGCCTATCACTGCAGCTTTCTTAAGTGTGCCAATAAAAAAAGATCAAAACCGCCTGGGATTCTGGGGCTTCCAGACAGAAGGCGAGTAATATCGCAGGCAAACAAAGGCATCCTAGACCTGAGAACTATCCTAATACCATCAAGAGTTATGCTCTCCTGTCAAAGGGATTTTCCAGGAAATACATTAATGTCTATGTAACACAGGCTAATTGTAGGCTACGTTCCAGAAGTATTCAGTGTGAAACAGAGTGCAATGAAACAGCCCTCCCCTTCACAGGTCACTGCAGGGTCCTATTGCATTCTTTTCGCAATGAATAAACTTGCATTTAAAAGCTTGCAGGGGATTTAATTTACAAACACTTGCCACTTTCACCAGAAAAACAATGCTTCTATCAGAAAAGCAAAGCTCTTAGGTCCTCTGGTACCTTCACCATGGAAGGTTACAAGCACTGCAGGATTTTAGCACATTATAGATCAGTTTTAGAAGCCATTCTGTAAATGTCTATGGAGATTTGCTAGAGTTCAGGGTTTCGCTTTTAAAATGACTGACATTCTCAAGTTGTGAAAATAACCCAAAGAAATAAATTCTTTTTTCCTCTCTCTAACAGTCCCAGTATGTTCTGTTATTCAGATTTCACACAGACTGGCACATCCACAATGTACTGGGGGGCTATTTGGATGGAAATAGAAAAGCTATGGAGCAAGACAGAGACAGCCTAGATGTAAACAAGTTAGAACTGCTGGCAGCTGTGCTGTTACAAATAAAATTGCATTCCCCAGTGTCTTCTCACTTATCAATTTTGACAGAAGACTGTCCTGACTCCTCATAAACAGCATCGAAAAGGACAAATCACATTGGGTGTCAGATTTGCCAGAATGGATTTGGTTGGTAGCTCACCACAAAGAAACAGAGGGTTATCTCCATTCCACATGGTGGGGAAAACAATGCTCAGTCCAAGGGGTGGGGGCTTTACCTTATAGGCTGAAGTCTCATTTAATCCTCATTTTTTAAAGTCAGGTTTAGATTTAAGAATCTCTGACACAAAATTTGTTTACATCAAAGCAGAAAGTAGAAATATCAGCAAGCATTTTTCAAATGCATAATCCAAACCCAAATACAATGTAGTATGAGAAATAATTAGAAACAAAATCACTTTCCTGCTGATCCCTCTTTATAGCTACACTTAGAGCCACATGCTGTTTTGCGTCCAGACAAAGAATTCTCCAGGATGGCAGGATAATGTAGACAATGATACCAGTGCTAGAAAACAAAACAAAAGGAAAAGCCAAAAAACTAGCAGAAAACCCCAGAATTAATATGCTGACATATAGGCACCTATTAACAAAATATTATCTTGCAACTGGCGGAGAATTTGGCCCTGTAGCTGATGAATCCTTTGATAATAAAGAAGTTCCAATAGATGTGGGAAATCACTCTCACCCTGCAGCTCTGGAGTGAAAATTTTTGGTGTGCATTACACTTCTTTGTAAAAAAATCAAACAATGGAGAAACTTAAGGCATGGTATGCCTGCCAGTGAGTATTCAGCAGTCTGACGTGTGATGGCCATGAGTGGGAGGAGGAAGACACCCTGGAATCAGCTGAGACTCCCTTTGGGTCAGGAAAGGGGGCAGAGAGCAGTCATGGAGCAGATAGGGGAACTGGTTGGGCTGGATGAACCATGGAGCTGGACTACAAATATGAGAAACCTGTGATCACTGTGCTATGAAGAAATCAGTGTTGCAGTGGGGGGATGAGATAAACACTTTTAGTTCTGTGGGCCTGGCAGACCTTGTGTGGCCTGTCTGACTTGCATTTAAAGGATATTTTAGCTTAAAGACACATGGTGGACTTTAGAATGAGTGTATGTCATATGAAAGTCAAAGAAGGAAAAAAAAATTTACAAATTACAGGCTTCCTGGCTGCTAAAGGTTCAACAGCTGACAGTGTATCTTCCAGGAGGTCACAAACCTTCTCTTGAAGCTTAGCTAGCATGCATGATACCAGAGGTTCAGATTCCTGTCAAAATGATAAATCCAAAAAATCAATCCGTACGAGAAATATTAAACATAAAATACTCTAAATGCTATTAAAAAACAATTTTTCCCTATTGTCTGGATGATCACACTTACTGGAAAATAAAATACTCACTTTCTTCTTTCAAACAAGCCATGGTCTTACTTTTCTCCCAGATTCTTCCACCTTCCTATTTGTCCTCCTTATTTCTGTTCTTTCCCATATGAATGGTGCCATATGAATGCTAATTTATTAGAGGTACTTAAATATATACCTATATTTTCCTATGATACACATCATATACATTTTCTCCTGCTTGAGACCCAGTACCCCTTCTGGTATATTGGTTTTTTTTGGGAAAACCATGTGTTCTTGCTTTCTGAGCAGAGACATCCATGATGAAATGCTTATATGNAAGTGGGCTGAGCCACCGCAACAAATGGTGCCATATGAATGCTAATTTATTAGAGGTACTTAAATATATACCTATATTTTCCTATGATACACATCATATACATTTTCTCCTGCTTGAGACCCAGTACCCCTTCTGGTATATTGGTTTTTTTTGGGAAAACCATGTGTTCTTGCTTTCTGAGCAGAGAGATCCACGATGAAATGCTTATATGTAGTATTTTTCAGCAGTCAACTTTGGTCCTTGCTATTGGTCCTTCCCTCAATAGAAATGTGAATTTGCAATGATATAAGAGGAGGTTAAAGCACAATTAGCTAACTGATAATATGCACCGAAGGGTTTCTTCTTCACTAATCGTAGATCCTACATTGTCACTTTCTTCTCTTTAAATAAAGTAGGTAGGAATAGCACAGACGAGGCAGAAACTGAACCTTATGTTAAAATGAGATAAGCAGACTGGAGTAGTAACTATTCTATTGTGCAGTGTGTGTGAATACACTAAACTGTCACATTGGTTTGAGCTCCTTGAGTCTGGGTAGAACAAACCCATCCAACTTAACCAGTCATTTTTTTTCCCTTTTGGAGCTTTCCCAAATTTGCTCCCCAATCTGCTTTCCAATGGAAATGGCTCCGACATAAAATGTTAGAATGGACCTTCTCTTGGTTATCAGGTCGTAATACAGTACTCCATGCCTGGCTAGAAGTCCATTAACTAATTAGAGGGCTGGAGTACATCTCCAACAAGGGGAAGCTGGGAGAACTGCATTTGGTTAGCCTTTTGAAGTCACCTTCTCAATAAGGAGATATCAAATGCAAGAGTCCAGAGAAGTCAGAACCAGACTCTTTGAGGTGCATTGTGACAGCCCCATGAGACAACAGACATCAGTTGCTACTCAGGAAATTCCAATGAGATATTTATGGAAATGCTTCTTACTATGAGGGTAGTCAAAGACTGGAAGAGCTGTCCTTAGAGGCTGTAGACGGTATACTGCAAAACATAACCTACTATATCAGCTGTACAATCAGCATCCATTTCTTTGCTCCTCTACAACAGGCTCACTGCAATTTCTGGACTTGCCTCAGATAGGGGTAATTGAAAGCCACTCGGAAAACGTAGTGGTAATGTCTACTGAAGGGAACGAGACAATATTAGCACATGAAATCAATGCTAAAATCTTTACAGTAACTTCTACATTTCTGTTTATCATTCACTGTGTTGGAGATTAAGGTCTGGAAGGGATCCAACTCCTGCAAAAGCTCTGTGTACTTGGAAACCAGTCTCCACACTTGAAACTGTCAGATATATACTCCTCTGTCCATGAATGTTCTCTTTGATACTCTGGAGTTTTATAGGCCCTAATGGTATAAAAACGTTCAAATCTGACATGCTTCATTGGGTAGAAGGAAACCTGTTGAAAGTAAGAATTCTGATAAGGCCAGAAACTTCAGGTCCCCAGAAGATAGCTATTCTCCTTCCAAAAACCACATACACCTCAGCTGTTTCTGGTTCCCAATTCCCTTAATTTTAATAAAGAGCCTCTTCATGGCTTAGAGTTCTTTCTAAAACTGTAGCAAGCACCTTTTTCTAGACAACAAACCTTAGACAGACAAAGTCCAGAGATTTAAGGGGCGTCATAGCTGCAGTTCAGATCAGCTGGGAATCACTTAGCATAGTTTGCTTTCACAATACAATAAATTAAGTAATAAATTAAACCAATACAATACAATACATTTCACCTACTGCAGGTAAAATCATACTTTATATTTGCTGTATTTCAAAATGTTACTGCTGAGTACTTGGCTCTGTAAACATCATTGTTACTGCTGCCTGCCTGCTTTGGGCCTGAAATGTGTCAGAAGATTTATCTGCCTCATCAGCACTTCCTAAACACCCAGGCAGCCAATCGAAATGGGGAGGCATAACAGATGTGCCAACATCTGCTGCAGCAAGCGTTTATCTGGACAGTGGAACATATAGCTGTAGATTCAAACTCTTACCCACTTACAATTCCACGTATTTGGACTGCCTAGATCTACAACTGTGTGAAGGCTATTTTGGGATATTAATTGAAATCAAGTTGAAAATGTAGTTTTTCAATTACATTTGTGAGAAATACACCTTCCTGTAATTCAGTTGATGCCTTTCAGACATAGTAAAGGCAAAATACTATGAAGAAGCTAATTTTAAAGTTGAATTTATAAAATTAGAAATTCTTAGAAAACACTATTAAAATACCATCCCATCCATGCTCTTGTTTACCTTGAGGTACGCACATATTAAAACATGTATAGTTAAAATATGCAAATTTTAATCACATACATGTGCCTATAAATCAAGTACATGAAGCAATACGCAGTGACTTTCAAAACACATTTTGATTTTCCTGGCACCAAAATGAAGTCTATGGGCACCATATCCATGCTGAGCTTCAGCTGCTCAAGCTTCTGTTGCACACGGAATGCCCTCTACCCCCAAACACATTTTTGTGCAGATTGATAAAATCCTGAGATGAAATACAAAGCAAACTCATCTTCTGCTTTTTGATGCACAATACAGTTTCACCTGTATTCCTGCTCACCAAACCATGCCCTCTAGGAATGACTATCACATTCTCTTTGAAGAGATCCCTCATTAAATAAAAAAGCAAACTCCCAGAGAAAAGGCGTCTCCTGCTTTTTTTTGATTTCTCCTCTGAAGGCCCAGCATGCATAATACTGAAACCTTGTTTAAAGTCCATTTTCTTGTAAAAGGTTCCCTCTAGCTAGGGGGATTCAGCCCATGCTTCCTATACTCTAGGATTTCCTAGGATACTAAGCTTTAAAACAGCAACATTATAATAAGGTGGCTAACATGACTTAGGCTATTTTTAAAAGAATACGTAAAATAAATTATTCCCTCCCATCTTTTGTCTGTATGGCTAGATTTCATGTTTCCAAGACAGACTACATGAACATTCAAGTAGAAGGCATATGAAAAATAGCATTAATAAAACTCTTAGAAACATTTTGACTGTAAAGCATATATGGAAGCATGTGGGATAATAATGTAAGAACTGTCTAAACAAAGACTTTCTCCAAAACAGAAGATTTATAATCCACAGATTTCCATAAATATGAAAATATTGTCAGCACCTTTCTCTTCCTTCACTGACTGAAAATCACATTCCATCCATTGTAATAGCAATGTAGTGCTGCTGAACTAAAGTCACTTTTCTTCATTTTCGTGGAAAAACATAAGCTCCGAGAAGTAAGAATTTTTACTAGCTTCCAGGTGAAGTAAGAAGTAACCCTGTGCTTGTTTTATGAAATCATGAAACAGAATGAATATCACTGACTTGATATATTTCCCTCCTGTTTTAAAACACAATAAATGGTAATAACCTTGATAAATTTGCCCATGTCAGTTTTGTGTCTTTTTCTCCCCATTCTCTCATGATCCTTTGCACTTGTGGACACAACTCAAATACCTAAATTGGGATATTCATTACTTAGGGGAGGTGAGATGACAGCAACTTCATTCACCTTGAATGTCAGAATTTTGTGATGATACACAGGAATATGCTTAAAATGAATGAACAACTGTGGCAGAAACTACCCTGAAATCCCCTTCTATCTAAATGACCCAGTGACTAGCAAGGAAGAAGAGTGATTTAACGGCCAAAAAGGAGATGCATTGCAATTAAAGGCTTCTGGCTTTTACTGCCAGTTCTGCCACTGATTGACTTGGCGAGTCTCTCAGTACAACTGTCCTTAGTTCACCTGCTTGTGAATTCCTGTAGCAATACAGGACATCATAACACTGAAGAACCTCAGTAGAATGGTTTTGTTCAATTTATTTGTACTTGAAAAGTGACTTCAATACTTGAATGAAAAAGTGAAAGAAAAGGGCTGGTCCTTGTACCAATCCTTTGTTCATTTACAGTGTACAATTGGCCACAGTTAAGGAGAAATTCCATGTTTATTATTGTCTGTGTGTAAGTTATACTGACGTAAATTCACAGGTATTTTAAAAATAAAAATGCCAGTGAAAATACATAATCTTATGCTGTTTTATGCCAAATGTATGCTTAAACAGTCTTCTTTTAGTTATTATCCAGTATTATTCAAAGAAATACAGCAAAAAATATTCAAGTGCCACTTTCCCCTTTCAGCTGTGACCTTTTCCATTTTTAGTCAGTAGTTGCAGTCAGATGGCTCACAGACTGGGCATTTGCTGCTCAGAACTCTTTGGAGCTAAAAGGAAAAAATCACAATGAAGAGTTTTAGAAGCCCTGATCATTGTAGTGCTTCCTCAGGTCCAACCGAAACAACTCTAATAAACTAGTCCAGGAGAATTCCTCACAAGAGAGCTTTAAAACACACTCTATTTTTTCTCTCAGTTTCTATGATACTACAGGTGGAATGGGGAACAAAAAAGCCCAATCACCCCAAGTCCCCACAAACCAGACTCTCCTAAGCAAGCATGACCACAGATTACAGGCACACACATACCTGTTCACTTCCTTCATTATACTTCTTATCAGCAGGTACTATATAATATTAAGAACTGCCACCAAAGAATCAGAATAATGGTGTCAGTAAATGTCTCTATACGATGGGGCAACCATGATTCAGCCATAACTGCTAGGTCTTAACCAAGGTCAGAAAATAAACATAGTGTACCAAGTCTCTCTCCTATGATAACAGACTGAGAGAGTTGAGGTTCTTCAGCCTGGAAAAGAGAAAGCTTCAGGAAGAACTTAGAGCAGCCTTCCAGTGCCTAAGGGGGGCTACAAGAGAGCTGGAGAGGGACTTTATACATGGGCATGCCATGATAGGACAAGGGTAAAGGGCTTTAAAATGAAAGAGGGTACATTTAGATTACATATTAGAAACAAGTTCTTTACTATGAGGGTGGTGAGACACCCAGAGAAGCTGCGGATGCCCCATACCTGGCAGTGTTCAAGGCCAGGCTGGATGAGGCTTTGAGCAATCTGGTCTAGTGGGAGGTGTCCCTGCTAATGGCAGGGGTAGGAACTAGATTATCTTTAAGGTCCCTTCCAATCCAAACCATTCCACAATTCTACGATGAAGTCACAGCTTATCTAAGCCTACCCTGAGCTGTCAGTTCAGTCCCTTCACCACAACAGCAGCTCCACAAGGTAAGGAAAATCTACACCACAGCAAGTTTGTTCCTATTTCTCCTACCAGTCAGGTCTGATGACAATGGAAAGACACAACCTTGTCCACCATTTCAGTTCTTCTAAGGTACAATACCCATATCTCTATTAGGATCCATATTTCTTGAAGCCTTCTCTTTTAAATTATGTCTGGGGGTTGCTGAATTTAAAAGCTGCCTTTTACTTGCTAGAGGTGCATTTTGTGGTTTATCTCCACTTTTAAGAAGTTCAAGGTAAAATATAAAGACTCCAATCACAGTAGGAAATGCAGTAAAAAAAAAAGCACAACCTGATAGCAGGTCACAGAGTTAGCTTCACTGTACAGAAACACTCATCAAGTAACAAAACAAAAGAGCCTGGTGGCAGCAATCAGCAGTGCTGGCAGTGTGTGCACAGAAGGTGTTTTCATATAAGCCGTTTGTTCAGGCGCTAGCAACTGAGGAGGAGCTCCAGTTGTGTTGCCACAAGCTCCTGTAATGCTCACACAGGGGTGTTTGCAGGCTATCACAGCTCTGGAGGGAGCTGTTACAGGCTATCAGCTCAGTAATCCTCATGTTAAAAAGGCCCTAAATATGTATTTACAAGATAGACAGACTTGTTTGGTTTACTGGTTAAGTAATCCATGTGTTGAAAAGATCTTAAATAGGAATTCAGCAGGCAGACAGGTCTCTCCTGGACTATTACAGTAATGGTGGGCTGTTCAGAACGTCACTGAGATCACACTTCAGTGGCCCATGAGAGCCTCAACCCATAAATACTTAAAGGTGTTCAAGTAACTTTATTCAGATAAACAGCCTCACTCAGACTGCTAATCTGAAATTACTCCTTCTTTATTTCTAAGGAAAAATTACCAATAAAATCAATCACTTCAAAAGTGTAATGTCACAGAACTGGTAAATTTGAATTTGCTCCTGAAATATCTTCCCTCATCACAATGGGATCAGTACTACTGGAAGAGTGAACCAGTGAGTTACTGCTACATTGTATCTACTGCAAGGTTGAAGAAACAAAGCGAGTAGGATAAAATTTTTCCCTATGCAACTTTTAAGTGTCCAGTGAAAAGACATCTACACACTTACTCATGGCCTTTTTCTGAAAGGTTTCTAGCTTATCTCTCTTCAAGGCCCTTTTTAGTTGTTTGTGAAAACAGCTGACAGCATCTGATCCTGAAATGCTCAAGTCAATAGGAAACCTTAGGAATTTCAGCAGGTTTGGATCAGGCCAATAGTAAACTTGAAGGACTAATATAAATTTACAGTTAACAGATTTGTGAGTGCAAATACTTATCAAAACGTTTAAACGTATGGCTGTGCATAACCATAAATTAGCATCTGCATTCAACAAGCATACACAAACATTTATTTCCTTATTCTGATGGAAAAATCTGTCCCTTGGGTCTACAAATCAGAACATGATCTTAAGAGTAATAATTTTTGCCCTAAAGTATTAACGAACCCTCAGAGTACTATGTGTTGCTGTGCTGTTTGGAAGAAGCATTCAGCTGGAAATGAGAATATTTTCCTATCTGAGGTATATAAAGTTTTAAAAGCCGCAATCCCCCAACAGAAAGCAAATCACCTCCCATTTTGCTTTTGCTCAGAAGCTACCTCAGTACATACATGGTATGAAGGTCTCTGCCCTTGGATAAGGACCTGTTTACTAAACAACACCACTAGCTTCTGCCTGCTTGTAACATCTTATTTTCTTGTCTCATTAGACTGAATACGTAGAACAAGACATCAGTGATACTTTCTTTTGACCAGCTTTGTCTTTACAATATTCTTTGTTGTTTTTCTTTTTCTACATATTTTTTTAACTGTGCCACCATTTAAATGACTCTGTCCCCTTAATTTCTGTATTACTGTTAATGTTCCAAACCAAGTATATGAAGTTTCTCTCTCCTGCATAGTGGGTTCAGAAATGTTATTAAATAAGTGCATACGCACTAGCTGATTTGCTCCTCCCTAGCACCAGTATCCTCTGTTCTTCTTACAAGGACTAATTTTAGAGCCACATTTAACATAGGTTTACTGGGGATTGTGATGCTTTTAGTCCTTTCACCTCATTGGTACCAGCAAGTGTGACATATACTCTAAACCCACTTGATATAATTTCAGCAGCACAAAGCCACTCATAGCCAGACTGGGTGGGTTTGTCCTGAATATCTTTGGCTGTCTTTCAGTGATATTGACTGCAAGTCCGACTGAGCACTTACAAGTCAGTCCACTCCTGCTTCTTAAAAGTCCTCGTGAGTATCTAGCTGTAAAAGAATTGCAAATCTTTTGATGCCTTTCTGCTGACACTGACTGATGCTGGCTCTGCCTTCATCTCAGTATCTACCAGCAATTCAGATTCCTTTTAGGACAACTTTTGCAGTAGCAACATAAGGATGCTCAAGGTGGCAAATGGCAATCCCCCAGCTTCATCATCTTCCCAGGCATTTGTTTAAGGTATGGTACTGTATAGAGCCTAATGAGCCTCCCTGGGAGTTCATCCTTCTAAGACAATTCGCTCATACTTGAGTTTATTGCATTGCGACAATCTGAGCACAACCCACTGGGCTTTTCTAGCTTACAACTGGAGTAGAAGAGTCTTACAGTTGTCTAATCCTACCACTGCAAGTGTAAGTCCATATCCCCAGTGCTGACTATCATACATGACCCTCCTCTTCGTCTCTTATCGTGCTAACTCAGGTAATTAAACACTAGCACATATTTGTAAGCAAGAACCAAAGTGATCAGAGTTTTTCAGGACATTCTCTGTCTTGGAAAACATTTTTGCTTCCAGCACCTCATTTGCTAGTCATCCTTACTTCCCAGTTTGTCTGTGTATCTTGCGTTTGTGTCTCAGAACTGATGCATTCTTCATTTACGAACAATTTCTAGGAAATAATGAGGTGTTGTCCTAGTTTTTTTCTGCTCACTATCTTGTTTCAATTCCTTTCTGAAATCTCCAGGTTTGGTTTTTAATCCATTTAAAAATTTTCATCTTTGCCATGGAAACCTGTGAGCTGCTTATCTCCATCTTTTTGTACAATGAGAACACTAATGTGCATTTTGGAAAGGGAACCATGCTCTTGACACCAGACAGGTTTTTTGCTGTGCGTGATTAGCTAAAATTCACACCAGAAAGTTGTTACAAATTAAAAAAGAATGATAAAATGAAGGAACACTGATAAAATTCTCCTTCTAAATAAAGCACAGTAATAACAATAAACCTCTTTCCCCTAAACACAGGAGAAGTCAATCAGTATAAGATAGAGAACACTGTGCTTCTTCCATCCAGCCTGCAGACTGTGGGGTGGCATGAGAAGGGCTTCTGCACCCTGTCTCCTTGCTGCTTTCACCCTTAGATGGCAGATGTGATGCCTTAAAAATCTGGAAACAAAACAACACACTTTTGAGACAATATTAATATAGGAATATAAAAGCTGGTCTTTAGTTGTAGGCCTCCAGAGGCAAGTGTGGAGAAATACCCATGTCACATAGGGCAAACACAGTTTTATAAGTTTAGCAAATTAGCATAATTGACAAGAATCCCCAATTAGAAACACAGACGATGAGGTAATTCCCCCACTTGGTTCAACTTCTTCTGGAGCCCCCTTCTTCTAGCTGTTTATGGGCAAGTGTCTTGGGAGAGTAGCTTGTCCTTTGTTCACAGAAGAAGCAAGATTAAGATAGGGTCTTTGAAATTTGTTTTGTCTTTCGGTCGGTCTATCAGGGTAGGAAAAATGCTGGAGTTAGCTAGGAACTATATAACTATACAATAATAGTCTACAGAGCTACAAATATATGAAGAATATATAAAAGCAAAACCAATTTTGGCATCAAGTGGACAGTGATGATTTTCATTCATATTTTGTCAGTTTTTGTCTTTCCAAGTACTTGAGCAATTTTTTCCTTCCCTGTTGCTGCTTCCACAGCAAAGGAACTTGTGGAGCTATGCTGGAAATCAGATCAGGCAACAACACTTCTAAAATTCTATTAAAAAAAAAATTGGATTAGTTCTCCCATATGTTTCACAGTAAGTAATATTGGCATAACTGAGGGGCCAGAGTACATCAGGGCAAGTCCCTCTGTAGAGGAACTGAGTGGCCACAGCAGGGTACACCTAAGGCAGTACTGTTGTAGAAACCGTGGCAGCACTGGACCATAGCCTCTACTCCACCCACTGTCCTGCTGCTTCTCCCCAGACCTTGCAACAGGAGCTGGGAAGTCCCTTTTGACTCTGAGACATTTTTTGAGGATGGAGATATATAACTCTGAGGACAATGCTCTCAGTTTTTCCAGATCCCTGTGTATGGCAAGGGAGCTTAATAATGTCTTACAAGCACCTGAAATAGCAGATAATACAACCAATGGGTAGCCAAAACCATAATATTACCATATGGGCTTAAACTTTGGGAATGTCTTTCATGTTTATATCTCTGCTAATTAAAGGCTGTGAGATGTTCTTGTTCCTCCTACAAAACTTTCATATTTAGTGGAAAACATGCTTCTCAAAGGAGCCTAGACAGTTTACTTCCTATTTAACTTTCACATGGAACACTTTATTTCAGTCACTCAGTGAATATGCCTCAGGCAACTGAATCACAGCTGACAGCAAATTAATGACTATGATGTTGTGATTAGCAGAGATTACAGGCAACTGAGAACCTGCCCAAACATTTGCTGTTGTCACAATAGTTATGCCAGCCTTTATTAGGGATTAATAATGGCCACAAAGAGGACTTGATTCTACCAGGTAGACCCTTTAAAAATTGTCACTGATATTCTTATTAAATGGTGAAATTTATTTTTATTTTACCATTTAAAAAAAATTCTTTCTAGATGCCTACATTATTAACTAATTTAAATATTACCAGACAAAATAGTTTCTATTACATTTCAGAAACAAGTATCATGAACAAACACACTTGACAGAGAAATTTAATATTATATTGCCCAGGGGAAGTCAAAATAGAACTTAAGGTTTAAGACTCTTATGCTGTGAGATACCACACCAAAACCCAACTGGGAAGAAATAATCATTTCACTTATCCCTAGCAATGATTTTTTGAGGAGTTCAAATAAAAGTTTGCTTGTTCTGATGAGATTCACTAAGTAGACGTTATTTGATTTTTCTGCTTCCTGGGGGAAGAGCTTCAGATTCCCCAGGCTGCTAGAAGAACAATGGGCTGAACTTGCAGTTGAGCGTCTTAGATGCTAAAGACACAATAAAAGTGAACTAACTCACTGCATATTTGCTATAACTTTCCCTTTTCATTTAATTTCCAAATGTCATCCAGTTATATGAAACCTTTAAAAAGGTTTCAAAGGTAGAGCAAACAGGAAGATAGGATGTTTTTAATCTTGTATTAAAGATTTTTAATTATTTATAATCATTCTTATTTAAAATACAGTTACTTGAACTTATGAAAAGACTCAGCACTGTTTAATAATAAAAAGAACCATCTGCTTCTTATGCATGTCCCTATAAATATTTTGTTACTAGATGACAGTGGAAAACATGAAAAGCTAATGACTGACTGACAAGCAGACTATTAAGATATTGAAATGAAAATCTAATGAAGAGCAACATCACTAATCACATTATCATTTTGGGAAGCTTCACATAATGATTTTCCAGTGACTCAGTGACATCCACTCTTGTCAACAGAGAGTGCAATACATTAGCAGCAAAGGGAGATTTGTGGTACAGAGCACAACTTCTTAAAATCGCAATACTTACAGTGTCAAATATCAAAGAGCGAGTAATAAAAACTATATTCATTTTCCAATTTGAAGCATGATCTTACAAACACTCAAGCACATACCCAAATATCTAGAAGACTGATTTCTAAGGCATGAAATACAAGGACAACTGATTCTTAAAACTAGAGGCAGGAGGGGGAAAGCAATTAATCTTCCAGTAACCATTTTTAATTGTGGACAGGCCTGCTTTAAAGTGTTAAATCTGCTAAAGAGAAGCATTTGAGTTGCAGTCTCCACTGCACAAAGACAGAACCTGTTTAACAAGCTTCCTAGACCTGTATGTAGTCACCCACTGCAGAATTCTGCTTTCATATTTCACATCTTTAGCCTAATCCCAGTAAATCCTATGACATCACACAGGTATAACACGAACCAGCCTTTTGTGATGATTTTTAAGAAGTATTCCCACTCTTCTTTTTCTCAGAGGAGCCTGCTATCAGCTATGTAAATGCCATATCCGTAATAACAGAAAGGGAGCAGAAGTGTACCCATGATCTTACCTCATACTCAAAGTCCTCTGCCCTATCTGCATCAGCAGGCAGGCTGGAAAGATACTCATTACCTTCATAAAATTCATGCTCCACCGGGTGAAGAGAATGGCAGCTATGTGGAACAAAGCAGTACAACAACAGTAGATGAGACAATAGGGGTTTTCTTAAATTAAAAGCCCATCTCACCCCTCCCCACCCTCACACTCCCTGACCCCCTGCCAACCCAGCCCCACTTTGTAGTTTTCTCATCTCAGGAGTGCTACTCTGAATGGCCTGATAGCTTGAAAGGAACTGTATCAAGAAGCAGCACGGGCTGTTTTCTTTGCAAAAGCTCATGCTCTGGCTGAGTTCATTTTGCTGGGTTCATCTTTTGTCAGATTTACACAGGGTGATTTCTTAAAAGGTTCTGGTTTGGGCCGAACTGCTTCATTGTTATATTTTTTGATTCCTTACACACATAAAGGTACATAACTCCAGATACAGGTGCTGGGGGCCACTCGCTAATTATCTGGTCATAGTCTTGAACATCCACGATCTACAAGCCATATCAGGCTCACAAACTGTTCAAGAATGTGCATAAAATAACTTGCATTATCCTCTATTAAAGTGGTAAAAGGGTGGTGAAGTGCACCTGAGCAACTGCATAGTTACAAATATCAACAAACCACACTGTTAAATGGGCTTGGAACACAAAGAATGAGGTCTTTACAACAGCTTTAGACCCAAGGTTGGATCCCAACCGTGCAGCACCCAGTGTGGATCTATCTTAGCAGAGGCCGAAAACTGTTCCCCATGCTGAGGGCAGGGGAACTTCAACCACATTAGCCCACAGTTTAGAAACACCCAGTAACAACTCAAAAATACAGGTATGCTGTTCCTTGCTGTGCAGCAGTCAGCAGTAAGCCCAATCCACGTAACCTAGAACTTCTAAAAATGGACCTACATCAAAGTAAAAAGTGGCATGTTCTGCATTAGCATGAATTCTGCAGAGACACACAACATGCCAGCAAATCAGTGAAAAAGCTCTAGGGCTATCATAGTTTTGCAGACTACAGAGGGTCTGTAGGGTCATCCGAGGTCACCCACTACATCATGTTATTTATGAGGCGGAGCCAAAAAAGGAAGAACCCTACCCCCTACTTACATGTAAGCACCACCTGCTGGTGTTTGCATCCAGTTCAGTTCCAAAGAGGGATAATTTAATTCATATACTTCGCCATATGAAAATTGAAATGGTACTTTTTGATCTCTATATTTTTGCAATTGTTTTGCTTTTGATAAGGGGACCTTTATATTAAATCACTTGTTTCCTTGACTTTTTTGCTAAGAAATTTGTAAGAACAGAAAAAAAGACAAGCTCTTTCTAGGTCTGAATAAATATTTTTTGTACTTTGGAATACAGAAGTGTTTTTCTTCTTGACTGGGACTTAGTTTTGGATGAACTGACACATGAACACAAAGTAAACATGGCTGAGATGCCTTCCTGTAGCCTTAATCTACAAGCAGAGTTTAGGAAAGCTGCCACTGAAGCCTGAGTGGGATAGTGGTTATTAACAACATTTATTATTTATTTAAAGTGTTCCTGAGACTTTTTCAGGAGAAGGCTAGAAGACCATCACTGCAGTGCCTCAATCCCACAGGTAAACAGCAGAAAAAGACAAACCACACCTGTCTGAAAGTAGAAAAGGGCAGATATCAGGAACTGGTGGTGTGGAAGGCCTTAGTTTGGCCAGAGCCATAATGTGCTCAAAAGTGATGTCAGTCTGAGTGCTGGCATCCATAAGCCGGACATCCTGAGAGCTACTGTGAGCTTTGGTAGCTGGGGCTCGTCGCAAAACCTGAACCACAATGGGCTCCTTGGCGTTGCGGAAAGCTTCCACGGCCTCTTCATGAGTGGCCTTGGAGAGGTCCTTCCCATTGACCTAGAGAAAAACAGAAGAATATGGCAAAGGTTAGAGAAAAGGTAGCATAAAAACACGGGTGTATAATACAAATGAATTATTTGTGCAGTACATCAAGCCACCTGATGACACTGATGACCTTATTTTGGTATCCATGCAAGAGGGAATATACAGCTGGGAGGAGAATTAAGTTCTTTAATCTTTGGCTAGAAATTAGAAATGGTTTGAACTCCTTCATAACTGTCCCACCCAATGAAATCCAAACACAGCAAAGAAACTACAATATTTAGAAAGTAATTTAAAATTATTTCTCTCATCCTGTTTTATTAACTTTGTAAAATACAACTGAAATAGGAGGGGTGCCTTTAATTTTGAATTTCAGCATTTTCTGTGGCATGCAATTGTTTTAAAGGATTTCTGGCATAGCATTGTTATTAATGCAGATGTCAATAAACATGTCTCTGATGTCTAAAAAGAAATAAGGCCAATATTCAATGTTTTGTCACTTATCTGCTACGGCTATTATACAACCATTAAGACCAAAGATAGGAAGATTTGACTAGCACGGTCAGCTGCTGCTCTTTCAAGGAAAGAGAACTAACTCAATAAATAATTTGCTATGAACAGACAAATAATAAACCAGAGAACATTATGTTGCAAATGCAGCATAGCTTTGCAAAACTCAAAGACTGTGCCAAGGTTTCTCTCCGCTACAGGCAAAGCAGCAAATTCCTCCTGGTCTAGATGAGGCCTTAGGGTATTAAAAAATGTGACTGCAAGGTTGGATTATGTTAAATTTATACAAATTCAGGTGTTTGGGGCAAGATTTGCAAGCATCGGCCCACTACAAAATGTGAAGGCTAATTGTTCAATGGCAGTCAGTAGCTAAGCCCTTGAACACAGGGCTGTGCAACATCCTTACACAGAAAATAACTATTCCACTGTTTCCAGAGCAATGGGACCACTGTTGGCTGCTAAACAGGACCTAACTGTTGTGAGCTGGCGTGGAAATGAGATGATTCTGTGCTGGGGTAGAAAGGCAGGGTTTTCTAGTAAGAATATGATTATCTGAAGGTACCTGATTAATATTTATATTTGTGGGAAAACTTCTACACTGGCAGCAAATCAGAAATAGGATTCTGCTGCAAGGTCATGCTCAAATTTTCTTTGTTGTCTAGACAATGAGACATAAAACTTCATGAAACTTAACGAACTAAGTCTAAACCCTTCCCAAAAATGAGACAGACCCCATAACTGACTTTTCCCCAATGTTTGTGAATACTGGTTGAAATGAAAATTTCTTTGCCACATCACTCCTTCATTCAATAAATTCTTGGAAATTTCTTGTCAAAAAGGAAAAAAAGGCAAACAAGAACAATGTCAGCAAACTCAAAAGAGCCTCAGTAACTCAGCAGCCTTCAGTAACATTTTGAAGCAACTTGTGCAACCATAGTCCTGTCATACTTATGTGCATGGCTAGGATATTCTGACCATTAATTTAATGTATTTATCAACTCAATACATTTCCAGAGTATGTGCTCAAGTACAAGGCAGCAGCATCTTTCTTCTGACTTAACTTCCAAAGAATCAGCACTTTCATGCCCATGTCACTCACGAGGACATGCAAAATAACCACATTGTAATGTAGCCACCAACGTAAAGGTCAGCTCATCTTTCCAGCCAGCCCTGATGCTGGATGCACTGATGAGAAGCCTACAAATTTTGAACACATTTCTATGCACATGAAAGCTCAAAACTCCTTTTGCTGAATGTCTGGGACACCCAAATGTACCACACCACTGCAGCCTAGACTGTGATCAGGTAAGTCAAAAGGCAGCTAGCTTGGTCACCTAAGTTCAGTGCATATCTATGGTCTGTCTGATAACTGAAGCCAAAAATATTAAGATTTTATGTTATAATTTTATCATTTAAACTATCATACATAAAATTATAATGTAATTATCATCTAATTTACCTGGAAAAAATATCAGTGGTATCTAAGAGGAAGAGCCAGAGCAGTCAAAGAACAAATTATAAGAAAACCAAAGAAATTTCTCCAAGGAGAGACCTTCTGCAAACCCTCTCTGATAACACAAGTCACACTGCCAGGGTGTTCAGACTCAGCCCCATCTAATGGAGGCAATTAGAGATAAAGCTTCAAGCCTGCGTCTTCTAACCACTCTTCAATTCCAGTCTGCTTCATTCTTGTTTCTAACTCAGATCCTATCAAGGGCACAATTTTTCAGTTTCTGTGATTTTTGTAATGAGAATGTCCTATAGGCTGTCTGAGGAACTCTCATTCCTAAGGCCCTAAGAACAGAAAAATTACTTTCCTGACTCCCCAGTCCCTTTCGATTCTTCTTAAGCTTCAGATAACTACATGGTGTTTCTCCTAAAAGTAAATGCTTGGGAATAAATACCACATAGCAATGTATCAATTTTTTCCTCTATTCAATTATAAAACACAGAATTCTTCTGTCTTCCAGCTGAACCACATGGATTTTGGCACAAGACAACCATTTTATTACAGATCCACATCAGCAAATTTAAAAGATGTTTGGGTAGCATACAAAACTCTTTTTTTTTTGAAAACCAGAAATGATGTCTATTCACATCAGTCAATACCTATCACTTATTCTGAGGAAATAGACATAAATTCACAATAATGCCATTTACATGCAAATTTTATTTCTAAAGAATAATAATATTTTAAAATCACATGAATGTGAAAAATCACAAAAGATACACATTTTCATTTATCCTGGGAACCTATGGCTGACCTCTATTTTCATTCAAATACCTATTTAATTTGATGACTTTAAACACATTCTCTCCTTTATTTGGTTTCTTATGAAATACAAGCACACTGGACCCAATACTTGTTTAAATTGTCACTTGAAGTTCATCAACACACTTTGTCGATCTGCATAAAGGTCACCTAATTTACAAATGCCTCCTTTCTCAGAAGAAAATCTATAGCTGAATTACTCTGTGCTGGCAGCTGTCCTGCCCACTTGGGGCTGAGAAGAGAGATTTTTTTAAAGAAACCTAAAGCCAGTACTACAGATGGGGTTGGAAGCTCCATGCAGGTTCCTTAAGGATTTTCTTCCTCCTGCATTATCCCCCAACTTAACATTCACATATAGTTACCCTGGGAGTCGAAGACAGCTGAGCCATTATTTACAGCAAGCCATTTATAGGTTCTTAGTGGATGATTAAATAAATTCCTTGCCTCAGAAAGGTTACTTTCAGTGGAATCCAGGGTACTATTTTAAGTGGATAGAGAAATCAGTCACTTTTAACAGTCAACACAAAGACAAGGGAATACCTTTGTTGTAGCAGATGGGCTAATTAATCCACAAGCAAGTTGTGAATGTTAAGTAAAGAATATATCTTTTCTCATGTAAACCATCCTCCTGCCCTCTCTGATTAGGTTTTTGTTTAATGAACCCTGTCCCAGGCTATTGGACACACTGCAAAGTCTGGGCCACTTGTCAACATCTCCCCCAGAGTGACTAGCGGCCACTGCCTGGATCCTTGCCATCCCCTTTGGATTCTTGCTCTAAACCCAGCCACATGCAAAACTTCATCAGCATCAGAAGAAAAACAAGGAAATGGGCTTTGTCTTTCATGCAAACATCAAATGACACTGGCCAACTGCCACTTCTAATGCCAGCACCAGTGTACACAGGCTTATTCCCACTCACACAGAGGTGGACAGCAGAGAAGTAAGGACAGGACTAAATAACATAGTGATTATAAAAAATGTAGACAAATGGTTGTTAAGTTATCCTCATTTTATGAGTTCTAAAGAAAAGGTGAAGAAAAATCAGTCCTTCAATGAAGACTGCTTCCAGGATTTAAGTGCCTGTGACTGAAAATTTAAACTGCCTGTTCTGTCTTCTAACACTTTTCTGCTCTTGATCATTTAATGCTGGCCATAAGTTTTGAAACAAAAGAGCCAGAAATGTTGATATGTTTCCTGTAGTCTTTACTTTTTCCATATTAAGAGAAAAAGGAGAATAGCAGAAAAAAAGGAAAAAAAGGGAAAAAGTATGTGTAATCATGCGAATGCAATCATCACAAAAGGTGTTGCATTAGCAGCTCATGAGATAACCTCCTATCCTCAGCAAATATCTGGCATATGCAAGTTTAAATTTAAGATCAGCTCGGCTGAAGTAAAATCCTTTGAGACGCTTCATTTATTCAGTAAAGGCAATGGGAAGAATAACTGAAGTGTTCTGCAGGAGCAGAGATGTCTAGACACACAGCTTTCCTAGCGAAATGACAGAGATGCTGTCTGACATGATGATGGAGCTCACACAAGGCTCACTGTCCTAGGAGATTTCAACACCCATGCAGAAGATGCCCCTGACCTGACAGGTGCTAAATCTACTCTCATCACAGCAATCTCTTCACCTTCAATCTCTCACCCTAAATACACCCAGGCTACCATTCCCTGGGTGCATCCTTGGACAGCAGACTGGCACAAAGATCAAACACTGTCCTTAAGTTTGACCAGTCTTTCTTTAGGAATTTGAGCCCTTCCTAACTTCAGGCAATAGGGAAAAAAGAAAAAAAAGCATTCCACCTTCCTCCCAGACTTACAGCTTTTGGCATATAGAGACTCTAGAAAATTTCCACTGCTGAGGGCCAACAGCTGTGAGGCTCCCTAGGCAGGACATGAGGGCACTGCACATGGGAGCTCCCAGTGACACACAGGCCAGAGAGGACATTGAGAGTCTTCTGCTAACACAAATGTGACAGCTCATCTACAGAAAGGGCATTTGACACACTGACATTTTAGGTTACAGTTTAGTACTTAGCTGCATTTCTTCAGCAAGTTAATCTGAAAGATAAGAAATTCAGCCATTATCCAACACCACTATCTCGGTCAGGGTTGATGCAAGTTCAGTAAAGGGACAACTTTTATTATGCTGGGTAATGACATTTCCTCTTCCTTGGCCAGATGAGTTAAGAGACTCTTGTTCCAATTTGATCCTTTGCTGCCCTGACTGCGAAATCTTGTCACCCCTCCTAAAAGCTATACAAGCTGCTGAACATGCAGGCTCGGGGTGCTTCCCTCAAGCTGAACCACAGGCTTACAACAAGAATTACATCTCTATTACCTGTAGAGCTGAGGTTTGTGCTGTTTGATAGCTGGTTTGTGTAGTTGGTTCAACAATATTGGGTAGGCCGAGGCAACGTCCAGTAATGCAGCCTTCTGTGCATCTCTGTGTGTAACCAGCACACCACTCCTATTTCCCAGTATTTAGCAGAAATCCACTGTGGCTGAAAAGCCTATGGGTAAGCCTTTATCTAAGCAAGACAAAATAAATGCTACAAAAACTGGAAAAACATAAAAATATACCTATTTCCACTCTGTAAAATTTCCTCTCAGAGGGAGACAACCCAGTGACTTCTTGGCAATTGTGATCATTTAAACAGCAGTTGTCAGAAAAAAAGCACCCTACTTTCAACTGACCTCAAGATGATGCTTCATTTTGTCAGAGTTGTTCACTGAGAAAACTGCATTTGTGGGCAGGTCTGAAAACCACTGCTTCTCTCTATGAAGGACATGACACATTCCCAAAAGACCCCAGCAAGGAGCTGGATACTCCCTGGAAGTATTGCCTAACAAGCTATACTAGGGAATTCAAGAGGTTTTTAAACTGGAATAGAAAGAATGTCCCAGGTAGATGTACAGGGAATGGACAAATAGTTCTCTTCACATCTGCAGTTACTACAGCAAACTAGTGAGCAAGGTAACTAATATGGATGTGCTTGTACAGCTTTTTTCTCCATGATTTTGCCGTCTCAGTCATCTCTAAATAAAACAAAACCACTCCTAGAAGCATCTCCCAAAATTCTGTGTGCAGAATCATGCTCCATGTTTTGAAAAAACATTCAAGTCTGTTGTAAGCAAAGCAATCACTGAAGGTCCCTCCCACCTTCAAGAGGAGGTTTAGGGTTTTAAATCCCAAATGTATTGACTACCTAATTGCATTTATGGTACTGAGTATAGGAAATGGACTGTGTTTTATTGGACTGTCTACAGCCTGCTTCCAGCTGGCTGGGTGAGTGTCAGAGACTGAAAATAATTTATGCCTCAAACATTGATATAAAGTTTTAAAGAAGCAACAGCCACAGAAACCTCCTTGAAGAACTCTGGACTGTAAGTCAATGTGCTGATTAGAGTAAAGGAAACCCATTGTTCAATCAGCTCAGGCTGAGAGAAAGGTATGCATCCACAAAAGGCCAAAGCCTCCAGCTGCCATCCCAGCTGAATTTGGGGTGGGGGAGAGCACAGCTCACAGAAGCCAGGTTTACACAGACTCCCCCCAGCCGAGGGGGGAGGAGGAGGTTTTGGGTGCATGGTGTAACCTCTGGTAAGAGACAATAAACACCCATCCTCCGATTACACAAACTGGCCCAGCTGTGGAACCCCCAACCCCACGGGACATCCACGGGAGAGGCTTTGCCCCACAGGACTGCACGTGATGCAAGAGACCCAGAGACTGCTGTAAGAAACTGCCCCCTCCCCCAGGGGACATGCCCGGACATGCCTGTCTAGCCTGAGCATACATACCCATTGGATACTGTGCTTTGCTGGGGGGACCTTCACCGCCAAGAAGACCAGCTGGAGAGGTCCAACAGAGCATCGTTGGGATCCACGGAGTGGTGACATTTTCCTTATTCTGTCCCTGTCACTTTCTTTCTGTCCCTCCCACCTATTTTCTACTTTCTCTCTCTCTCTCTCTCATATTTACCATCAATAAAACCCATATTATTGTCACCGGCATATGGTCTCGTTTGCACCTTACTTTGGGCAGAGGAATTTCTAAAGAACCTTAATAACAATTGGATCATAACAGTGAGGTACAGTGATAATTCACTACAAATGCCTGTGAGCATTGCAATCTCCTTAACACTGTATGGGACATTTCTGTACCTAAAGACTCTTTGTGGATCCGGGCCCTCACCTTGGGACATCTCTTAAAAAAACACTTGGATGCAACAATTCACATCTCCAGGATAACTATCACTGCTCCAACAAGTTTTAAATCATTACTAAATTAGCAGCTTTAATTTGTAGCCAAAATACCTACTTAATTTCTGCACTTCATAACATGAGGCTTGGAAGTCGGTGAAACTGGAGAATATTTCCTCCAACTCATCACTGTGTTTTAGAGCAATGCACATCTCACAAAGATCCTTTCAAGTCCTTTAATGCTGATGTCCAACAACATCAGAACAGCTCAGAAAGTTCAGCTCAGAAAATACATCAACAGCTCAGAAAAGATTCACTTAAGTTTTGAAGGAGAGAATATACTATTATCTGCAATTCTCTTGGTTTGTGTGATCTGCATTTGTCTTGTGAGTGAAATGAAATCACCAAATTAAATGTAAGAATTACTAAGTTAGTTTCAGAGTGAGCTGCCTGGAGACAATTGTTGGTAGACATGTATTTGTGATCAGCTGCTATTGTCTTTTTCCAGCTCCCTCAATCTGCCCAGTAAACCTGTGACTAGCTGCAATCAACACCTTTCTTGCATCCTCTTCCAGCCTGTATTCCTAGCCTCCTTCCTCCTTCCCTTGCTTTCCCACCTCTTTTCCCTTTCTTAGGCTGTCAGCTCTTCTCACTCTGCCCTTTTCTTTCAGTGCAGGCCCTTCTTTACTCCCTAGGACTCTCATGCCTGCTGATTCCAGAACCTTCCATCTTTCCTTTCCTGAACCCTTCTCTACAAAGACCTCCCACTGTCCTCTCACTGAACCTGTCCCCTCCCTGCAGGCTGGGAATGCTGGCACTTGTCATCCTCCCAGGGTGACAGCTGGAGAGCTGAACACTCATGAGGTCTGCCTTCACCAGCACCTCCTGGTACCAACACGAATGCTCAGCTAACCCAGATGGTAATGTTGCAAGGCTGGGGTGTATTTACTATGCAAATTGCTTTTAATATTGACAAACAGTTTTTCTGATGATATTAAGATTCTGCCTGAGGGCAATAAAGACTAAACTAGCTGTGGCATGCATAAAATACGTTGTGTTACTTCTTGATATAATTAGAACATCATTTATTACATTAATCATTGCAAACTTTTTCTCTTTAGGGATAGGGCATTAAATAAATCTCGCATGAGATCTACCACATACAGTAATCCTTTGATGGTGGGGAAAAATACAATCAAAGGCCAGTGTGTGTGCTCAGAACAAACACTTTTTATCTCTAAGCCTTTGCACTGAATGCTATAGTCTCCTGTGAACTTCATGATGTCTCTGCTCTACCACAAGCTCACTCCAATTTCTTTTACAGGGTTTGTACTTTTCTCAGAGAAGAGGCTCTTCAAAAGGTAATTGCCATTAAAGTTTTAGGAGATCAAATCAATGACATTCTTTAATCATCTGCAGTTCCCAAAGAATAATGGAAGAGGGTGAATGGCAGATTGTAGGACTCTAAATAATGTGTAGTCACTTTTTTTCCTTTTCAGGGAATCATACTCTACGTTTCACTAACAGAAAAGTTTCTCTTTCACTTCTATAAAAAAAACAACCCACCCTTCCATGAACTCAGTCATGGCTGGCAGTGCCACATGAATGTTACACTTATCACTGTCATAACAATTCATCCACATACAGATGACTGAAACTCCTGGTCTCCTCTGAACTGAGTAGTTTAAAAAGATAGATGGCTGCCTTCTGGCTAATTGTGGGAGTTCTTTCATTACTATAAAAAGACTTATTATATCTCAAGTGACTTTATAAGCAGTGAATAATGAGACTTAAAGTCTTTGGAAAAGAGTCCACTGATCAAATGCTGGGATAACTTATGGCCACAGTGACCTTTTCCTCAGTAAGATACTCCAAACTGCTGCTGTCGGCCCATTATTGAAATTCCCCATTTAAGGCATGCAGCTTAAGGCAGACTTTATTTTTTTTTAATTTTTAAATTCAATTTAAGGTAGCACAGCAAGACCTAGATCTCTCCTGGCGTGGAGGACTAACTCCTGGCTGCTCCAGCTGTGCAGGAGCAGGACAGATGGCTGTGGAAGTGCAGGCAGCTGGCTGGGTCTCACCGCCTGCATCCCCTGTGCCACAGCACTCCTCACCCCAGCAAGGGAGCTCCTTTCTGCCAGCATGTCCACCAGCAAGCACCAGTACACTGGGCTGGCTCCTACGACGCTGCAGAGAAGAGCAGCTGACAGCACATTGCCTCCAGCCTGTCTGGTAAACTGAGTTTGGCCCTGGCCAGGAGGGTGCTCCATGTGCCAGCATTTCACACTGCAAAACTGCAGAGACATTAAACCCGATATCAGAGCACTCAGCCAGGTCTCGACTCTGGCTGATGCCCTGGTCATTTCCTGGGTTCTGCCACACATCCAGCACAACCCAATGTCCTGCTGGGGTGCCACACACATGAAGTGCTAAGGTTAGAGTGATCCCTAAATGCACCTGCACTTGCTTTTTTAATGAATGTACAACAGACTGGCTCTGCTTTAATATGTATTTCTTACTGTGCATCTGTTTTAATTTTATCTTGAAGGAATAGAAAAGGTTCCTCCTCTTTGGAAGCAAAACTTGGAGGGTCTCTTTCATTGTTTTTCATTCTTCTCTCATGCTGCCTAGAAACTAATTTGACACTGTTGTTCTCCATTAATTTTCATGGTTTTACTCCCGAATAAGCATATTGGCAATTTTTTTTTGGCTTAATAGTACTTTCAAAAATTCATTCCAGTGTTTTACAGGACTAAATATTTAAAAAATACTTTTGACAAGCTCACATGTATTTGTATTTTCTCAGCCATATGGGCTGACAAAACAATAGATACATTAACTTCATCCTGCCTCTGGAACACGGCAACTTCCTTGATCTCTCTTTCAAAGAAGAAGAAAATGAATTCAGAGGAACCCCTCATTTGATAAAACAATGCAAGTAATGGGGCCTTACCTGCCATTCAGAAGTTCATCAGATGCTTTTGTACCAGAAAGTTCCCTGTAGCTTTTAGGAAGGCTTAGCAACAATTTTTACTGAACATCAAGAGAGCAGCTGTAAACTTGTAGTTACACACAATGAACACAAAAGAAACTACATGTAGAGGCATAGAAAAGAAATCTGATGAAACATAATTGTGACTGTTTCATCCCTTTTGTTTCTCTCTCTCCTACTTTGATCCTCTTTTAAAGACTATCTATTCATGTAGAATTACTTCAGTTTTCCCCTGAGTGATGGCTTGCTGCACTGACACAGAAATATTTTAAGTTCCTTCTTTCTAAAGTTTATTTGCCACATCCCTTCTTAGCAGAAAAAATGGTAAAGGATGTGAATATTAGTACCAGCTTAATTCTATCTTATTTATACAGCACCGTGACTGTGTACACATCTTCTGTACTAAGAGCTGCATCTCCTTTCTGGCTAAAAATCAATTACAGCTGCTATTTCTGTCCCTGTGTTTCCAACTCTATTCTTCCTTCTAGAGTCTTTCTCCTTCCTCTCTCCCTACCTCTGCCTTCCTTCACCACCTCCTTCCTGTGTTTTATTCCAGTTGCCTCCCTCCCATATCTTTCACTTGCTCCTTTGACTCCCTTTATATTCTTGGATTTGCTCTCTGCAGTGTTAGAAGCAGCAGCAACCACTCCTGTATGGCTTTAGTATTTAACACTGCAAAGGGAATCTCTCTCTGAATGAAGCCTACACAGGAAGTCCCTTCATTTAGGGCTTTGCGAGAGAATGAAGTAGCTGACTCATTTCTCCAATGGACTCTCAAAAAATCAGCAAAGGGCAATTTCTGAGGAAGTTCATGCAATGCTCATCAGTTTCCTTTTCCCAGGCAATTCCAGGTGTATTGCAAGGCTATCAGAGCTGCTGATCCTGCTCTCCACAGCTCAAATGGCTGAAAAATACATCAGTGGGCTTACACACTGCTGGTAGCCAAGGCTGTGCTGTTGACTGGTCACAGGATACGATGCACAATTGCCTTGCAATACCACAAATATCACTGAAATACAAACAGATTTTGAAGAATCTCTTGTGCTAACTCTTCGGGAAAAAACCTGGCCTTTGGATACATGTGGGCAGTTCTTGCTGCTTTCAATTGCCATGCACCGACATCAGGTGGTGCAGTTTAGCATAAACTAAAGAGAGCAGAAAAGACCTTTAGTTATCAGGAACAGAGTAATTCTTTCTGCTCAGAAAAACAGAATTTTACTCTATTTTGAATATGAAACAAAATTATCAGACAGGCTTTTGATTATCTTAAAAGTAACATGAACAACTTAATTAAAACACTCAAAAGAATATTGCAATCCCTATTTCATACTTACTATACTTACGTATTTGGAAAAAAAATGCCTAGGCAAGGACTGTCTTTTTGGTTGCATAATACCAAGCATCACAGAGCCCCAAAGTAAGTAGGGCCTGCTAGATATTGCTGTAGTAAAAATAATGATTATACATCTGTGCTGAGAATTTAGACAATGAATTATAAGGGGACATGAATTAAAATAGACATGCTTTAAAATAAAGTTTATGGCCTAGACAGTGAAAATACTTTAACCATGGCACACTGGGGGATATCAAGACAAGAGCAATGTCGTCTTTGTTTTGTCTCAGGAAGAAAGTCCTTTGAAAAATGAGGTTTTCTTTTTCAATTTATATGACATTTCATAACATAAAAAGATAGATACCAGTGAAAGAAGAAATAAGGCCCCTTATTTTTGACATTATAGATCAGAAAAGAAGTGTTAGGTGCACATGAATTCCTGATGGCAATATACAGATTATATACACAGGATTATTTTATAAAGGGAGATGTAAATTCTATATGTACTTACAATAAAATGATTAAGAGTAGACTAACTAGAAAAGCTTTTATTAAGTTATAAAAATAGCATAGTATTTGTAAAAAAAAGGTCCTGAACAAATAAAGACATTTCACCAAAATCAACAACACTGAAATGCTTCTCAGCTGAACTTCTTAACTAAACGTCACAGATTTTAAGATGTCTTATTTCTCATCTTACCATGACCCCTGCATTGACGTGTTTATTTACACTAACTTTGGCAACTTTCTTCAGCAGGAGGCAAGAAACTGTGGTAAAATATAAAATATCTACACAGTGCACAAGTATAGGCTAGAGAGGAGTGGCTGACGAGCAGCCCAGCAGAAGGGGATTTGGGCATGCTGGCTGACAGCAGGCTCAGTGTGAGGCAGCACTGTGCCAAGAGGGCAAACCCCATCCTGGGGTGCATCAAACACAGCATCACCAGCCTGTCAAGGAAGGTGATTATCCTGCTGTATTCAGAGCTGGTGCAGCCTCACCTGGGGTACCTGTGTGCAGTTCAGGGCCCTGGCATTCGAAAAGGATGTGAAGTACTTCCACGTGTTGCAGGACAGCAACAAAGCTGGTGAAAATGCTGGGAGAAATGTTCTGTGAGAAGCAGTCTAATACTCTGTGTTTGTCTAGTTTGGAGAACAGAAGGATGAGGGCCAACCTCATTGCTCTCTACAGCTTCCTGAGAAGGGGAAGTGGAGAGGGCAGTGTTGATCTCCCTCGTGTGCAGTCACAGGACACATGGCAATTGTGCAAAGCTGCGCCAGGGGAGGTTTCTTTACTGAGACGGTGGTCAGACACTGGAACAGGCTTCCTAAAGAGGTGGCCCATACCCCATGCCTGTCAGCATTTAGGAGGCATTTGAGCAATGCCCTTGACAACATGCTTGAAGTTTTGGTCAGCCCTGAAGTGGTCAGGCAGTTGGACTAGATGATCACAGTAGTTCCCTTCCAACTGTAAATATTTTATTCTATTCTAGTCTGTTCTCACAGAAACCAAAATATGATGTTGCAACATCACAGCTTGTAAAATTTTCGTTTGTTCTTTAAATAGGAGGCAGTCAGGGAGCAGCAGCATAAGCTTGCAATTGGATTGATAAATTGTAGTGAAGTGCAAATTTCAGTGAAGTCCTGTGTGTTCTAACAGCTCAGATGTACCTGGATTCAAAGGCTTCTTCTTGGCTTATTTGTTGAAAAGGTTATGTTTTAGAATGGCTCAGTTGAAGGAAAGTGTATTTCTCCCCTTGAATTTAAAGTCAAGTGGGCTCCTATTTCAAAACCCACATCTTGTAGGATTTGAGAGTAGCTTTCCTGTTACTGCTGATAGATATATACTTTAAGAAAGCCATGTTCCTTTAAACTTTTATGGTAAGCTGATTTTACAAGCTAGTAAAGTAAATGTCATAGCATAAAGTTATTGGTGAAAAGAACCGCATCTGAAAGGCAGAGACTTCCAATAAACTGAGAAATGTCTGAAGCCAGCTCAAAATGGCAGGGCAAAATTTAAACAAACCTTCCCTACCCAAGGAGAAGCAGACAGGCATAAATCATTCCCAGCAATCAATTCTGCTATTTGAATTCATCCTGACACTTGTTGGGCTCGGTTGCTGATGTGGAACCATGGCAGAAAGGCCAGGCCACCAGGGAAATTTGGCCAGCCTCCACATCTGAGAGTGAAGCGCCCGACTGCAGGTCTCCAACCCTTGTATTGCTTTTCTTTGTTCCAAGCACAAACTGTTTTGTCCACTGTGTTTCAGCTCTGCTAGGATAAAGAAAATTCTTTGATTACTATTCATATAAGAGATGGGAAACACTGGAATGGTAAGGTTGTTTTTCAGGCACACAGTTTAAAAATAAACCTGCCAAGTTAATATTGATGATTCTGTTTCTCACTGTGGCTACTTTGCAGTTAATTATTGATATTGTTAGACAACGAAGAAAACATCTGAGAAAAGGGACTGCAGGTTTCTAATTTGTGAAAATTTTATGAAAATTCAATATTTACATGCATTGGAGACAAATCTGCTCTTAATGGAGATTCTCAGAGATTTTTGTGGACACAAATTTGCATACTGGCCTTGAGTGCCTTCATTAGTACCAAATGGAAATATCATCATACTCTGAGTTGTCAGTGTGTAAGTCTCACTACAACACAGTTAAGGTAGTCAGAGCTCACAGATATTCAGAACACACATTTTTTCCTCCTCCTTACCCCTCCAAACCCTAGCCTTAGAAATATCCAGAAACTGTGAGGTCAGGTACCCAGCTGTGCAATCTTAATCTCCAGCTTCTCCCAGCTGCCCATCGCAGTCAGTGGAAACAAGCTGCAGGCCAGCCATCACATCCTGTACGTCACACAGCTCTACTGAGCCAGAGAGGGATTACCTGGAGCAGATTGTGATACTGTGATCTCAGAGAGGGCAATGCCATCCCATCTGACATCCCCATGTGTGATCAGCAGCCAAGGTGCATGGGTACCACAAGGTATCAGTATCCTCATTTCACCCTGAATTATTTGGGTAGGAGAAGCACAGGGTCCCTCAAGGCCTGTCAGCAGGAGATGCATGTGGTCCATGGGGCAAGCAAAGTGCCACTGTGCACAACAGGATGGAAGCAAACCCAAAAGGCGCTTTTAGAGCTGCCACCAAAGCCTTGCAGTTAAGCACACGTCTCCCCGTTAGGTCTACGCTTCTACTCCAGGCCCAGGACAGTCAGCCAGACTTCTTAAAAAGTTAACAAATGGAACACAAGACTTTCCCTCTCCCTTAAAAAATGAGGACAGTATGGATTGGGAGCAGTAGCAGCTGCATATTGACACAGTAGCCTAACAAAGAAGTTATTTGCCTAGAAATTGGAAAAGCTGAACTGAGCATAATTGTATGAAATCATACCTTTCACTCTGCAAGGCAGTCTTCCCATCAGGTTACTGGACATTTTGGAATGCAAGAAGTTACACGCTGCTTTCTGAAGCTTTAATTTAAAATAATAAAACGTAATCTAACCACTTACCAAATAGGGCTGGGTTTAAGGAGTTAAGTGTGTAGTTAGATGGAGGCTACTCTTCTACATGCTTACTCCATCCCAGTCAAATGGGTACAACAGCTATGTGTAGAAATCTCCCAGTAGTGGAGCAAATGGGAAAAATAACAGGTCTAGTCTCAGCCTCTGCTTTCTTCTCGTCATTGCACTCTGATTACTGTACTTTCATAAAACATGACTCATTATGGCATGTCTCTTTTTTCTCCACCTTCTTGCCTCACCATTTAGCCTTCTCCCCTCCTCCCCTCCTTTTCCCCCCTGGGGTTCCCAGCTAAACCTCCCAGTCCTGCTGAAGCCATTGGTATTTTAAAAGACATGAAGCATGTCATTAGGAATTGGCAGGTGAAGTTTGCTGATATTTCTGCAAATGTCACTAATAAAAGTGTGAAATAAGATCACTGCAAAGACAAACTCTTCTGGAGTTTTAGCAGTAACCTCTCCCCAGCCTTTCACTTTCCTTTTTAGCACTACATGTAGATAGATACACCTCCAGAGTCAAATCCAGGTCCTCCTTATGACCACTTAGATAAGTGCTTCTGTCCCAATTTAGCTAATATTTTCCTTTATACCAGAGCAGTACCAGATCAGATATTTTTGTTTATCTGAAGTCCAGATAAAGAGGACCTACCACATACTCTTTGTGAAGACAAGGCATTTGCTATTCAAAAAGACTATCAAGGTAGCCTGGCTTTGCAACCATCCACTCCTGCTTAGTCTGTGATTCATTATGCTGCACTTACCCTTTGCCTTCCCTAAGTGTAATAATTCTATTCTTTTAATTGTACTTTAACACCTTCACACTGTGTATTCTGAACCTGAAGGCTGGCAAATCCCATAATGATCCTAAGCATAGGTGCACCGTTTAATTTTATTCCACTAACTCCTCCATGCTAAACTAGATTAACAAATCTCCCTATTCATCCTGGCTACTCCTCTCAACACTTGAGAGTCCCTTGCCTCATAGTTTTGCCAGTGTAACTACTTCTGGAGGTTATCCTAAAAATTGAATCACTGAAAGATCCTGCTTTGGAAATAATCTTTATTAAAATGTCAGGGTTATTTACACTACAGACAAGTGCCTTCTCCCTCTACATTATCCATGTTCCCCTCAAATCCCCTCTCCTACCCCTTCACTCTTCAGGTGCTTTTCCTATCCACTCAAAACATGTACCTGTGCAAATCTTTCTGAGAGGTTTAAACCTTTCTGCTTGACACATATTGTAACTCCTCAAAAGGTAGAAAATCTTCAGTATGGTCAGACTGATAAAATGACTGCTTTCCTGGACACAAGGCACAGGCAATGTACAGTAGAGCCAGCCAGGTCTTCAGGTTGAAGAGGAGGACAGGAACGGATCTTTAGTACTAAATACCTCACATTTGTGTGAATATTCTTTCAGTTTACCAAATGACATAACCTAAGTTTTGGAGGTCTCTAAAAGGCAAAAAAATTAGATATTAAAATAAAATCAGTGAAAGACAGGAAGAGAACAATTCAAAATGCTGAAAAATTATAAAGATTTATTATTATGGCATTTGTTAATCTAAGGAGAACATCTCTATTAATAGATAGTAATTTTCAAGGGTGTTGTAAACCTATTTCCCAGGATGAAGTCTGATTTATAGTCTTGGACAGAAATTATTCTTCCCACGTCTTGTAAAAGCAGAAAAAAAGCTTTCACTCAGCATGGTTTCAAGTTACACTAGTACAACACGGTGGAGACTGCTGCCTCTTGATGCCTTCTGTGTTGGCGTAAGTTAGCTCAAAGGTGGCTTTATTTTTTAGAGCAACATTTTACAGGCTGTTAATCCAGAAAGTGGATTATTGCCTTTGGGTATTTTGTGAAAAAATAAAATAAATAAAAAGTGAGGTATTTCATTTGTTATAGTTGTTGCTGTGCATGGGCAATCATTTATTTTTCTCCCATAATATATTAAGCTTTTCTGCACCAGAACTTCCTAAAGCAGCTTCACCAACATAGTCGGCTCTAAGCCCCTTAGAGCCTGTCTTGTCAATTATCTGTGAATTTAGAAAGACTTGCACAAAAGATCATAATGAGCTGGGTTTGAAAGAGACTGTAAAGGTGTAAGGTATTTATACTGAAGATTGGAACAGCTATGGTGGAGATATATATTGTGCCAGGTCTTGCACTCAGACAATAAATGCTTTTTCATTTAAAAGTTATGTTAAAAAAAAGGTGGAAGCAGAGCTGTGAATTGGATGGGGAAGAACTGGAAATGTCCAAGTTCTGGCTTTGTAACTGGCAGAGCCCTGTCATCTTTGCACGGTAATTTAAATGTATTTTAATACTTCATTATATTTTAACTTTTTCCCTGCCTGCTGTTATGCTGAAGATAGTCAGCTTCTACTCTGACTTCAATTTTAAACTTTTTAAAAAAATATAACACAATTCTTTTTCCATATTTGCAGACAACCATCCCCAAACACGATGCATGCTTGTTGCATCACATCTCAGAAATGCTGTGTGGCTGAGTTCACGTTTGCAAAGCACTTCTGAACCTCAAAAAAGAGCACATTCACAAAGCAAATTGTAATAAGGACAGATGTTGAAGTTTGATAGAAGCTGCAGCAATAGCACAAAGCAAAACCAGGCAAAAGTCATGACTGATATCTGACCCTCATTCATGTATCTCCAAATGTCACCAATGTTTAAGACTGGTATTGGATGAGTTACCAAGAGGGGAATGACAGCACAGTGTTAGGAGAAATAGGACAGTTCTTGTGCCAGCATATCTGCATTTCCAATCTATTTGACAGCTGAAGGACTCCATTTAAGGTCTGCACATTAGTTGGCAGATACAGATGTAAATGGCTTGCAGGTACAGCTCCTGGAAAATATGATGACTGCAAAGAAAAACTCCCACTGTGAGCATTTTGCATGGCTCCATCCAGCTCCGCCTCTGGCACATTCCTTCGGCAGCAGGCTGGCACCAACGCCAGATCTGCCCTCAGGTTTCTGACTCTCAGCTTCAGTAACACAGTGGATACAGGCACAGTTAACCACAAAACTGGGGTCTCTCTGTATGGCAGGGTCAGGACACTGCTACACCAGTTTGCTTTTAACTTGTGACATGTAGCATATGCCTGTTTGTGCCTGGAGTCTGTTCTTTGTCACATGGCATGAGAGAGGCTTTTAAACCACCATTCACAGGATGTTTGACACATTCAGAAATTCCCTTCTGTGTCAAAATAATAAAGTGGCGAAGTCCTCAGGATAAATAGAAAAAGCTAGAATATATGTAGTTGTATACACTGATTAGCCTCCTGGAATGCACATGCAAAACAAGGCTTGTGAATGCAAAATTAATCTTAATTAAAAAAAAAAAAAGTTTTGTGAAAAAAGTTAGAGGCGTATTTGATGGGAGGCCAGAGTATTGTTGCCTGAAGTAGAATGATATTTATAGACCAAAATGTGCAAAACTGGAACATTGTTTTTGTCAAGTACTAATTAAGCTAATGTACCATTAAAAGCTAGAGGCTCATATACATTAAAATCATGAGGTTAGGACACAGACTGTGCTATAACAAACTAGCAGTGCCGATATGATAGGGATGATCCAGCACCCAGCTAGGAACTTGAAAAGCAACTTGCTGCTTTTCCTGTGGCACACTTAGGATGAGCCTTCTGAATACTAATATTACTCCAAGCCAAGGTGCTCTTTCATTTTTGTGAAAAGAACTAACAACCAGTAAAAAGAACATAAAGATAAGAAACCTAAAGAGAGGTGAGGCACTACTCCTGGAGACAGTAAGTATCATTTTGTTATGATGTTGAGCTCTTCCTTAAGTCAGAAGACTGTTAACTGTGGCTCACACATCTTGTGAAAAGTGGACACACCCACCTGAGGCTCATGGTCTGACACAACGACAGCCTCACAGCTAGAATGGCCAGCAGGAAACAGATGACCTGATTCCAAGGCTCTCCAGATCCTGGAGGGCTCAAGCCTTTGTGGGACTTTGCTCTAACCACAGGACCATAAGACAGTGTGCTCTAGGTAGCTCTGCTGCCACCAGAGGAAAAGGACAAATGGCTGGTGAGGGACTTAGATGAGAGACCTCTCTGAGAAAAGTGCCCTTGGCCATGTGTGCTCTAATTGCCTCCTGGTTCACCAAGACGACCTGTGGGGCTGCCTTTCCTGTCTCTGGAATGACAGGTGCTCCAGCCAGTGACAACGCATCCCTGACCCAAACCCAGTCTTCCTCTGTTTAACTTATCACTACTGTGACATAAAGGGTCTGTGACCTCCATGCATGGAAACAAATCCATGGAACTGCCAAAAATCACAGGCATTTATACTTTAAAAGACACTCTGTCCCCTCCAAGTATTGTTTCACCATCTACAAACTAATCTGTCAAAGATTTTTGCTGAGAACAGTTCAGCAGGAATGAGAAAGAACAATTTCAAGAATACTGATGGCAGACAGAAAAACAAACCCTGTGGATTTTTGTAGGAGCTCTTTGCTTTCTCAGTCCCACTGGAAAACTCAGCCCTAACTTTATTCATAAATCATGAAAGAAAACATAGCCCCAAGCCACCTCCTAGCCACACAACAGTCAGTTAAACAAAACAGGAATGGGATGCAAACTGCCACACAGCACAGAGAGATTCCCAAACTTTTGAGGACAGCCAACAGGAGCCTGCACCTCTAGAAACAAAGACAAGCTGCACACTGAAAAGCAAACACCTCCGTCGCTAAGTCTCTGCTGCTGCTTTTTTTACCATGTGTGGTTGCTATGCTGTTTTCGACATTTCCTTCATCAAAACAATTATCATCTGCAGCCTTCTGAAATTATTTTTCAAAGATAAAACAATTATGTCAAGGACTAGTAAAAGCTCTTCACTGTTCCGTATCTGCACAAATTACCTTGTATTTCAGCTGATTTTATGTACATTTAATCACTACAGATTAATTAGATGGCATCCAGCAACCAGCAAAACTGAAGAGTTAACTTCAGTTTAAGAACACATGCAGCTTACTTGTGGCTTTTTAGAACAATTTTAATTAAAAGTTCTAGAAAAATCATCCAGCTGAAAATATTGGGAGCTTTGGGATGGGCTTAGCATAGCTAATAATTTTATATTTAATCAAAACAGCCTTTGGCTGTAATAAAAATCTATTTTCCTCTGGTAATAAATATAGTAATTCTGTGAAACAGAATACATAATTTGCAAAATTTCATATGTACAGAAGATCCATGCTGAAAAGAGATCATTGCAATCCCAACCTTCAGAAAGCAGGTTGTTTTTCTTTTAAATATGTAAGACTATTTTGAAATCAGCTTTAAATATCATGCCATAACAGCAATTTCTGAAAAAGATGACCCAAAGTGCCTTGGACTCCTCCAAAAGAGGAAAAATAATCTAAAGTGACAGTAATTTTGAATGAGACTGACTTTTCCAGTGAACCATGGAGAAATGCAAGAAATGTCCCACCGGCTCAGACCAACCACCTCCACCTAGGTAGCTCACTTCCAGCAACGACAAATGCTGTTCAGAGTGAGCACATGAGGCCAGCTACTTTTGGCAATCCATTCCCATGCACCCTCCCAGGCGCTCATAGGATTTTACAGACCATCCTTTAAAAACGTCACTTGCACAGAGAACCTGAAAAACAGCCTTTTTCACTTTGTTTCTGCAGAGTAGAGTATAATAGCTGGAAGATTTCCAGCTCTAGCCAGCCTGGCCAAATGCTGGATTTGATCCATGCAATCAGATGAAAACAGCCCCATTAATACAGTAGAAACCTTCCAGCTTTGTGAGTCACAAAAACACTCATCCGTCTACTTACACAGTGACAGCCAAGAGCTGCTACAGCATCTTTTCTACTAGAGACTTCCTTTCATTTCTATGACACAAATTCCCAGTTGTGCTGCTGTAACATGTTTTTCATGTGGTCCTGCACTGAATTATCTCCACTCCTTTATACTGGGTAGATGCAAATTTAAATAAAATAGCTACATTAATATAACATGATGCATCTTCTGCTCCTAAAATATCTAATGTTCTAATATAAATAACAGCTTTGACTCTGTTTTCTTAGATGGGTCAGAATGCAAAGCATTTTTGCTGCCTTGAAATATTTCATTCATTTGTAGTTGTCAAAATAGTTTCTTACCTTTTTTTTCAGTTAACCCAAGAGACTGACTAGAAAATTGTTGGTCTGGTGGTACCCTCCTGATACAATTAAATTGGCAAACAGATTAGTTATTGATCTGCTAGTAAACATATATTGATGAATACGAGCTTATTGGGAATTAGTGTTGAAATGAAAATGGATGTTTCATTTATAATATGTATTATGTGTGTATGCATACACTGCAGTCTCTGGTCATTATGACTGAATTGCAGTAAATGTATAGATCCTTGCTTTACTATAAACACTTGGCAGTACAGCTGATCTACATAGATTTTGGGAGAGATGTTATAGGGAGACTAGCTGTAAGTGCTTTTCCTGTAGTAAAACCTAATGCTCTTTTGTTGTCTTCTTTTCTACTTTCTCTGTGTGTTACAAGTATATTCTCTCCCTTTCGTATCTAAGAATCAAAACCTGCTCTTCCTGATACTCATGCAAATACTGTCTTTATCAGCATGTTGCACAGATTTAAGGTTGTTAAGCTGGCAGCAGAAAGTTTCTTGAAAGCCTTTCCCAAGGACCTCACTTTCATGGCCTGCTCTTCCAGCAGGACACCAAAAAACCTTGGTGCTGCAGTCAAATAGTTGAAACACATCTCTTAAGTCATCTTTACATCTCAGCAGTACTTTGTCTAAAGTGTTTACTTCTCAGCTGTACTTTGTCTAAAGTACCTATTGCAAAGGTAAAACATTTAAATGACTGTTCAGCAGAAGTGTGAAACACGTTTAAGTATAAATGCTCTTATTGCCTTCCAAGATTTACAGTTAGGCCTTTTTTCCATAGCAAATAGGTCCTAGTTATAACCAGCTAGTTCATTGGTTTTGTTCTTGCCCATGCAGAAATGTCTCTGGAACAGGATTCTTCAAACTAATTACAAAGGGACTTACTCTGCATATTTACTTTGTAACCAGCATTTCCTTATTAGCAAACCATTCTCAGTATTCAGCCACATGTTTCGTCATTCTGGTGGATCTCACTGTTGCTAGTTGCAATTCATCTGGGATACTTTCCATTGCCCAACATATCACTGTTTTTCGATACATTGTCCAATTATATGATAGTGTATATCTCTGGAATAAAGACATAAATACATATGTCTGTTCTCTGCACCAAGAATATGCAGAGAAAAGCACAAGTCAACAATTCGTATTTGGGCTCCATCTTGATGAAAGGCTTTCCTAGTATTTTCCATCCAGCCCTGTTTCTAGATGTCACCCCAAGGATGTGTTAGCCTTACTCAGGCAGTTTGCTCTATAAACAGTAAAGACCAGAAATATTTTTGTAGAAACGACAGATGCTGAAGAAGAATCAATCAAATCATAGCCACTGAATTTGAGATATAAAAGCCTTCATCTCCACCAGTGAATCTTCCAGAGCAAGACACTTATGCCAAGGTGTACTACCTTAGAACTGACCAGAAGATAAGGATGATATTTTAAATTAGTCACAATTATCTGTATTGATCAACAACCATGCATTTAAGAGCAATAAAGACAGATGAGGCGGTATGTTCACCTACACATGGTACCAATAACATTTCATATAGTACCTCCTGAAATGATAGAAATCTTCCTATCTGTAACACTTACTATGTATGTCCTTGAGCTTTGCCTTCTGTTCCTTTACACTATTGTTTCCCTCTGCATATTTCATGGGAAGGAGGCCGGGAAGAGGTGTGCTTAATAAATGGAACCATTAAAAAGATTGGATTGCTCTTGCTTTCACAGGCATTACTGCAGCAGAAATAATTCATCTATTCTGCTCTGAGTAAATTTTGTACCTTAGTCTTAGTAAAAATACAAGTGCATCAAGACAGTAAAGATGGTAATCTAATTGATGACCAAAACCAATCAAAATGCTGCTTTACAGGTCCTTGTGCTGATACATACCTTCAGGATCTGCTTTAAGAAGATACCAGAGCAACTGAACATTAGGGAAAAAAATGAAAACAAAACATATATACACAGTATGTCAGAATATGCAGTATGTCTCACCTCTACTGTAAGAGAGTAAGTTGTACTTGATCTCATCTCCACTGTTTTCAATAAATGATCTAATAACAGAGCATTTTTCTGTTTCAGTGACAAACAACACAGTGCTAGTCATGGTGTTATTGCTGCTATTATCTAAAGACATCAGAGTAAAGTACAGAGAATGTGATAATATATTTCATACAAGTAAAGGTCATGCAGCAGTTCCACAATTTGCTGATCCTAAATATATGTACAGTTGTATCACTCTGCATTATAATCACATTTCTGACGTATTGCTGGCGTGCATGATAGCAAGTTTATGGTACAGTGCCAATTACATGACATTGTGGGAGAATAGACAACTGTTGAACCAGCATAAAGTTAGGATGGTGCAGACAGATGATATCTGATTTGGTATTAAGCATAAGCCTGCTGTTAGGAAATTAGCCAATCAACATTTTTTCCACAAAACCGAAAGATGAATTTTAACACAGTCAATGGTATGTGAGATGCAGTCACAGAACTTGCTCTCTTGTTTTTGTGAGCCTTATAGCAGCATTTACTGCATCACTGAATGTCAGCCCAAAAGAGATAGGGAATATACATGGAATTTAGCCAGGAAATCCTTTCTCCTCATCCAAAACAGGCACAGCAACTTTAAATGAAATGAGGACCACAGCAGTTGCTCTGATTTAAAAGCAGATGTATTAATTACACGAAGGGTAACAGAAGTGTAGTTAGCACATGTAGAGCAAGAGGTGGTGTAAGCAAGGACTAAGAACCCAGAGAGAAGAACAAGGAATCAGCAGGTTGGAACAGTGAAGGGCTACCTTAATTAGATGCAGATTATGAGATAATAATATAATATGCTCAAATGTCTCTATCTAGTTCATGATTTGGTGTATGACTGACATTTGTCTGTCTCCCACGCAGAGCTTCCTGTTTTCCAGGTCCAGTTATACAATAGATTTTATTACATTTGCAGAACAACTTACCATAGTAGATGTTTTCTATTAATTGATGGAGATTGGCTCCATCATTAAAATGGAACAAAAATTAGATACTGTTGCTCTAAGACTCTAAAAGTGAAGTTTCTGTGTAAAAGAAATTGAAAAAAAAGAATCTGTTGCTATTACAGGACAACACCAATTAAAGATGGATTTAACAAATTCTAAAATAATATTGACTACATTGGCACAAAGTAATGTCAAACCACATCACCAATTAAGAACAGGGAAAAAAACTGCAAAACTTGAAAAAAGTATGCAGAGATAATTAATCCTCTAATTAGGATGCTAAAATTAGATCAGGAATTGACAGGTGAAATGCTTTAATCTTCACTTATCTATGCAGAAGAGTTTCCATCTTTTATTTTTAAGAGATTATTAATCTTTTCCATTCTGGTGTGCCAATGCATTTTTTTCCACTGGTATATGACAAAGGTGGTAAATCACATGTGAATGCCTGATTCTGAGAAATTTCCTGTCTTAGTTTAGGAATGTACCCACTCAGATAAACTGGAGAAGCAAACACATCATGAACGTGCTTTGGATTTAGAGCTGAACTGAGTTTCTTGAACTTATGAGGAATTTAAAACTTTTTAGGATATGTCTCAAAATCAAACCCTTTACGACTTTTCTGCTCAGGAAGCACTAACTTTTTAGCACCAGTTATTATGCAGAAGTCTTGCACATGGAAGCTTGTGTCCCATACCCAGATGTCTTCTGCCAAAGACAGAAGTTCACTATTGTGATTACTGGGCATAAGTCTTTTGCCATTCTTAAAAAAAAGTTTTAAAAATAATGAACTGCGAACCCAGGCCTTGAAATCATCCAGAATTAATCACCAGTAGATCCAGTAATGTGAGTCAAGGCTAGAAGTACCATCATGTTGCTGGAGAAGGATTAGTGTGAAGAGAAACAGAAAGGAAAGAGATGAAAACAACCAGAGTATCTGCTGCAACTTCATGACAGCCTTGCACCAGGGTAAAGGTTTCAAGTCAATTTTATCTGTCCCTCAGGTCCACAGTGAGCCCATTTTTAGTCAAGGAGAAAAGACAAGGGATTTGCTGCATCAGTTTTACAATAATTCACACTTGAAAAAGCAGGCTGAGTATCCCAAACTTCAAACCTGCCATGACTGGGATTTGATCAAGACAGAGCAATACTTAAAATGCAGGGCATATCACATGTTACAGAAAGATCCACTTCCAGCCTCTGCTACCACCTGCCCTGGGGGCTGTGTCCTGGCTGGTATGTAGGCAGGGTAATGGAGAGCAATGGGAAGAAAACTTTTAGGTTTTCTTCTTCAAACCAAATCCAGGAATAAATGTATTTCAGCTTCTAACTCTGACAAGTTTAAAGCACATCTGTAGTTATTCTCTAAATTAGGTAAGGCACCAGGATCAGATACAGTACATTAAAAAAGAAACCCTGTAGAGGAAGGCAAAGCTTGTTCATTCTTGTAACAGACCACTTATAAGGTCTTTTTTTGCTGTTCACATCTTTGTTAAGAGTTACTTAATTTTTTTTTTTAAGTTGCACGACTTTTATTGGTGAGTAAAACAAGAACAGCAGGATCCAACTCCTATCTCTGTAACTCTTTCATCTGCTTAGCTGACTGTATTAGCCACTTTCTCTGAATGGAGAATGGGGGAAAGTTCAACAGCAGACTGACATAATAATGAAGACACAAAATATAGATGAAAAGAATACATGCCTAAATGTCTGATGAACTGATATTAGCATATAAATGCAATATATGTACAACAGCAGCCTTTGAATTAAACCACAAAGAATACTGTCTACTTGATTAGTTGTTTATTTTTTCTTTTGAGGGAACACATCAGAGCCACAGATTGATACTTTAATAAGGAACATGAAAACCTTTAGTCAAGATTAAAAGGAATAGTAGTTAGATGTCATAATTCATGGATACTGATTGTGCAGGACTTTGACAAGATCCATTAATTGTCACTGTGTAGCTTCCTTCTGAAGTCACACACTCAATTTAGTTCTAGTTCTTACAAGATGTGGTAGGATCATTAAAGGAAGCTTGGGGCTAAGCACTGATAATGGGAGTATTTTAATATTCTCAGTACTTTCACAAAGGAACAGCATGTCATACATCTGTTCTATGTATTGCACCTAAACTCTCTAAAGGAAAAAAAGTCTTTTTGTTGTCTCCACTGTTACCTAAGACAGTGAGGTGTTAGGGTTTCTGCACTCTTTTGCAAGCCTGTGGTACAGTAGAAATCTGAAAAAAAAACCCACAAAAAGGCCCAACTCACAGAGGACTTTCATATTTCCTTTGCACCTTTTGGACTAATCTTACAGATTGACTACTCTTTCACAGTAAAAGGGAAAAAATTAAAAACAAAGGGTGTCTTCTTTCTTTCTCTGAAGGTTTCAGGAATTCTAGAAGTTAAGATCATTTTCTTCTCCAGTGACAGTCAGAATGGATGAACCCCCAGGTTAATGTAAAATAAAACAGAAACTTTCCCATTCTCCCTTATTTCTTCTCTGGAGTTGCTTCAGAGCAGTAAAACAGAAACGTGGCAGTATAAACAGAGGCTAAATGTGCCCATGCAGGCACGAAAGCACAAGTCTCAGTGCTCATTATTAAGGCAATAACAGGGTTTATGTCAAATAAATATGCATAAGAAAGACATGGAGGCAAAGAAGGTTCCCTCAGGCCACTGTGTCCCTCCTGCCTGAAGGACTGGCAGGTTTATCCCACTACAGGATTATACTACCGTAAAACCACAAGATAGCATCCACCTCACCTGCCTTTTAGATATCTGAAGCTGTGTGTCTGAGTGGCTGCAGGCTTCCTTTGAAGTCCATGGGGCAGAGGGCAGCTTCAAGGCAATGCATCTGATCCATTTAAGCTCTGCTAAGGAAGAGCTTAGCTGCTCTCATGGTGCTTGTTTCTTACCCTGTTTTTCCCAAGTCCAGACACATGGTTGAAATAGGGCAGATGAATTTTATTCAAGAATCGCTCATTTCTTGACAGCTTGGCTGTTGACCTCAATGAGTTACTATTTCATCTAGGAGCAAATGGGCATCAGTCTCCATGGAGAGGAAGATATACAATTAAAAAAATCCAACAGGTGTATAAATAAAATAAAATAAAAATAGCTTAACTAACAATCCACCAGAAGTTTTCATTCAGATAGCCTTATTTTCACTTACATTTTGCTAACTAAATGCAGATTAATGTTTGCTAATTAAGATCACCTTTCAGTGGTTTAATGGCTTAATTTAAATTCCGTCACTGTTCACACAGGACCACTTCCAGTCTTGCTTCAGACAGATATCGAGCTCAGGATCTGGCTCTATGCCTCAGCCACAGGGGGTTTTGCTTTTTCTTTTATTTCCCCTTTCTTTCTTGAGAATGAGTGTGAACTATTTCTCAAAGTGAAACAACAAAACTGGTATTTCAGGATGCTTCAAAACAGAAACTAATTCACTCTTCATAGAAAAGGAAACAAAGCTCTTAGAAGAAGGTTCAGCACTACAATATCCCCTGAGGTTGGCCAATTACTTTTGGTTGATTTGGAAAATTCAAATCCTGCTTTGTTTACAACTCATTCTATATTATTTAACACATTATTACTGTTGACATCAAATTAATTAAATAAGCACAGAGACAGATTGTTCCAGCTCTTGAAAACAGAATGAATAAAAAGACCCCACAAGAACAGATTTCTCTTCCTCGCACATTCCAAACACCAGATCAGAGCTACAAGTATTTCCTGTCACAAATTAAATTAGTACCTACCAATCTTTCAGCATCTGAGCAATTTCTGTTTTGATTACACGCAGCACATGATAAATTAAAACTGCCAGAAGTTTCATGAAGGCATTCCTGGAGCTAGTAACCGGCTTTCTGCATCTCTCTCTCTCAGATTACATGCACCACCAGGGGAATTAAGTGGACTCAGAGGTCACAGGAAGCTTGTGTCTGAGGAGGGAGTTCACTCTCAGCTGCCCCTGAGCAGCACTGATTCCAGACTGGAGTCATGTCCTCCTTCCTGTGCCCTGAGGAGTTGATTTAGAGCAGTAAAGGAGAAAAATCACAGGAACCAGTTTCTAGATAGTGAAAACCATCCCATTTAAGTGTTTACACACTGATACCCTGGCAGGGTGTCCTAGGATACCTAATCCAGCTACTCTTACCATTCAATGGCTACTCACTCATCAATATGTTCTTGATGCCACCGATGGAAAAGGGAGTATTTCCTTTGGTTCTTGCAGACTGTGAAGGCTGCTGCTGAGAGAACATCCTGTTTGGGGATCAACAGCAAAGCAAGCACCTTGCTGGACTACACTGTTCTTAATCCCTCCCACTCAGCACAATCCATTAAGAGCAGGACTCCTAATATTGTGTCTCCTGATGAAAAACTACAATTTCTCTCCTCAGTAGTCTCATAGTGAAGATTTTCTCTTCCATGTACTGATTGCAAGAATCAGAATAATTGCAGATGTTTCTGTTGCAAACCTTTTCCATACTTCCTTTTGTGCACCTTTGTGTCCTAAATCCATCCCCTTCTCCCAAGCTAACAAACCATCTCTTGTCCAAGGAACTCCCTCCATGACCTCTGCATCTCCAGATGTTAAATCGTAATGGATGTACTCCAGAGAGTTCATTTGTTTCAAATAAATGGACTATGGGAGCACCTTGGGATGACCACACACATTTCAGGTGTGCTATTAATATCAAATAAACTATTTTAACACATCCTTAATCTTTCTTTAATAATCCATTCTAAGTAAATTACCTTGAAGCAATGCTGGACTATGATTGATGGGTCTCTCTTTAAAATCTCACTCTTGGCTCAGCACAAAAGAAATACCCTAACAATTACAGAAAGCTCAGCCCAGATATTCAAACCAGATTCTTGAAGAAATAACAGGATGGAAGAGAGACTGATATTCCTAAAACTCGTTCAGCGAGTCTTGCATTCTCTGAAACAAGACTGATGCCTTCCTCTGCCTGCTCACAGCGCTAACAACTCGCCCTGTATATGCATCACCAGAGTTATCGCCAAGTGCAGCATCACTGTACATGAAGTACCAGCACTTCCATGCAAACATCCCTTATCAGAATTGTATTTGCACATCTATACAAGGTGACTGCGTTAAAGGCATGGACATTTACTGGAAGAGCCCGTGCCCTATGCTACTTGAATTATTGATCAATTACAAACAGATTACTAACAACTCTGAATCGTTAAAACCTTATAATAAATCATGTAGATAAATAAAACATGCCTAGGGTGAATAATCTTCTTTCTCTCTTACTCTTTCTGAATTCACTACCAGAAGCATGGCACTAACCTATTTATAGTAAGGCTACCCTCTAAAAGCCCAGAGTCAATATTTAAAAAGCTGGTGGTCCTTTGAAGTAAAAAGAGCACTTCCTCGGGCTTTATTATCTCAGCTGACAAAATAGACACTTCTAATAAGTTTACCTACAATACCTACGCCTCTGAAAAAACTCATCATAAATAATTGGCAAATATGGAAACAAATCGGGTTTTGTTCCTTTTAAAGTATTTTCCTCCAGCAATTTTAACAAACACAGAATCCTTGAAAAATGCAGTTATATTATCTAGCAATACAAATCACAGTGCCCTAATTCAGCAAAGGCAACTGAATAATAAAAAGAAATAAATTTTATTGATCAGGTAAGGTAAGTCACAGTACCTGAGAAATTAGCTTTCCTGACCTATATTTCAGCATTAATATATTTCTGTTTTCACAAGGGATTTCTGTACTTCATTGTAGCTTAATTAGCAAACAGAAGGAAAACACTTAGTTAGCATCCCAGAAGGAAAACACTTAGATTCTGGCTCAAAGGCTCCCAATGCCTAAAAGAAATAGAAAATGTGAAGTTTAAAAAATACTCAAGATCCTAAAGAGTTTGCTGGATCTAGGCCCTATTGCTCATGCCATAGGGCATTACTTCATGTATCAGTTTTCTCTGCCTGCTGCTTTACTTTGCTCTACTAAAGGGTAAGCTGAATTTTACTCACTGAATAAGCCACCAAATTTGGGGTAGATCTGGGTGGTCCCTAAAATTTCACCAGAGCCATTGTCTATAGAAAAAGGAATGTGTAGAACATAAAAGAAAAAGACTAATACTCCAGATTTCCCTATGTCGTAATGTTGGTTGCTTAGAAACTCAACGGAGTATTTCCAATTGCATTTTACTGTTTATTTTCTTCAGAGCATAACCCAGGCTGAGAAAGCTTCACATTCTTTCAACTCACATCGCAGTCTCTTCAATGGAAGATACCTTTGTCTTTATTCTATATACCTCTAAGTCTACAAATAAATGCCAGTGTGCATCCTACTACAGCGATGAAGTCCTTATCGCCACCCACATTGCTACAGATGCTTCTACAGTTGCAGAAGAACTGTAGTAGGACAACAGTATTTACAAACCTCTGGCACATAAACTGCCCTAATCTCACAGTCTTCCTAGTTGCTTCAGGGCTGTGCCCTTTCAGAAGTAACATAATTCATCCCAAACTATAAAGCATTTTTAAACTCAGAATAAATATGTATGCTGTAATCCAAGCAAAATTTAGGCAAGTGTGACTTTCACTACTTGTTCTGCAATTGCTCATGCAGGAGGCAGACTCAGAGCTGGAGCTGTCAATATTGTGACTGTCAGTGCCAAGAAAATAACCACACCAAAGCTGCTGGGAATATCAAAATAAAATAAGACTTCAAGCCTTCACCAGGACAAGCAAAGCCATAACAGAAGCCTTCCCCGGCACTGTTGCAGACATCCTCTCTTGCTGATAGAAGTCCTCCTTGCCTGATCTTTGAACAGTTTTGACAAAACACTGGGCAGTAATAATTTATCTTGTCTTACCCTAGTCATGATCATCAGTTCTCTACCCAAGTTCATCTGTATGGGATGGTTAAATAGATGCAGCTTAAGCTAAGTGGCCCATTTGGCTCTTAAAAGGGGAGGATTTGTACAGTGGAGCATCCTGCAGGCAGGAGCAGACCAGTCTGCTAAGAGCAGGATGAGTGGGAGGTTTGATGACAAAGCATGTGGCTGAGCAGGCAGGCAGGGGCTTGCTAAGGAGGTCCCTTCCAAGAACCGCGGTAGGGTAAAGCAGCATAAAGCATGCTTTCTTCTTGATGCTATAGATAGTAAGATAATAGTGGGTTGCTACAAACACTTTGGGTTTTACCCTATTCTCAGGGAATGCAGAAAAACCAAAAGTTCTTGCATGACCATTCAGACGCTACTGCCCGAAAGTATTTGCTTTCTTGTACACATACAGGGAGGGACATGTTCATAAGGAAGCACAGATTAGTACTATCAATGTATGTTAACTTGTTAACAGCTTTACAATGTGGAGGATTTATCACGAAACTGAGGTACTCTCTTTGTATGAATGCATAACCAACAGTCTGTGCCTAGAAGAGTTTGTGTATCAGTATATAAGCAAAACAAACAAACAAAAACAAACAAAAAATAAACTAGAAGGGTGAACACAGATTGACAACGAGACTGTGGAATTTGCTCTATCAGCATATTATTTATGTCATCATCTCATTCTGTAACTTACTACCAATGTTAAATCATATCTCTTTTTTTAAGACTATAATTAGTGCCCCTTTAGTGATTTAAGGAATTATGTGCAACTTCAAGGATGCAACAAAAGGTGAAAAAGCTTCTAAGCATGGGAGGAAACTGGACCTTATTTTCAAACAAATGTTTCTGACTCTTCAGCTAACGGAAAACAAATAAAATCCCAAATACTGAACATCTTTGAAGATGTCAGCACTTTGATTTTAATTACATGAAACTCTGTCAAAGTGAGTCAAACACACATCAGTAATCCCCAAATGGATTCCCTTTGTTACATTTCACTAAAATGCCATGTGGATTCCTTCATTTTACTTGGGGAAAGAAGGAAATCCTTTCTTGCAACATATTGCTTTTTCAGAAGAAGACCAATTTTAACTTTAGGATTGCTAGTCTCAGAATAGCATAAATTATCCTGAAAATGCTATTTACACAGAAGGAATATGAAGTTCTATCACTTAAAATTAGTGGCTTCTGCTAAGATTTATAAAAGCTATGCAAGGCATCAGGCTGTCTTGCTGTTTTAACCAAAACTTTAACAAAAGCTGTTTTAACCAAACTGAGCTGAAATAATTTGTAACTTTAGTGCTTTTTTCTACATCCAGAAGCCAGAAAGTCAGTCCAAGCTCTCAAGACAGGTTCCAGCACTGTGAGAAGACTAAGGGTTACTTTACTGATGCCACTAACAAGTACAGAGAGGACAGAGCCAAGCGAAATCCCAGTCAGACATCAGGTAAAAGGCTTTCCTACAAGGATGGTGGAACTCTGGGACAAGTTCCATGGGGAAGCTGTGCAGATTCAATCCTTGGAGAAAGCCCTGAGCAACCTGAACAAAACTGGCTCTGCTGTGGGAGGGAGCTGTAGCTGGTGGCCTCTAGCCATCCCCTCCAACCTAAATAGTCCATGAATCTGTTCACAGCGTGTAACACAGGGGAAGAGAAATGAAGAGAAAGAAACAACTTACCAGCCAGCTGGTCATTTTAAGGGAAATAAAAGTGGCCTTACCTGAAAAACATAAGAGAAAGCAAAATGTTAACAATTCATCAAAATCAGCAGGGTAACTCTTGGTACATAAACAACATACACAATTATGCATTCACAACATTGCAAACATTTCCCCCAATATATTAAAACTCTGTAAATGAAGACACAGCTATGCTGAAATGCATACCAGGGTCTCTCCACATCTGCACCTCCTACAGCTTATGCCCACAGGTCAGGGAAAATAAGTTTGTCATCTGTAGGCTCTGTGACCAGAACGTTTGCATACTCACTTCCTTACTATTTCAATTTCATCAGACATGTGCCAACATTTCTTGTAGACAATTTTACCTTCAGTCCCTGCTGAGGATCTGTCCACTAATGACCATAATGAAACATGCTTTGTGTGAGAGCCTGTTCATTTATTTTCATTCCCGTGAGTGCCTTCAGAGACCAGTGTTGCAATCACGGCTACTTACTATTTAATTCCCAGCCAAATTTATGGCCAAATTGAAAAATGGATGCAGGCTGCCTGATGCAGGATGCTTTTGTCTGAAGTGTCCTCATGGAATCATTATACTTGCATTAATCTTTAATCTGCAATTAAACAATCAGTTCTATGTAAAAGATAGCTGCAAACAGATCTCCTGAATGTGTACTAGGCAATATATCTTAATGGATGTATGTGTGCTGTCGAGGGTCTGCAATTAGGACAGCATCCATCACTGGGCCCCAGGTCAGCAAAAGGTTAGGGGAGAACCAAACCTCCCTGAGATGCTGAGCATCCGTCCATGCTACCTGTCCTGCTCCAGGGCTGTGCCTGCAGCAGTAGAGAACATCGAGAGAAAAGCCAGGTGGGGGTGGGAAAGGAGATACAATGGATTAAGGCATGGCCTCGCTGATAAATCTGTCTTGGCAGAAAATGCAACCTGCTTTGAATCTGTTTCTTTCCAATTAAGAGCCCTGCTTCCAGCTTGGGCAGATGCTTAATTGGAGACTGAGGCTGCCAGGCAGGCACCAGCGCCATGATCATTAACAGGTAGTCTGAAGCCATTAAGGTGCTCCTGCTTGTCAATTCCCCTCTCATATACCACTAACATAAATAAATGCATCTTCTTCCCCACGGCAGCAAGCTCACCTTGTAAGGAGATTTGCACACGTGTGTCCTGCAAAAACGCCTTTGGTTTCTGGGACTGTGAAGTTATTACATTAGCACCCAAGGCATGTGATTCAGCAGGGAATAAAAGGGGCCTTCCTGCCTGGTGTCAGTGTAATATTAGAATGGTACCAAATGGCTTCAACAATAGGTAAGCAGAAGGGCATCTGTTTCAGATCTGACTAAAATTGTGTAATTAGATCTTGGTAAGAGATCCGTCTGCTCACGTGTGGTTTCATCAAATGCTCTTGTCTAATCCATATAAGGAAACAGTTTTCAGACCTCAGTGGACACCGTTTCTGATGCAAATGTGGGCACAACCCTAAGGAACTCTACACCTGTGCAGAGCATTCTGTATGAATAGATGACTGCACCAATACAGCAGGTTTTTAATTACAAACACGGGGAAACAAAGCTACAATGATACCCATGAATGCTGTCTTATTACAGGACATTTGTCCCCTGCCAGTTTTAGTCTTAATAATTCACTCACTGGTTTAGCACAAAAAAAAAAAAAAGCCCACTAGATTAATGTTACACACTGAGATTCATTTTGTTTTATCTTACAAGGGTATCCTGACAAAAATTCACAACTGTCTCATTTAATGATGTAAAGAATTCACTACCATGTACCATTTTCAGCTTGCAAATTAGCCAATCTCGACAAATATACACTAATTAAGGGCAAGAAAGTAAAAGGCACTTATTGATTGCAAGGTCTGAAGCACCAGAAAACTGATTAAACATATGTTGTTAAGGAGTTAATAAATGAATTAACTCTGCTATGCCATGCTCGATGTACACACAAGGCTATGGTAGCTAAATGGCAATTCAATGCTATAGTCTTCCATTATTTCCAGTGGGCTAATAAGACAAGCAATTAGGCTATTGTCTTCACTTCAAACCACAGCATTAACATACCCACTTGTGCAAAGGAATAAATGATACCTATCAGGTAGGGAAAAAACTACCATATATAAAATATTTTGCAAATAGAGGACCCATTTGTTTAAAGAGAAGTCTCAGTCAGCTGCTACATAAAAATAATAGAATTTTACAGCTGCACAGTGATCACAGGAACTTCACAGCTAAGGTCCACCACGAGGGAGAAAATTCCTACTTAAATATATAACCTTTATAGTGGATTCTATCCCCAAGGTAATACAGACCATGACAGACTATGACAACTGTAAAATGGTTAACCAAGACCCCTCTTTTCTGCCAAACTGACTCTTCAACAACATGCTGCTCATGGTTCGGTGAGCAGGGTCATCATCCTGACACAGGGCCAGGTACCCTTGGAGAAGTTACAGATGGGAAACATAGGAAGTTGGCTTTTGCAAGGTCATGTAGATGCTAATATGTTTGCTCCCTGCCCTAGATAGTGTATACGTGCTGTTGGGCAAGCAGGAAAAAGGGCAGCCTAGCACCCTGCACCCACACACCAAGGGTAGGGCAGTGGTCCCTGCCTGAGGAGCTTGCTGCCCCAGCTGGATGCAGCTGGATAGGAAATCACTATGAGCCATGGGATGGGGCTGCCTGAGGCTTGGTCACCATATCAGAATTGATGCTCAGGTTGAGTAAAAATAATCACATAAATGAAGCCATATACTTACTACTTTACATCCCTTTCTACCTCCGAGTGATGCTATACTGCACTTTTCCTTATTGCACTTCTATGCTGCTTTATAGAATACCAAAAGAAGAAATGGCTTTCACTAAATTGTTTTTAAATTGCCCTTTTTTTTCCTTTGCTTCTAGAATATATGCAATTGCAGAAAGGGATCAGAGAATGGAGGGATGTTTCGCAACTTCCCTATGAAGTAAAAATAATCATCCCTCCTCATCTTTTTCTCCTTCCTCACACATACACACAAGCACAGCACACACACTTATGATGTAAAGTCATGGAACAACAGGCCTCAGGAGATCACCTAACCCAGTCTCATGGATTTACCTGAGAGGACTTTATTATGCCTACTAGCAACTCCCAGCCATCTTTCTTAATCTTGTAAGGGTGTTCTTGGATTGTGGTGGTACATCCCCTACCCCCGTCCTTGGATCATCCTCAGACGTCATCTCAGAAGCTCCTGATAAGATGTGACCAAACCATCTGAGTGGTGAAGCATTCCTTGACCATGCCAGCTGTGGAGCACTCCCTGATCATACCAAGAGCCTTTGCATGGTAGAGTTGGGAACAATCAGGAACACCAGCTGCCCAATCAAAGTTGGAAATAGAGGATAAGCAATTGTCCTTTGTAGCCTTGGTAAACCATTTACCTGAACCCTAGTCCAAGTGCAGTAGCACCATTGTGAATTGTAGCCCAAATGTAATGGTACCATCTTACTGCACTTTGGGAAAAAATCTCAGTAGTTACCACCTTGGGTTATGGCCAGAATGGAAACTTACTGATGACCAGATCCAATCATCTTGCAACCCTACAGACAGTGGTCCTAAGTGAGGCCCTTTGACCTCTCCTGGACTGCAGCAGGCTGGGCCAGCACCTTCCTCAGAGTGGGACACCTCTCAGAGCTCATGAACCCTCGAGCTCCTGATACTCAAACTGTCATTGATTATGAGGTCTAGGTTAATACTGCTCCCAACACAAATTCCATGCTCCTCGATGTGCAACCCTTGCCTGTTGGGAAATGCAAAGGAATTTGATGTGACTGTTTCATTGAACCTGAGGGAAATTTTTGTTAGGTACCTTTACATGCAGAGCAATGGGCATACATATCATTTTACCTGTGTGTATATGAATTGATTATGGTATGAATGTTACTATCTCAAATCTATAGTTAAGTCACTGTTGCAATTGGAAGTGAGCCCTATCGAACTGCTTTGTAAAGGGTAAAGTACTCAATGATTAAGTGCCACTAAACACTTTTGCACCCTTATCTGTGCATCCATATCCTTTGCATCCTTACCCCCTTTTGTATTTCCAGCTGCCATGTAAATCATTGCAAATTGCTTCTAATTTGATCTTCCTTTGTATGCTTTAACCTGTGTTCTAAGTAATAGAGTGAACCTTCCAATCAAACTCTGTAAAGCTGCATTTTCAAAAATATATTAAACCCTATAATTCTCAGTTACTTGCATATTTATTCTTCCTCCTTCTCCTGTTTTCCCTTTCACATAAATTACAATGCTTTACACACTGAGCCATGCTGCATATCCTTAGCAATAATGGGCTTGCTCCAAGAGTACTTCACTATTTTGACAATGACAAATTTAAAGTGAAGCATATGTTGCTTTTCATCTGTCAGTCACACAGCACTCCCCTTTGAGGTCTATCAATAAGCACTAAGTGATGGGTGGTCATCTGAGCAACACTTTGTGCTTCCATATTCAGCTCAGCAGTCTACACAATTTTAACCAGGGAGCTGCAAAGATAAGGAGAGGAGATTTTTTTTCCAGTCAGGTTAAAATGTTTCAAGTGGCCCATTTTCACTTTCTGTATACTTCTGAAAGATGACTAGGAGTCAGTGTGAGAGATTAAGCTCTGCTGGAGGTGCACTGTATTCATAATATATTAACAACCAAGAATGCCTCAAGTTTGGTTTTACACTGGCAATAGACTAAACTGCAAAAGGACACAGAGGTGAGAATGAAAACTGAAGGCAGTGATAATGGATTACCCTCCAGTAGTAGAGGACCTTGGAAAACTGTAAGAATGAGGTTCTGTTTGCAAAAATACTGTAAACCAGTTGTTGCTGAACAAATTTCCCCAATGAAAAACTGCCTCTATGCACTTAGCATTTTAAGCTCTAGGAGAGTCCCACGAAAGCCTGTGAGTAAGTTACAGCAGTGGAAGGAAAGAGATGATGTGCTGTTCAGGTCTCACAGCTTTGTTACGTTGTTATAGTCACATTCACATTTTGGAGACAGCCCCATTGCACTGAACCAGTGTACACCTGGGATTTCCTCTCCAGCCAACTTACCAGGAGGTTAAGCCTCTTCAGATAAATTAGTTGATCCTATCCAGCTATTAATGCTTTAAATAAATACTTTCTCCAATTGAGGGCAAACTTTCTGCTCTGAACACACTTTCAGAAATCATTCATAATTGTATTTATTTAATTGGAAATAAATCTATACATATCACAGGATTTAAATGAAGAAGGCACACAACATGTAACAGCTCATGTGAATAATGGCAACTGGAAGTCAGACTTTCAGACTCCAGCTAATGACCCTTTGACACTCCAACGGATTGGAAACTCTGTATCTCAGTGGGGAAAATGTTTTATCAGTTCAGATGTTTCTTTCATTACTTCTGGAAACAGAAGTTTTAAAGTCTGGTTTTTAACCAAAATCCTTTCTACTAATGAACAAACTTCTTACTGGACTGTGTCAAAGAAAAGATGTTTCTTAAAGAATTGTGCTAATTCAGATTTTTCTGTTTGCTTTGTTATTATTTCCTTACTGTGCTCCCATCTGAGATTGGGAGACTCACTGAACTGAAAATATATGCAAGATGAACTTTAAAAATCTGAAGACTTAACATTACTACAAAATACTGGCTTGAAGCATATCCTGCTTCCTTACAGAGGCTTCTGATTTCCTTTACCAGGTACTGAAATCCTACAGCAACTGCCTATTTCTGCAGGCTAATAAAATAACCACCAAATTTTGAAACTGACTTAATCTGGATTCAGATATTATTTTGCACAGATTAACTGAATATCCAAACCATAAACTATATGCTCAATGACTAGAAAAAATCCAATCCAAAACAACCAAAAAACCAAACTTCAAACCCCCTTGCTCTTCTGTACCCTTATTTTGCAACTGCAAGTGAAAAGGAGAAGATGATTAATTAACTTTTATAGCAACAATAACAAAACACGATCATATAATTGTAAAACTGGAATCGGAAAATTATTGTTATCGATCCTGAAATCTGTGAAGGATTGGTCACCGCTGTAGGTTGCCCACAATCTGAGGAGGCGCTTGCTAATGCAAATTTTGGCCATTTCATCACGCTGTGCAAACATGTCTTCCATGCTGCTGGGAATTGTCTGCTATCACCAGCTTTCCTAGGAATAATGAAATCCCCAAAATTCTTAGGTCTAAAGCTCTCAGCACTTCATAGCTCTCTTCAAATGTCGTTCTCTTGTCTCTCAACTTCCATTTGTAATTTTTCAGAAATATTCCAGCAACAAAGTACCCCAAACAGAATAAGAAATTAAGGACCTCTTATAACAGTTACACAGGCGCTTTGCTAATATTTACCACCCTTCCACCTTCTGACACCACATAATTTTTTGTACTGCCATCAGCTATTATCAGCTAGTGAAAATACAGAGCATATAAACATATATGAACCACAGACACATAAAAAGTGCCATACACATGAGTTCAGGAAACTTAATGTCCAAGGAAAATGACCAGGGAAATAAACACGAGGAAGGGAAAAGGACACTAAAGGAGGCAAGGGCTATTTATTAATTCAGGGTATTCTTGTCTTCTATGTCTGAAGATCAAGACTGTGCATTGTAAATGGAACTAACATTCGCATATATTCTACAAGTCTTGTATGTTCTGGGGTTTTTTCCATTGCAAACGTAGATGATTTATAGATCAGGAATCTGGTGGTAGATCATAACTTCAGTGGAAGGTGATGCCTGTATTCGTCTGTGGGTCATGGATTTTTATACTCTTTGCTTGTGGTAAGAATGAAATATGCTTTACCTGTATGATCTCCCTCTAACATTAGAAGTAATGATTTTTTTTTTCCTGGGGAATGAAGCCTGAAGAACAAACATAGCACAATGTGTATTCACTTATATTTCACTGGAAAATATTATGAGTGTGAGTGAAAGTGAAAACAAGGCAAAAAACAGACACAAGAAAATCTCTGATTGGTGCTAACTTTTTGTACTGTATCTTCAAGAATGTCACGAGGATTGGTCTGTTGATGTGTAGATGCTGCACTTACAGGCATTACCTATGCAGAGAAGTTATCAATTACCATGCACTTCATTTGGCATTTGAAAAAAGTCACAATATGTAAGTAGGAAGGCATGATATATACCATGATGTTGGTTCTGTCTTGTATTTTTCCTTTACTTGTATACACCCTTTAAAACTCAAAGAAGCCTATTTTAGCAATCTTGCCATTAACTTCCCTAAACAAAATAAAAGGGAGGGATGGGCAGCTCACTATTCTTTAGGCTTTCTTTTCTTCTGCAAAATGTCAGAGTTCCTAACAACCTTTCCCCCCATACAGTCTACTGTCACCCTTAGATGTCATTGAAACAATGTTAGTATTTGTAGCTGGGTATGACACTCAGCCACCAGGAGCAAAGCTATTTGGCACTGTAATGCAAATGACGGCATTCATCAAATGAGCTTTGTTAGTTATTCATTGTGCTCCTTATCATTCCTTTCCCAAACCCCAGTGCTTCTGCAGTGCGCACAGAGGTGTGTCCGCAGCAGCATCCCCGCTGTAAAACCCACCCTTATCAGGCAGAGCAGGGTGCCACAGGAGTGACCTGCCAAGTCACTGTGTTCCCTCTCCTCTCCTCTCCCTCACCCCTTTGTGCCCAGTGTTGCTCTTTGTCCTCATCCACAGGATCTGTCCCCCCTTGCTCAGCTCACTGCGCCAGACCCTCTCGCACAGCTGAAAGAATGATTTCCAGTGACAGAGACTAGAGAGATGGGGAATTCCCTCCTTTTACCCCATCTCCTAATTTCCTTCTGTAATTGACTGCACCAACCAACTTTCTGCAGGGTTGGGCTTTTAAAAACAGCTACAGCAACAAAACTGCCCAAGCCCTCGTGTGTATGGCAGCAGCCTAACAGGCTTGCACAGACAGAAAATGGTATTGACAGGTTTGGAAAGGGACAGACACGGACTCTGATGCAGGCAGGCACTTGGGGCTTTTTTTTCATTAAATCTTTCACTGCTTAACGCAGTTCAACATACCATTCTGTACCTCCAGAGAAAAGCTTTTGGGGGATGGAGCCAGAGCTTAATCCCCCTGTAATTTCTACTGCTGCTGGCAATACTAACTGCCAAGGGATTCTGGGGAAATATAATGGCACTGTTAACTTGTAACCTAGGTGTAAAAGTGGCCTTAATAAAACTGGGATGGTCGAGGCCCCATCAATAACCACCACACACCAATTTTATTGGATGTAACAGATGCAATCTGTTTGATGTGGTACAGGAGGCTCATCCCAATATGATAATTAACAGAGGTTGGGGAGCCACCCGAAAAATTATCAACCATAACAGGGAAGCATCTGGGACAATCCAGTCAGTTTAACCTCTAAAGGAAAGTAAGGATGTAAAAAGAGCTTATGTGTAAAATTGCATTTTACACTGAAGAAAGATCCAGACCAGTAAGAGGACTGGTCTGGACCTTTCTTCAGTGTAAAATGTGATTAAGCAGGATATAAAAACCTGTGTATAATTAAACTAGTTTGGAATGATTCTGCAGATATTCTGTAATTAGTGTTTGTATAAGAACAGATTTTCTGTTTTGCAAGTATCAGCAGATAATCAGCAGTTGATTGCTAACCTGAAAAGATGCTGATCCCTGCATAATTATTTTTACATATACCTACCCTTCCATGAAAACATAAGAGACGATTTCTCTAGGCAAAGAAGAGGTGTAACAACACGAGGCATAATAAGTTGTTCCCAAACAAATCCAATTCTATTTGTCTGTTTATCTTCAGCAGAGTTGTTCTATTTTATTTTATGGGGTATGGAGGGGAAGAGGTAGAAGTGCTAATTTCATGTTCTTGGCACTATATGTTATCTTGAGCAAAACTTTCCTATACCTTTTTCTCCTGGTACTTTCTTGTCTCAGATCAAGGTTACTCTATTAGACTGATGGATGCTTTGATACTGTGGCAAGGGTAAATAGGGTAATAGACTAGAGTAGTACTATTACACACTCTGTGTAATGTACTTATAGATGCTTTATGAACCACGTGCAAGGTTCCTAAATCTTCTTGTTGAAAAGGAAGAGTACACAAAGATTTGTAGAAGTTAAAGGCTAAAACAGGAACAGAGTACTAGGAATTTATCAGCGGGATAAAGAAAATGGGAGCTATTTAATACCCTGAGATAGATTGTTTTCACTGGAATCTCTTAGGCTTCTGGTCATCTGTTCTCTCAAATTTTCATGAGCCGTCTCATCTTCTCGAATCTTCAATCTGGTTTGCACTAATGGAACAAGAGCCTTCATCAGTGGTAACTAAAATTAGATTTATCCCAGCTTCTGTTAAACTTACCTATGCATTTTCTGTGCCCAGGTCATCAAGAAGGCCAACAGCATCCTGGCCTGTATCAGCAATAATGTGGCCAGCAGGACTCAGGGCAGTGACCATCCCCCCTGTACTCAGCACTGGTGAGGCCGCATGTCAAATCCTATGATCAGTTTTGGGCCCTTTCCTTTAAGAAAGACACTGAGGTGCTGGAGTTTTTCCAGACAAGGGCAGTGAGGCTGGTGAAGGGCCTGAAGCACAGGTGCTGTGTGGAGTGATTGAGGGAGCTGGGGGTGTTTAGCCTGGAGGAAAGGAGGCTGATGGGGGACTCTTACTCTGTACAACTACCTGAAAGGAGGTTGTAGTGAGGTGAGGGTCAGTCTCTTCATCCAAGTAACAAGTGATAGTTTGCACCAGGGGGGTTTAGATTGGATATTAGGAAAATGTCTTCACAGAAAAGGTTTTCGGGCATTGGAATAAGCTGCTGAGGAAAGGGGTGGAGTCACCATCCCTGGAGGTATTTCAAAGAGGTGTAGATATGTCATTCAGAGAGATGGTTTAGTGATGGGACTTGGCAGTGTTAGGCTTACAGTTGGATTCAATGATCTTAAAGATCTTTTCCAACCTAAATGATTCTATGAATCTATGAATAGTCAATATTAAGGAATCAGCAATCAGTTTCTAAAAGTGTCTCCTAGATTTTGATAATATCTGTTGTTATTACTAGGTTTGTTCCCATTTATGATCTTATCTTATGGTGATTAGGAGAGAAGTTCTAATGTAGCAGAGAATCGATTTAAAATAATGATAAGAAATATAGCCTTTAAGGCATGCCTGTGTTAGCTCTGCTATGTATTTTTAGTTACTACCATTTACAGAGTTTCCTTCCTCTTCCTCTCATCTTTTTCCAATCATGTAAAATTCACCACTGTGTAGAACACCATCCAAAGCTCAGACACCTTTTCAGGCTCTCTGCCTAGGACATATAGACCATTATCAGAAAAAAGTGCCAAATGCCTGCTGTCACCTTCAGTCAGCTGCCAGGAGCTGGAGATGTAACAAGTGTCATCCCTACAACTGGAGGGTGGTAGGTGCAATAGGACTAGCAGAGCATTTTGGGAAAGATTGCTCGGGTGTATCTCAAAGATACCACTTTCCAATTAAATTTTGCTGTCTCGATCTAACAGGGTTTAAGACTGAAGTTTCCATAGAACACCAAGAAAATTGCTGAAACTGCTTGAAATTCAATTGTGACAAATACCTAACTCTGGATAAGGGTCTTTGAAAAATCCTGGACAAAAAGACCTGAAAATGGGAAGAGCAATAATATACAGGTATAGAAACATGGAAAAGTTACTCTGTCCAAAGCCAACAACATAATTTGCATTTGTATAAAAAAGACTGAGTAGAACAAACTACTTATTAACTTGTACAATATTCATCATGTCTGTAGCAGCTCTAGTGACTTATTTAAAAGCACATTCTACACAAAACATCACCACTGGAGAAACATCTAGGGAAAAGGAAATGTTGTTTATAACCCTGGTATGCTGAATTAGTAAATGATACAGAAAACAACTTAGTTGCACAATTTTTACCCCTAAAAGGAGATACAAATGTATTATAGTGCAGAAAAATCTAAAGGTGTACTTACTGCAATGGGAAGTAAAAACCCAAAGCATTAGATACTCTCTTAGCAGAGGAAAAAATCTTTCAGTTAGCCACAAACTCCATAGCACAGAAGATTAAATTTCAGTAGAAAATGATCAAATCAGCAGAAAATAAAATTGATCGTGCCCATGCATTCTGCAAAGCAGTATTTTACTGAAAAGACTGAATACCTCAAATACAACATAAAAGCTTGCCATAATGACAGATAGTTCTATTAGAAAAGGTACTGAGTGCATAATTAACCACTGCTAATACCTATCTGAATATCTGAAAAGAAGAAAAATTTATTCAAGTGAAATATAAACTATTCATCAAAGCTGAAAAAAAAAGAAATAAAAGAAATTGCTGCACTGAAAACATGCACTAGTCAGGCTATGTTTATGATCCCCTGACAGAAATGTATAAATAGGAAAAATTTACCACTCATTCACTAGGGGCTAATGAAGCAGAACTAAGATCACACGTACACCATCACTCAAGTGCAGAACATTTGCAGCTTCTCAATTTTATTTGGAACTGCCTGCTCAAGTCACATATTCTGTAACAAAGGTCATATTTTTCATTTCAGTCTAAACAGTAAACTGTAATTGGGTCAGAAGTTTCATTTTTCTTAAACTAATGTTAATTTAATGAGCATTTTCTTCATGTTCCTGGATATAGGTGATGGAGGACTTTGCTTTCTCAGTTTCCCAGTATCAATCAGTTATATATAGCAAGGCATAAAATGTAATATTTAATTGAAGTTTCCTGTTCTGTAAAATTATTTATACTCTTGGATAAACAACCACAGCTCTAAAATTTTGGATTTTTTATAGCAGTTTGCAAAAATGAGGAAAATCAACCCTGCTATGTCCATACTATCTAAGCTACTGCAACTATTTAGCTGAAAATGTGGAAACAGTATGTATCTGTAATTTTAAAAAATGCTTCTTGGAGCTAAAACATTTGTAAAGGATAATCAGAAGTTTATACTGTGTAGGCAGGTGCGAGTAAGGTTTAAATTCTCAAACAACGGCAAGTTTCCAATCCCTGAATGTTCATTTAGAGTAACACAAGCTGCATTACTTTGCAGCCAATAGAAGCATATGGACAATATTCCTGAATATACTCTCAGCTCTGAAAGTTGTAACATTTGCCACTTGCAACTGTAAACATATTTCTGAATTTTTAGCATCATCTTCTTCCGATCTGTGTCAAGTAGTATTTTCTAGAAGCTGTTGGTGAATGAAATATAAATTGGGGAGATTTGAAGTATTTCCCATGAATTTACTTTCTCAGAGGTCCTAGCAAAAATGCTGCCGTGCAATAGTCAGGTGATTATCCCTGATACATTATTTTCTTCCTAATTTATTTACACAGCCTATAATTCACTTAACAAAGATCTTTGTGTATGAGGTATTCTATGAATGGTAAATAGATAAAAACTAAGGGCCTGTTACTAAGAAGAGGAAACAAATTGTGCCTTTTGCTTCTTCCAGCATGTCAGGAAATTATTCTCTAGAGTTCTGCCTCTGTTCTTCAAATGGGCCCAACATACTGCCAATCTATAAGAAGATTTTTTCATGCTCTAAATATAAACCTCTGCTACACTTATAGAAGTGTGCTTACTGGAAGGTTTAATTCTGCATATTGTTTTCTGTAAGCATACAGACAGCTGGAAGAACAAAGAGAAAAACATCTTTCAGCATCTGGTCATGTATCTTTAACTTCATTCTGCCTACAGTTACACATCTGGAAAGGGATGACCAATACTGACCTATTGAACAAAGGTAGCTTGCTATGAGACTAGCTTGCTTATGGATCATCCTTTGACCCCTCCAAGAGAAAAGAGAGGACCCTGTCATTACTGCAACCAGTGTCACATCCTGTTCACTAGAGGCCAGGGCTATCCTGTCTTCCTTCTGCATGAGCTGAACAAAAATCATGCAAGCTGAGGCAAGGCAATGCTGTATTTTCTTCTTTAATAGGAAGGTAAAAGACCTAACTGCCCACTAGGAAAAAACAATGTACCCCTGGAACAATATTCATGATATTTTAACTGAGGATAGTAAATACTCCAGAATGTTGTACATATTACTAATGCCAGTGTAATTCGTATTATTCAAATGACATGTGCTGTGGAGTAGAAAGAAAGCCAGTCAATCAGAATTTGATAGTTGCTAGTATTGAACACATCCATATCACACATATCAAATCTTTCACTAGAGGAAGAAAAACAGGAACCATAAAAGACCTTTTGGTTGACATGGCTGGAGGAGCATTTTCACAACATTTTGTACAGTTGGCACATTCATTGTGGATGAACTTGTAAATAAATCTTATAGAAAGGCTCATATCTTTAATTCGTTCACATCTTTTAGTTGTTGCAGAGGCACAAGCAACACCTGTGATACTCTAATTTCTTTCACCAATGAACAAAGATTGATATGGTAGTCAGAGAATCAAATTAGAAGGAAAAGACAGGAGTAAATATTCTGTCAGTGTTGTTCAGTGTTCCTGTGCAATAAAAGGAAATCCAGTTTTCTCATCCCTCCTCTTGCATTCAGATTTTCCTCACTACAACAAAAAGCTAAGCAGTTCTCAGTGTCTTCAAAACCAAAATGTGGGAACAGCAGCTTTTCTGAAAATCTGTTACCACAGGCTTAGAGTAGATTCCAACTAAAATCTCCTGAGGTATGGGGAGGTGGAAGGCTGAGACCTATTCCTTCTCAAGTCATACTAGAAATTAACACCACTATTATCTGTATGATGACCTTCCTGTATAGTGCTAAGAACTGGTTTTCTTTGGCAACGGATTCTATTCATTGGGACCTAGTCCCAGCAGCTCCTGCAGTCATTGCAATCCACAAGGGTAAACTGAAATTTCTCTTCCACTTCCCACTTGTTTCCTATCCCACTGAAGACATATGCATGGGAAAGAAATATCATTACAGGAGTGCAAATTTCAAAGCATCAGCTATGTGCTGCATATTTTTGCCCTACATAAAATACAGAATGCATTCTTCCAGCAATCCGTTTTCTATAAGTCATTTTAACACAGAATAAAACAGATGCAATATGAAGTTTATTCCCTTGGGGTTACTTGTTTCAAGTGCCTCTAATGCTAAGGGTGAGAATGTGCTTGAATAGTCCAGAGCTGTCCTGCTAAGATTAGAGTACTAAGCAGGATCTGACTAGAGGTCCATTGTATTTTTGCTTAACTTCCACTCATTTTCAGGAGTTAATTACCTGTAAGAAGGTTATTGTAAAATCATGAATCCACTCTCAGCTGGAGGTTAAGTAAGTAACTAAAGAGAGAAGAGATCTCACAGAGAAATTACTAAATTAAGATTCCTAAAGTCTTATTTGCCTATTTTAATCTTAATCAAATTCCTCTTCACGAATTCTAGATGGGAACAACTTTATAGTAACCCAAGTGAATCCACTCCCAATGTAAAAGTATTATCCACTTCACAGTACACCACCTCCAGAGTGAGAAAAATGTTGGACAAAGCAACAGGCCTTGAAAACTATCAGTAATCTTAAATAATTACAGATAATGGTGTAAGAAACAGTCTTTCAAGACTCAGAGCTCTCTGAAGCATTTCCCAGCCAAACACACTTTATGAATTTCAGGCAGAACACCTACTAAACCTGAATTACCAAGACAAAGGACTAACGTCAAGACAAAGTCTAAGAAACCCACATTCCTTCCACAGAGCTATACAAATCCAGAACATATTTGAACTTCGCGTGGAAATAAACTTTAATGCATCTGAGTCCCACTAGGTAAAGGAACAGAGCTGCATACAGCACTTGCTGAAATCTCTACAAGAACATCAGGGAGCCTAAAGGGGCCCGTTATGTTGCATTTTTGGGGGCATGCAAATGCGCATAGTCAAAATTCAAATTTTTTAAAAAAGAAATCACAGTCTCATTACTATGCGCAAATGGGAAAGAACTGTTGGCTGCTATGTTGAGAAGGCTGTCATAAATCTATAAATAATCAGCCATATGATCACTTGGGAGCTTTTCCTTCTGAATTCCCTCAGTGTTTTGTCTTCAGTTGTCAGTAAATATGACATCTGTCCTCTCCATCGAGCTGGCTAATGGCCCTCATCTAACTCTGAAACATTGGACTAGCACTTTGTGAAGTCATCTCTACCCAGAAAACAAAGATAAAGCCAATACTACAAAGTCTTTTGAATTTCTAGTCTACCATTAATTGCCCTGAAGAATTTAACATAAGGTAAGCAAGCGCTTATCACCAAGCAGAACCTTGTGACATCCCACAAAAGTGCTCTCCCAGCATACAGGAACTGTGACCAAGCAAAGGGTTCTGAGAGGAAAGGCCTGGGCTAATCAAACATGCCTCCATCCTTCCCCGAGAGGGTAATTCAGGCATGGTAGCAATATCTCACAAGCAAGATTACCAGAGACAGTTGATAAATCTAAGAGAGTTTGTATGTTCACTTATTGCGTATGTTCACTTATTGTCACAAAATTAAAGGAGAAAATATTGATGCAAACTTACTGCTCTCAATATAATATTGAAAAAACAAAATAGGGGATCTACTGATAATATTAAAGTAATATAGATAAACCAAGAAGTAACTGTTCAATTTACTCTAAACAGCAGTAGAGTCTCATTTGCTCTTTCAAAGGCATAATCAGTTGAAGGGCACATTTTTCTTCTTTGTTCTTTCCCATCAATTTTAATAGGTGCAGAACATCCGTCACATGGAATGTAATGGGACAAGAAGATGGATGAGTACATTTGAAGCCACTAGTCACAGGACAGAAAGCATCCTGACAAAGTGACACTGGCAGCATAGGGTTCAACAATAGAGCCTGGACAATATTTAGTAAGTGAAACTACAGTGCTACATGATTTGGTATTTTCTCACTGGGCAAAATCCTTCCCCTGTCACTATTCATCATATTCTTACAGGTCAGACTTTCAAAGACATTCTCCTACTGAACATGACCAAATGACATTTTTATATCAGGGAAATACATAAATCTGGGGACAAAGAGGTCATTTGGAGATAAATTGGAATGACCTCCTGTGTTAAGAACTTCAAACTACTTCATCAAGAAGATTTTAAATGGTTTAGTAAGATTCACACCTGAGATAGGAAATATATTATGGTTATAGGAGTGAAGAGATTTGGTATCTGTGTTGAACTGACAGCAACAGGACTCCAGTACTGATGAACAAATACCAAAGATCCCCTATTTCTACTAGGATCTGAAGAAAGCAATACCAACATATTAACAATTAGAAATTCCTTCACACTAAAAAGCCTCTGATGTGCACAATACAATGAAATACATGAATTAAAAAGCAGCATGTCCCATTAGCTGCCTGAGAAGTAGTTCTGGGAAACTGCAATGAAAATTCCTATCCAAACTGATGTTTAGTGTACAGTGAAGGAAAAAACACTAATCCAACAAACCGAATCAAACCCTTTCTGCATGTTGAGGAAGCGCTGGAAATGCAGGCAGGCCTACACGCTACTGCAATGATCCACTTGTGTTATAACTGCACCAATAAATGTTAAGTGGTTCCATCTAGCACTTTATCATGGTTATTGTGATCACTATCATCATTATTAGGCAATGCTAATTCAGTTTCTTCATTAGCCATTTGCCAAGATCTCTACAGGTAATATTTAAAGCTTTAAATAATACCGAACTTTATACAACAACAGGAAAAGAGAAACCAGAACCTCTTAAAATATACCCACAAGAGAAGGAATTAGAGCCAGACCTCCAAGTCCCACTGCTGCACAAAATAGGCCCTATACCTCAGTATACTCCAGTCACCCATCCACTGGTGTGCAATATCCAGAAAGCAAAAAGACAGCTTTTGGCAAATTCTCTTAGACAGGGCAACATTCCTCTCTGGCATCACAACATGCACTGTGGATGCGATCGTGCATTCTTTTTCTGTCAGGTTCCTTATTGGAAGCTGTTTACAGCTACTACAGCTGTTCTTGCTACTTCCTTCCTCTCCCACAAGACACAGACTGCTTTCAAACAAAATCTCAACAAGTGTATGCTGATAAATACAATTGCACATAGACAGGAGTTTCCCACAGTAAGTCACATACTTCAGAATGAGAAATCCAGAGAGAATGGAAATTCCACATCAAGAGAAGTTCTGAGATTTCTCAGACAGTACACCTAACTCTGGAAAGAGCAAAACACTTTTAGATAAAGGAAAACTTGACTCACTTTTGCCTTTGGAATTTCATAGTACATGAAATAACACACTGTTTCATAAACTATTGAATATGTTTCAAAAGTTAATCAACCTAAATATTTAATTATGATGATATATAAATAACATCCAGATATTTCTGGAAATGTTTTCCGTATGTTTTTTGTCTAAGCCCGTCTTTTGATGAAACATTTAAATTTTTTATGAAGCATTTTGATTTTGATGGGATTATATTCCTCAGTGAGAAACAACAGATACCACCCATACTTACTGTATTCCCTGTTTATAAATTTGTCTCTGTCTTTCCCAACTGTAATAAAAATAAAATAAAATAAA